>JAQGDQ010000375.1:17500-227772 GCA_030141605.1 Tubiluchus corallicola
CACACCAGTCTGGGGAATTGCGATTGTGATTTGTTTGCAGTGGTGGGAGATATGTGTAGTGGAAGATACTCAAAGCGAGGAACATGGTTTCTGTAGTTGTAGAAATAAATATGCAGCACTCGATTTCACATCAATTGGTGACTTGTTTAAATGTATACTCAAATTTTGGCTAACTTTATTAGGAAACATTTTGATTTATACTAATTTATTAACTATTAATTTTATGAATTCGAATTACTATCGTTCTATTGTTACGTGGACCTTTAATTTATCTCTTGTAATTATTTCACGTAGAAGTTCAACAAGTAGATAGTTCACATTTCATCCCTGGACATGAGTGTAATTTCATTTAATGATTCTTTTAACAAAAATGTGTTTTAGTTGTAACATGTTTGATTTAATTGTTTGTGCTATGATTTTACCGTGTGATTTTTAATGTAAACAACAACAACAACAACAACAACAACAACAACAACAACAACAACAACAATAATAATAATAATAATAATAATAATAATAATAATAACAATATCGACATTTTTACAACCCTAATGATAATAATAATTCTTCAAGGCAGCAATAATTTTAAAATTACTTAATCCCGCATGAAATAATGACATATGGATAATTAAAATCACGCATGAAAGCTCCTTTAATTCAAACTTTTTTTTTAAATTTCAGGTCCACCAGAAGTAATCTGCAATGAAAATGACATCCTTCTTCGGGCAGAGTTCGATGGTCCGTTTAATGGTAGGATATACCCCAAAGACTTATCAAAAGTAGACGCCTGTTCAGCTAGTGGTAATGGCTCATTGGTTATGGAGTTCAGAGTTCCATTATTTGCATGTGAGACTATCCAAAGAAATCCTGTAAGCAGCTTTTCATACGACTTTAATAGGCGTTAGTATCATTAATCTGTTTGTTGTGTGTTTGTTCGTGTGTTAAGAGCATAATCTTGGAAACTGTCTTTCGGATTAAAATAATTTTCCGATTCATTTTATGGAAAACTTTCTATTAACACTAGCATAGATGGTGCTACTCTGTTTGTCATACTAAATTTTAAAGTGAATTCAATCAGAATAAACCTTTAATGTACCTGCTTACAACTAGCATACAAGGTCATGTGTTACATTCACCCAAAAATTTTTTGTAGAAACGTTCTCATTTAAAAACAATTTCAGTTAGAACGAACAGTGATAATTTTTATTTGTTTTATTCCTTCTATCTTTTCTCTGCGTTTATGATGATCTTTGGCTGTATGTAAGACTTTCGCTTTGTCGTGTTTCTGTAGTTTTTTAATTTTTTCATTTGTTTTTTGGCATATTTCTATTCTCGTTTTAATTACATGGCGTGTCTTTAGAAAAAAACGTTTTAACTTGTCATCACTAGCTGTATACTGGAAACCAATTTTTTTTCTTTTAATAAAATCACACGCTTTTATGGTTTTATGTTTTATTTATGAACATATATGCACGATTTGGCTAGAAGATTACTTTGTCAAAACTACATAAGTACTAGTTATACATGTATGTAAATTGTGAAATGCGCGTACATGCACAGGCAAAGTGTGAAACTCGTAAATATAGCCAGGTAAATATGTCCAACATAATTTCCTCTATAATTTTTCCAGACATTACATTTAACGCTGAAGTTTCCTTAGGAAAAGTGTGTAGTTTTTTTGGTACATTTTTCGTATGTATTTTATAGAATGCTTAATAAATTTTAGTTAATGATGTACATTTTAGTTTTAATTATTCCTGTAAGCATTTTGTATAATGCAATTTTTATTTTAGAGAACGTGTGAAATAAGTCATGTATCTACGTACTTGCAATTTTGTGTGTTAAAATGGGTAGCTAGCCTTGCAAGTAAACATTCAGATATATGACTGTTTCATTCACAGCTGTTACCTGTTGCAGAAGTGTTATGTTTTTGTGTTACACCCAGGATGGATGCAGAAATAAACAAGTACTCTGTGTCTAAAGTGAAAGAACAATTTTACACTGAATTAGAAAAACGGTACTAAGATAAATTAAAGAACACTGATTGTCTAAGTGACGAATAGTACCAGCAGTCCACAGTTAATTAATGAAATGTAAATGACTCTAATGTTATGAAGAAAAAGCAGCCTCCTCATTATTGCCTATGGCATGTACACCATACATAATGTTATGGTTGTCCAACAGAAAAGCAATCACGTAGCAACAGTACAAGAAAAAAGTGTTCCTAGAAACCGAAGTGCTTGACATACTTTGTGATACGCATACCGAATGTACAACACTGTGATTATTCTAAATTTGATTACTATGTTATTTACTTGTTGCCATTCAGTTATAATTTTATTTTCTATAAAAGATATTTTGGAATACGAATAAGACAATTAACTCACCTGCTTTTCGGAATTTTTGCTTTCTTTTATACATTAGCTTAACCGTTTTAGGTATTCTATACAACACCTAATTATTATACGAAAAAAACCTAGAAAAAGTTAGTTGTAACACAGATTATATAATATTCATTTTATACTTTGCCAGAGTCAGTTTTCGCATTCTGTAGCTATTATACAAAATACAAAACGTCTAAGTAAAGCGTGAAAATGCCGCAGTAAAAAGATTCATTTTTCACTTTTCTCTAAATGCATAGGAGATGCATTAAATGACTAGCAGTTTCGTAAAATGTTTAAATTTTGCACATATCCACGCACACGCATATAATCCTAGTCTAAGAGTGTGCTGATAATTATAAAACCATGTATATGAGGGCTTAACAACCGTCTGTATGGATGCAGCACATTTTTTTTCATATTGCCAATAATCAAATAAGTAAAACATTTTCCTAAAGTAATCGCATTGACAAAAGTATTTGTAATTGCTTTGCCGAATCTTGTGTTCACGTGTCGTCGAAGTTTCTAATTTTAATACCACTTTATTTCACCTTTTAAATTGTGTCATGTTCTATATGCTCATTTTTACATGACATAAATAAAACATAAATAAAGAAATACATTTTCGTTCCAGCGCAATTCATTTATGATGCAGTTCACGAATATTATACAGATTCAACGTCATCCAATGTTAGTTACTGGCAGTGATTTGGCGTACATGGTTCACTGTAATTATGAACTCGGCGAGAAAACCGTATCCAATGACGTCACCGTGGAGTAAGTAATACGTTTGTTCAGTCTTCTGAACTAAGTTTAAAATGACTACTATCATTAGGCTGCTATCACATCACCAATTCTGAGAGCTAGTAGTCTATAGATACAAATAATGAGAGTTTTAAATACATTTAAAATTAAACCTAACTTGCATCTTTGCAAGCAAGTCATCCTGAATGGTTTTTAGCCTTTCGGTTTTCAGAACATATTAGTTCTAACTTATCCCAATTACAGGGAAAGAGGATGGCGGCTCGTTCAATTCATCAAGTGATGAATAACCTGGAATGAGTACCTCTTTCCTCGTTAAGAAGCTGCAGGTTCTGAGCTGTCACATGAATTCTGCAATTTCTGTTATTGAATACACCATATACCGTACCTGCCGGATTGTTCACAGGAATCGCTTTTTCCATCACCACAGGTTCCACATACACGTGCACCACCACAGACTCCACACACACGAATATCATAATAGATTCCGCATACACTTGTACTGCCACAGGTTCCACATACATGTGTATCGTCTAAGATTCTACAGTCAAGTGTATTAACACAGATTCCCACGTACACATGTACTACCACAGAGTTTACAAATGCCAATAGGTACACAGTCACAGGTTCCACAAGTACATGCATGTATCAGCTCGGCAAAATTCATAGTGTTGAGCACCTTATATTTGGGTACTTTTAATAAAAAATGCTCTACTTGCTCTACTTTAAAATTTGATCTTGTTATTTCAGAATGGTAGCAACTACAATTTTGCCATCGTTTTCCCCTCAACTTCCTCAATGTACATTACGAATCATGTTAGGAGATGTGCCAGATGGTAGCGAAGTAGCCGCTCCTGTTTCTTTGGGCACTCCATTAACATTCGTTATTGAGATGGATCAAAGTGGTAAGAATTTCTAAGCTCATTTCCCGAAAAACGGCATGAAAAAACGGGTGGTCAAAACTGTGATCTTTTCTTGGAAACTAACAAGCTAACAGTTATTGGCTTTATTATCAGCTGTAACTTATGATGGTACTAGTTTTCGCATCGTAGTAATTTAGTACAAACTTACTTAAATATTCTGCCATCCTACTAGAATATTTCTTGTATTTTGAAATACATTTTGAAAAACTGAATTAAATTATTTATAGGAGAGATAAAATCGTTTAAATGGAACGTATTTTGTATTTCAGACGTGTATGGCTTTACTGTAAGTTCTTGTATAGCAAGAGACGGTATGGATATGGGCGAACAAATGATCATTGATGAAAATGGGTAAGTTGAGGCGCCGTTTTTAAAAAAGACTTTGTTTTAGTCTTGAAGGGTCGTATTCTCGTAAAAAATCTTTTTGTTTTCAGCCATCTCACTACATTTTACGTGCAATCGCGTTAGGTTCGTAAATTTTTCTCACTCGGTAAATTCTGTTTCCCTTCATGTAATCAAGTTAACTTGCCGTATCTCAAATGTGGATTTTTTGATATTGAACGCTGATAACCCAAAATCAACAACCTATTGGTTTATGCGAAGTCAACAATTAACGTAACGATTAAATAATCGAATGAGGAAGATACTGAAAAATTAGAAGTTGCCCCGAAACTTCAGATCCAGAACAGGGCGGATTCTTTGCAAACTGAGTCACAAACCATTCTGACTTATCATCAGTTCAACATCAAATAAAAAGTTTTCCTTTAAATTGTTACTCAAATTTTTATTTTTTGTAGATGTGCTGTAAATGAAGACATCTTTGGAGAGCTGATGTATGATCCAGCAAACGCAAGAGTTTTCAGACCGTTTCCAGCTCATAAATTCCCAACCAGCATGCAGGTCTATTACTCGTGCAATGTAAAGTTGTGTCTTCACGATCAATGTGAAATAGTAAGTGATATCTAACTAAGAGTTACCTAAACTATATAATACATGTTTTGTATAAATTACAGATTCAAAAATAATGTAAACTGCGTAGAAAATCCACCCAGTAACTAATTTCTTCAGGTGTAAAGTAAGACAAAGGTAAAAAGGTAGGCTGTTAATACCTACTCGACAGGGAAAAATGGAAAAAAGTCAAAAGTTAGCGATTAAGGTTAGAAAATAATACCTAAAAGTGAAATGACTAATGCTAAGGTCTAAAGGTGCTGTTAATCCTAAAGATATTGTGGGGAAAATGTCAAAAGTTGGATGTCAATGTCAGAAAAATGTACGAAGTAGGAATACATGATGCTAGAGTATTCTCTTACTCGACATGAATGTGGGAAAAAGGTCAAAAGTTAGAGGTCAAGGTCAGAAAAATGTCTGAAATATAAAGTATAACGAAGCTGCCTCGTTGTAATGTACTCTCTTACTGAACATGAATATGGCAAAGTAAGGTCAAAGGTCAAGGCCACGAGTAAGTTCAGGTTTTGGTTTGTCTACTGACGTCAGTTCATTTAGTTCTTCTGATTCAGAGTAAACTACACATTTTCTAAGTAAACTTTTATAGGGAAAAAACTGAGCTGTTTTCAACTATTGATCTGATTTACTTTTATAGCCTCAATGTGCCATTGATTTATCTGGTTCTAAGAAGAGGAGGAAACGTCAGACACTCCGCAGAGATGGTCAAGAGGATCCTCTTTTCATAGTGAGGGATGTTGTGCAAATAGCTGACTTTGACTCTAATCAAGGTTGGCAACTTTTTATGCTAGTAAAAATTCATGTTATCAATTACAGCTGAAACGCATTTATAATACAGCAAGGCCAGATTCTGACTTGTGCAAGATGTGATAAACAGCAAAAGTCCGTCTTTTGTGTTACACCCATTTTTTATTGACAATGTACATATTTTGTACAATAGAAATATTTGGTGAATGTTCACTCAAGTGAATTTTAAATTTTTTGAATGAACATATTTCATTTAACCAAAAGCTCTGGTATGTCACGTAGCTAACACAACAGAGTCCAAGCAAGTAAAAGTAATCATTAATGTGTTTTATTCATGTATTCAAGAAAGCAAGCGTTAAGGATGAAAATACTGATTATGTACGAAAGTTGAGAGCTGATTTGCAATGACTGGTGATTATAAAATATTTTAATTTTGTGATTATTAATACTTTGCTTTATATTTTGTAACAGTGAACGACGTTGGTGTTCAACCTGTTCCTATTGATCAGATACCTGTGAAACAACACAGCTCAACATTTGATCCATATAACAATGAAATATGTGTACCTACAGTAGGATTCGCAATAGGTAAGTGCTGACGACAGTACAATACAACTTTCAGACGAAACTACAACTGAAGTGACACGAACTAGTTTTTGGAATATAAATCATAGTAAGTGCCAATGACGTAGCTAGTATTATTAACTTTCAACAGTGAAATTCATATGCAGAATTTTTGTTTGATAACATTATTTATAGCTGTTCCTGGATGGTACATAGGTTTTATTTACTTCATAGAGGCAGCCTATGAGGCTATTTTATTCAATGTAGAGTCACACTTCAACTGAACACTGTGAACACAAAGAATGTTTTAACTCCCGTTTTAAATGCAGAAACTTGACTACACTTACATAGTAGCTAAATTGCTTCAGTACAGTAGACAAAGGTGCATTTTAACCAATGGCACGCCTGAATTACTGTTAATACCACTCAGCGAGGTCAGGCACGCATTACCGAATTCAATAACAATTAACCAATCAAAAAGTGTTGAGCTTTATACTGTGAAGAACCGTGTAAAGTAGTGGAGGCATTGTTATACTGCAAATCTATATCTTACAATTCAATTCGGAAATTTAATCAGAAATAACACAGCAACAACAGCCACTGAATAAATTGATAATATTCTCAATGCCTGTTGTAGCTGTTTTTTATTCCATTCAGTTTTTCCAAATACTGACATTTAAAAAAATATCCAACAATCGAATTATCTTTCTATTATTGTTTACAGGTATTGCACTTTTTGCCGGCATATTCTTGTTATCACTAGTAATGAGTGCGTTCTTGTGCGCACGTGCACGGGGGAGGAAACCAGGTTCAGAGTATGAGAACTCCGTAATGAAATTCTTTGGAACAGCGCCGAATTACCAGTAATGTGGGAAATGCAATGCTTAAACTTATTTAGTTTGTGAAAAAGCCCGTGGATGTGTTTCTTCTGTAAGAAAATATATGTTTGCTGATAATGCTTCTCAAAGTCTAAGGTGCTATAAACATTTTTATTAAATATTGAATTTCTCAAGCGAAATGAGATTGACTTACATGGCCTAATTGCATGCTAAGTGCAAAAGTTGTGAGAAAAAGCACACTCGATAAATCAGAAGAAATAAATATTTAGCGCCAAGGGTCACGGTTTTAAATAGATCTAACTGAAATTTTAATTTATGACACCAAGATCTGTAACTGTAGGTTTTATTATTTCTGTTAAATTGGAAATATTGTTTAATGTAGTCTTAAAACTGAAATAATTTAAAGGTTATGGTCTAGTTTATCAAGTGTAAATGAGTGTTTACTTAATTGCTGTGATTAATTTAAAAGTTTAAAATATAGCACAGGTTTCCCTTGCAGGGTAATGCAACCTGGTTTAAAAACAGCACATTTTTAACTTATAACTTGTTACTGGAGATTCGAAAGCTTGAACGCAGTATTTTGCTTCATTATCTATTATCATTTTGGATTCCTCTTAAAATTTAACGCACGAGCTCATCGTGTCCCAGAAAAAACACTAGTGATTTACAAAATCAGTTTTCGATCAAATTGTAGCCTAATTAAGCCTGAGATGCATAGAGACACAGAGGAGAAAAATCTTTCTTACTTCGATATGTTCTGCGTTAAAAGCCAATTTGTTACTGGTCGTTCGCTTGGTTTTTTTGTTGAATAAACTGTGTACATAGATGAAATTATTATTATTGTAGTCATATAAATGATGGCCTAAACTATTAAGCAATATAAAAGTGATTGCAAAATGCTCAACTTTTTATTATTGTAAAGAGTGGCAAATTATTATTTGCAAGTTAGAAGAGTTATAAACTTTTATACAGTGCATACCTTAACACATGGTAGTTGTTTTTACTTGTGTATGCAAAAATGTATGCATGTATAAATAGTAAAGTTGTAATATATCGCATGTTGCTAACTCTCAACGCATGCGTGTATATATTGTGCTGTTAAAGAATAAAGAATATTTTACAAGAATTATGTTTTAAACACTTATGTTTTATTTCTGCTTTTAGCAATTTTTTGCAATCTACAACACAGTGACACGATGTACGATGTATTTAGTGACAAACTGATACAAAACCGATAAAATTATACTATTGTGGAATTGTACCAATGTATCACGGGCTCCTAAATTAATAATACTGATAATGGTAGACCATTTTAATGTAATATAATTGTTTAATATCGCCTATAAAAACTTGTGCTTATTTTACTAACTCATCAACTCAGTTTTAAAAAAAGAGATGTCAATTAATTTCAAAAATGTGCATCAATTTTTCAAAGCAAGTTTTCAAGTAGTTAAAAAATACACTTTGGTTTGGTACGTATTAAAATTTCTTCCACAGAAACTGGTAATGCATAACATTTTGTACTTCGACTAGATGTAGCAACTAAGAGTAAATACAGGTAACATCAACAGCAACAATAATTGTAGTTCTTCGATCTTAGATGTGAAAAAATCCCACACCAAGATTTCGTTGTTCAAACTGAAACATTTTCACCACACATAATGGCACATTCGACCATCGTTTGCTTACAGCTTGTGAACAAAGGCATTTTAAACAATGAAATAACTCAGAGTGGGATTTTTAGCTCAATATATTGCTTTATATTCTAAATTACATAATGTTAACTATATTCTAACATTTTATTGCTACTAATTATCTATTATATAGACAATTAAATATACACGTATGTATGAATAGTACAAGTAGTAGTAGCTTAGTGATATACTATACCTATGTCTATGCCCATATACTTAATTACCAACAATTCCTGAATATGTAAAATGATTAGAATTTTTTATACTTTTACCTGTAGTATAGAGCTTGTACTGTTCTGCCTGAAACAGCACTCAAAAATATAAAAACTATGAGAACTAATGAAACTGAACATGTACAAGACATGAGTATAAATTTTAGTAGAAAAAACGTTTGCAAGTTGGTGACTAGAAGGAAAATTATACAACTTTTCAAACCGTTACAAACCATTTATGAAATATTCATCATAAAGAAATAAACAGGCAAAAATTTGTCATTGATAAAAGATATTTTAGATGATGTCTGTCTTAATTTTTGAAGCCAGTGATCGTTTAAAATGTTGTTTCCTAGTTTGCAATTTAACATTTTAGATAAGTATAGTGAATACATAAGCTCTTTTTCCTCGTTCGGTAAGACTGATTCTCTAAGCTGTAAACATGCTCAGCATGTGAATCAACTAACTAGGGTAGGGGCACATTAAGACTGTTTGTTAAACGAGTAAGAGCAAATAAATTTAATATCCTTTTCTCTGCACTTGTTTTTTACTATTGTAATTTTTAATGCACACTTTTTACAATTTAACACTAAAGATAGAGACATGCATAGCACTTGGTCTATAACCTATAAAGAAAACATAGTGTTGAACAACTCACGCAGCACAGCAGTTTGGAAAATTGGCTTAACAGTAAGCTATGTGTGGACTCGGTCTTGGAATTAAACTTTGAAGTCAATACATGCATAGACCACTTGAACGCACAACAGACGAGTGAATTTTACAGGTAGGCAGGTATACTATTATATTTTGAGGTCATTGGTTGCGTAAATGATTTTAACAGCAAAGGTGAATTTTGCAAAAAAATTGTATAGGGCCTTCCTTCAAATCTGTGCAAGATGGTTTATAGAGAGTGCACAAAGAAAATTTTGTATGTACTGCAATGTAAAATGGTACTAGAATGACACAACTTTGCGAAGTATAATAGCCATCTTGCAATTAATTTTGGGTAAAATTCTTTGAGGTAAAACAAAAATTTATGCAATTGCAGCAAGCAAGTGTAATTATGTTCTTCAACTGAAGGTTCTCCTTTAGTTGCTATTAATAATGACCAGTCGTCAACCTTCAGAAGAAGCTTAGTTTATAACTATAGACTAATGAAAGCACGCAGTGTATCTTTATTGCTAGAACCAGCTAACTTTAAAATCACATCTTCAAGCTCCTCGGTAAAATAATTAAAAGGTACTTTGGAATGTTTCTAATTTTGAACTAAAATACAATAGGCCTACATCTATGAGCGACATGCTCAACATTTACATGAGTTTAGGCATACTGGCCACTACCGCAGAAATCACAAGCAAACTCGAGCACCTCTTTGTTTAAAGGTCATCGCCAAGTCGTTTAATTTCTGATATAACAAAGTCCATCTCCTCTGGTCCACGAAAAGGAGTGCTGGGTATGACCATTCTGAAGAAATTTGGAAAGTTTTGTGACTTTAGTGGTTGATATCCAATCATCATCGTACCTTCAGAAATCATCCTTTCCTTAATCTTTGGTGCCACCTGCAAGAAAGAAACATTAATTTTTGGCCCACTGTATTTGATTTGGCTAGTATCTGATTAGTAGTCTTTCAACTGACATGTAAATACTGGCATAAATACTGTTGTTGTTGGTGGTGGTAGTGGCGGTGCTGTAGTGGTTATTGTATCATACATTAACAATGGCATTGTTGTTGTCATCATTATTATTGCTGTCATTCACCAAAATGTGTTGCCAGTGGAGGTGTTTCAAATTTTCTATTTCAGTATTGATTTCATACATTTATAAATTGATCTGTACAATTCTGAAAAAGTTAAATAACAAAACAGTAGAATTTCCAATATTCAATATGGCCGTTGGCTTTTTTATGATGCTGGCAACAATTAGACAAAAATGCAGAAGCATGTGAGTGAATGAAAAAATAGTTAAATGGACGAATGAGCAACATAACAATGAACAAATGAAGAAACAAATCAATGAAACAAATACTGGACAGGAAAATTAAGAAAAAAACAAGTCACTAGACAGGAATGCAGACAGACAGATAGAAAGACAGACAAACAAACATACAAACAAACAAACTAACTGAAAAATGCCTAAAATAAAAAGCAAAATGTGTTAAAAGTAAAACAAATATTACCTTCCCCAACTTTTCATTATAATCATGTGATCCGTTTTTCCCTTGTAAACTTCTTGGAATGTACCAGAAGCAGACATTAGCATATTCAAACTGTAATAAAGAAAAGAACTGAATGGTGACTACCTCAAAGCTGATATTAGATCTGCTACATATTTCTGAGCAGATTCAATCGTGTTTTTGTTTCTCACTGGCCACTGTGTTAAACTGTCAACAAGTACTATGATTCCGAGATTGCAAAAATGCTAGATATTAGCACAGAACTCAAGACTATATATGAAGCATTCACTTAATACAAAAATCGATAACTCATACATGGTGCTAATGCTTCAAAGGCGAGTGGGTAAACCATAGATAATAACATTATGACAAGCAGAATAAAGCATTATTGTTATTACCAACGTCATAGATATGAGGTACATATTGCACTTTTTTACCAGCTAGTCGTTGGTTGGTGCAGCGTGTCACGTGTTTGTACACCGCAGACACAGTGAGTGCTCCGATTATAGTGTTTTCTCCGTGATATTACTTACAATAAATTGCAATTTTCTTTCTTTTTTTGTAAGTGGGTGTTAGAAGTTAGTAAGGTTATACTTGTATACAAAAGCTTTTTGGTTCTAGTGTATTAATAGCAGTATAATGCTGAGAGAATTTATGTAGGTGGCACCGTCTACTATGCTCTGCTGTACCATTTTCTGCTGAGTAAACTATCAGATTGAGATCAATGGCATAAATCAAAATAATTTAACATGTTTTGCAACCTGATTCAAAAACTCTTGAGGAATCAAAAATCTTATCTATTCTCATTATGTGGAACAGAAAGAAATACTGCAGTTTAGTCACATTGTCTACATGATGCTACGTTACTGAACTGAAACAATGAAGGTTTAATACCTCAGGCAGTACAAGTTGAAAACCATCCGTGTTTTGAATCTTTTCTGCCAGGTACCTGAAAATAAAATCAACTAGGAGGTTAAAAGCAAATTTACAGAATACAAAACATGTAAAATAATAAATGAAGAAATAATAAAACACAAACTTATCATAAACTGTAACCAGAATCTTCAACAACAGGAAGTACATCATTAGAAACTAAGAGCAAACAAAATTATGGTGATACTATAATTTTGCGTAGTATTAATTTCTTTTGTGAACTATACTTTTAAGAGAGCATTAGTAATTTTCAGTCTGGCAGATTTAGAGATAATTGTGAATAATGTGAATTGAATTGAATGTAAAACCTATTGAATAATGTAATAGTGCCCTATTTTCCTGCGTTACTGTCCAAGCTTGGTCTTTTATTTTAAATGCTTGCACAAGCCAAATAAAAACTGCTTTACTTAACAATTTTTTTAACTAATTAATTTAATGTATACCCATTCAAGTGTTGAGACTATTTGAACTTATAGTATTTCTTTAAGAGATGAAGCAGTTTAGTTTTGCATATGTACAGTTGCGAAATTGGTACAGGTACAGTAAACCTAGTGACGTTTAATGCATAATTTTCTCTCATTGTTTATTTTAAAAATACCTAACACAGGTACGTGATTCCTAGATGTCGTGTAGAAGTGAATTTCTCAATCTATCTATGCAGTTGAGATTTGGTTTTTGAGCATACGGTAACATGTGGCACGCACGCCTAAAGTATGTCCACACTGCTCAGTTTGAAAGTTTCTTTGATGCGATTAATTGAGATGCTTTGATTTATATTATTGTGAAACTTCTTGAAAACCTACCAGCCCAGTGGTGAGGCGAAGAGATGGCGATCCACGAGGTGAACTATCAGCTGTCAAAATTCAGTGGAATGGAATAACAGAATGAATGGTATGGACTGATAGGAAATGGAATGGAATGACGTAGCTCTGTTTACAATATAGAATGATCAAATATGGTTATGGAATGGAGATGTGGTGAACACCAAGATAGGAGCTGTGATGTGGTAACCTGGTACCGACTGGTATACTTGTAGCCCCGTTTACACTTGTACAATTTTGTTTTAATTATCTGCGCACAGTTTCCATTCGTAATGTATTTGTGCTTAAAGCACAAGAAAATCCTCCACTTACATAAAGCTTAAAAATTCGTCTTGAAATACTATACACTTAATGTACTGCCTTTTTTCATACAGGGCTTGCATCGGCAGTAGCACTGTATAAAACTTGTAAATTTGAACTCCAGTGATGACTGTCAGATGCAGCCATGTAAACGATAAGTCATTTAAAATAAGTTAACATAACACTGAGTAAAGTCTGAAAAAATAATCAGAGCATTCGTAGCACACACATCACTAACAAGTAAAATTTTAAATTGCTGATCTTGTCAGTAAAATTAAACATACATTTTTTTTGGTTAGTGAGTGGTGCACATTGGAGGTGAAAACAATTGGTGAAGACATCTTACATACTTAATAACCTTCTTTTGCAGTTCTATAAGTCTTTCAGGCAGGTAAGCAAAATGTTAAGTAATATAACTTTGCATGGAAAGTTTTTTGGAACATAGTTAAATATTTCCTTTTCTTCCCAATTTATGTTTTGCATATGTGATGTCACATAACGACGTGGTCAGAACAGTATTGCAGGAAATTTAAAATGAAACAAACAAAAAATCGTTTCAATGCAAGTACAAAATGCGCATAAAATTGCATAAAGCAATAATTATAATTTTAAGGCGATTTTTCTGAAACATACTTCAGTACCCCTTTTCTCATCCTTTAAATAAAGCCATTGAATTTAATTTCTAGCTTATTTCATTGAATTGAGATTGTCGTTCAATAATTATTCCCAAATATTACACCACAACAATATATTGTGATGCACGTTAGGGAAATAGCGCAGAACCCATTTCAGGAAAATCAGTGTTTTGGCTCAATACATCTTTATTTTGATGGTCAATAAAATATCAATTTCTTTTGTGAAGCGCACTTTCAAGCCTAATTAAATAAATAGGTTCACAATCCTCACAAAAGCAATCAACAAAATTTAATATCCATCACAAATAACAATACTACAGTGCTGCTTTAACTCACTATAATTTTATTAAGAGAAACAGAGTTGTGTATTGTGATGACATCTGCAGTTTAAGTGAGAAAAAAGACTGACAATGACTTACTTTGCATTGTCAATGGCTTTGTCAATGATTGCAGCAGACATTTCATCACCTCTGGCTTTCCACATTAACCACAGCTTGAAAGCATCGCTCTTCCGACCACACTGAATACTTTTGTCACCAGTATCAAACGAGATATCATAAAATTTATCTTGCTGGAATATGTATGAAGCTCCAGAACAATTACAATGGTGAAGTAAACCCTAAAAAACAATGAGTAATAGTAACTTGGACTTGTTCCACTGATTAACATTAGTTTGTTGACATGAGAGTAATGAAGGGGCTGTGTAGTCTAGTAATAAAAACATTAAACTTATAATCTCTACTGATCTACAGTTTGGTGGTTCAAAACTGGGTTTTGATTTATTTCACATTTTTTTGGTTTTTTGGCCAAGTTTGGTCTCTAAATTTTATAATTCCCTAATTCCCTGCTTATGTAATGCATCATGTTACACATTAATTATTTTATATTCTAAATTAGTTAAGACTAATTAGTCTAGTGATTGTTGGATATTTTGGTGAGCTGTTTGATTCCAAAAAAATACTGTCATGATCACAAGGGGCAGTAAGGCCCAAAAATCTGTTTTGTAATTAAACTGTCACTATTCCAATCTCAACACCAATGTTTTCACATTTTGATGGAGTTAGCTGTTACAGGTGCAATGATAATGCAAATATTCATCATAAATTTATTTAATATTTTTTCTATAATATTTCACCTTCTCTTTCAGTAAGAAAGCAGCACATTGGAGAGGTGCTCCAAACATCTTGTGTGGGTTCCATGCAACAGAATTAGCTCTAGAAAGAAAAAGATAGACAGTTCAGAAACTCTCCTAGTGAAAAAATGTAAGCAGTAAAAAGCTAATCTATTGTCTAAGTACAATTACACAAAGTTACAATGCAGAGTACTAGTAATCTGTGGCGCTGTAATGTTCATTTCTTCACACCACCTAGCATACCAGCTGTGAGTAGCAGTAGCAATAGTAATAACTATATTTGTTTTTAGTAGATCAGACATTGCTACAGTGTAATATTTAGACAGGGAACAACAGTTTTCATCAGTCTGCTACATATGGCTACAAAACTGTTACTTTCTTGAAGAATGTTGATGTGAAAAACCAATTCCGTGACTGAATGTCCGCACTTTAATAAACTAAGTGCAGTCCAGTGATTGGGAAGATTAGAACATAGCAAACAGACTACTGGTACGTGTACCAAAAAACAGTGAAAACATCACACAGGAGTTCTAATATAAAATACCACAATGCTCTACCACTGTAGCAGTTACCTCTCGATTCCCTTCACGAGACATCTGTACTTGCTAGACAACAATGCACCACCGCCCCAGCATGCCTAAACAATACACTGCAAATCATTTCTCACAGAGTCAAGAAAATTTATTATACAGCTTACCCTACCAACAGTTAAATTTAAAAGGAGAAAAGCACTGAAAGATTGTGAGTCAACCAGGATTTGAACCCAGAACGTTGTGGTTTCAGGGCATATGCTCTAGCCACTTGAGCTATAAACCCACATGGCTAAAGCACATCTGAATTCTCATAGTAGTCACCACACAATCAGTCAGAGCCACAAATCCATAGCAAAGAGAAACTGATTAGTTAAGAAGCTACCACTGCTGAATAATAATTTCATTCTTCATTCTAGTTCTAATCATTATCATAATTTGAAAAGAAGGGACATAATTTGAAATAAAATATAATTTGCAGAATATACAAAGATACAAAGTGTACAAAGAGTTTTTATGGTGTGTTATTCCATTCCATTTTCGAATATTTTTCCTAATTAATTTCAACTTCTGCCTTATTATGTTAGAAAAAATAGCTTTTGAGAGGGTGATAGATGACATTTTAGCTGTTAGATGATTTTGCATTCTAGATTCTCTCATTTAAGGACTTGAACATGAAAACTAAAACCTTTTCTGCTAGAAAATCTGATCTGATACAAAAACTAAAAATATTTTTTAAATGCATTCTCTTATCTCAAATTTGTCTGAATACAGCGATAATCATATTACTCCACTCACCGCATTGGTTCTAGTTAAAAAAAATCAGTTAATGAGCTTATGACTGCATTGAGATGGAAAATTAATTGTTAGCAAAAAGTTCAAATTAATTTTGATTCCTTAGTGCTTATAGTGCCGCAGGCTATAACGAGAGTATAGGAAAATTATTAATAACGTCCAAACTGTTTGACGTTAGAGGTTATTAATGTTACAAGAAACGTTATAATCAATATTTATAACCAATTTCATGTGCAGCACATGCACCTTCATATTTCCAGATTTATTCGTGTGCAATATTGATCCTCAGGTACAGCGACAGAAGAGAAACAGCCAGACTGACATAAAACTGAGCAAATAAAGAGCTATTTTACTAATAATGCCAGTTGGCAGAGACAAGTGGTGAACACTGAACTGGCCTTCATATGCAGAGCACAGAAGTTACCCAGTTTTTTAAAGATTACAAGTTCTCACTGTTCTGTAATGTAAAACAGTAATGGACATAGGTCATGCAATGAATAAACCTATACAACATTAGTACAACAATCATTTATGTTTCCTCTAAGGCTAAAAAAGAAAACAGACTTAGGTTGCTATGTCTCATAATGATAACAACAATGTTTACTTCACCCCAAATGTGCATTTTGTTTTGTAATGTGTATATCGCTCTAGTTGAAAGTAACACTGCCTTTACAAAAGATAACTGCGTTTTTAGATTTCCGTATTTACATATCGAGGTGCAGCTACAGGGTGTTCTAAAAGAAACAGGGCATTAAATGTGCTATAACCATGTAATATTACACCATGCATATCAAGTGCAGTAGTGTGGTCACACTAACTCGTATGGCAGAAAAACAGTATAATGTAGATGTTCAGGATTAGTTATCTTATTTTCAACATATTCAGCACTGTTTCTTTGGGAACGCCTTATATATCTTCTAAATACTGTTTCTGTAAACTGCTTATTGGCACTTACTAAGTACTACACCATTTGTAAGCCAGGACCATAATTAACAACATTTTATGTTTTTCTTTGCCTAATTGCTTTCTCTGTTTTATTTTTAAAATTTTTAATATTTATGTGTAGAGAAATTAGAATATTAAAACAAATGGAGGTAAACCCTGCTTGTTAGCTTCATAATTCTCCTTTTGTGATTACAGCATGTCAGCATGATTTATATGGGACATGAAGCAACTAGCGTGTCAGCATGATTTATATGTGACATGAAGCCACTAGGTACTTACATCAATGTGAAGCCAAAGCCCATGTCGCTCACAGATGTCAGCAATTTGTTCAATGGGATCAAATGATCCTAGAACTGTAGTACCGCTAGTAGCACACACAAAGAAAGGTCGAGTATTCTGTGAATAAATTTAAAAAAAGTGTTTATAACTTGAACATCAATCACCACAGGTTTCCAAAATACGTTGATTTAAACGATGACACTAGCTTCATACAATAAAACTTCTAAGCAAATAAAAGCTCAATTAATGGTTTAACTATTTCAAAATACAAAAACTGTAAATGATAATGCTAGTTTCACACAATAAAACTTCTTAGCAAATAAAACTTTAACTGATGGTTAAACTACCTTAAAATATATGAATTTTAGACTATGACACTAGCCTATTATTGTAGATTATTCATTGTTTTTTCACAAGTGTACATTGCATATTTTAGTGCAGGCTGAAATGTATTATTTCATTCACTTTACTAGGTTGTTAATTATCAATATCAGCTTCACCTTTTCTTTAGCTTTTATTACAGCTTTCTCTAACTCCTCAGGAATCATTCGTCCTCTGCTGTCAGTCGGGATTTGATGAACATTTTTCGTACCTATACCCAACCACGACGATGACTTTGTAATTGAATAATGTGCCTAAAATAAATAGAAGAAAATATGATATTTTCACAGCGACAGCTTATGCTATGGCTTTTTCCAAATCAACAGCTAAGAAATTTTCTTAATGTGAATAACGTGTGATATGATTGCCCATAATATTACAAGGCACAAGCTGCAGCAGTTTTTATTTGCTTCAGTTTAAGCACTTCTTTTTTACTGAGACACATACATAAGCGTACGTTTAACAGTTATTATATGTATAAATAAATAGAAAAAGCGTACGATCGCGAAAATGTATTTTATGATCGAACTATAAGGTTCAAAATCTGTCCTTCCCTTGCTTAATTGCATTCATGCGACTTGGCATTGATTGACTTGGTTCTCCTTATTAGAATTCTGTCGGTACCCGATTTTAATGCCTTTCTCATTAGAGAGGTAATAAGGTTTGCTCGTCATACGTCAGTGCGTATAAGCATGCAGCTTTTAACGAGATCGACCAGATGGAGTTCCTTCAGTGAAGAGGAAAATAACAGATTGAATAGCAGCGAGAGAGAGAGAGAGAGAGAGAGAGAGGGAGGGAGGGAGGGAGAGAGAGAGAGAGAGAGAGAGAGAGAGAGAGAGAGAGAGAGAGAGAGAGAGAGAGAGAGAGAGAGAGAGAGACGGAGAGAGAGAGAGAGGGAGAGAGAGAGAGAGAGAGACGGAGGGAGAGAGAGAGACAGACGGATATATATATATATATATATATATATATATATAGAGAGAGAGAGAGAGAGAGAGAGAGAGAGAGAGATAGAGAGACGGAGGGAGAGAGAGAGAGACAGACGGAGATATATATATATATAGAGAGAGAGAGAGAGAGAGAGAGAGATAGATAGAGAGAGACGGAGGGAGAGAGAGACGGAGAGAGAGAGAGAGAGAGAGAGAGAGACGGAGAGAGCGAGGGAGAGAAGTGTGTGTGCGTTCTGCAGTTGTTACGATTGTTTACGTTTTAACTACAGAAAAACCTGACCTGATTAAAACTGTTTGTGTTTCAGTGAGGCGTTACCACGTGGAGGAATTCCGCATGTGTTTGCGTTTCCTTAAAACTAACACTTTATTAGCCTTTCCCAGTTAATTCTTCCAGCAAAATGAGTTAGCTTGAAATACAGCTTAAGATGCACTATTTTCTTGTCAAATGATGATACCATGCGCTTTGCGCAATAGCAACATGCGTCGCTACACACTAAAACTTTAAATGGAAATATTTGAGGGAAATTTTTTACTGAGTGGTCACGGTGGTAATGGCTTAGCGACTGAAATTTGGCAATACTGAACCTGGTTTGCAATTTGGCTGGTGACGGGCAGGAATAATTCATCTGGGCAGTTTATAGCCCCGCCTGTTTATCTCACTGAGTTAAATATTTTTATTGTGACGCCATAATAATAATAATAATATAAAATAGTGAATTGTTAAAAAAGAGCGTATCCAAAAAAGGTTAGCTTTTATTTTTAGCACAGAGTATTGCCAACGATAAGGCAGGATTTTTTAAATTGAATATAATCATAAATATAATGAGCAGATTGCAAAGTTAATAAATTGGTTCAATTTGTGGCGCATTCATAAACAATTACGATTTTTGAGAGTAATAATTACAATAATAATTAGTTTAAATCATTAATGAACAAAAGAATCTAAGATTGAAGACATCAACGAAAAATAAATAGATTTCTATGTTTGACTTTGATGCGACAAGATTTATCCGCTAGAAGGGCGCACAAAACAGTTCATTCAATTTCTACTAACGAAATTGGTTGAATAAATACAGATACGCGTTGGTGACTAAAATTACATGAAATACTAAGCCAAAGCTAACACACAGCCGTCTCCATTCTGCACTGATGATAATATATCGCTCAGTTCGGTTCTCAGCGCATGCTTCTCCCCGATGAATCTTTTTTTACAAAGTTTCGATCACGAGAACGCTTTCAACTACTTGACTCGCATGGCCTCTTTAACTGAGCACTATATAACCAATAAAACGAAATTGAACCACTTTGGTAGCAGAATTTTCTGGCTTGTGGACACGAATACGTGACCGATTAATAGCCGGCCAAGAGCTGGGTACTAAACTTAATTACAAACTGCATTTTACGTTGATTTAGTGTCTGCACTTATGAAGAGTTCGCCATAAGTTTCTCCGAAAAAGTCAATTACAGAGCAGTTGAAAAAACACGAATAGAAATTGAGTAGTATTTGTAACGGACGAAATTACAAAGGTTATTAGCCAAACTTGTTTCCAACGAATGTCACTGAAGCCGGCCTATTTATTTTATACCACGTTTTTGCTTGACATTGGAAGGGACATCTTCGCCCCGTCCACTACGAACTGTTTCGCGGGCTCACAAAAGCACGATTTAAAATGCCAAAAAATTGGTTAGATAGACTTTCATTTTTTTAAAACATGTAAAATAGGGTAACTACAACGAATAGCATTGGCACAGCTCCTTACAAAAAGTTTTAATAAAATAAAAATAAAAACTATATCTCTGAGGAACCTTACAAAGTCGGTTTGGTAAATGCAAAATTAATTAGAACATAAGTTAGTCGTTTGTCGTTTCATATTGATATCGTCCAACTACATTCAATTACTTAGTTTAGTGATGATTAATTTAGTGCTGTACTTGGTAAAGCTGCGTCTGTAGAGAGTTCCCTTTTTCTCTTGATAAGGTGGATTTCTTACGTTTTCCTACAGCATTTCATTAACCCTCATTACAATATTTATGCAATTTTGTTATTGTGAACAGCAAAATTAACACTCAGTACTACTGCCGATCTTAGTGACTTGGGAACTGCAGAATGGACTGGTCAATCCACTCACAAGTTGGCATATTTGAAATTTAATCATTACTTCTATTTACTACAAAATTATATAGTTAGATGTAGAAAAGACATTGGCTTACGTCTTCTGAAGCAAAAGCAATCATCTGAGGCAACCCTCTTAATCCTTCTGTTTTGATTTCAGGAAACATTTTGTATCTTGCCACTTGCAGTCCATACATATTAGACATTGAACCACCTAAAATTCCAAAGCAACATTAAGATGATCAGTAGACTACTCTTTTCCAATTACACACTCTAAAAGCATTTAGAAAAGAGGTGCGATAAACATCTATGGCATAGGTTCACAATCACTTAGCATTACATCTGTAATATTACTTAATTATTTTACAATCCAACGTAATTATGGACTTTAAAATGTCAAGGCACTAAAATACAACAAATACAGGTCAGTAAAAAAATAATGTTAAATTTGGGCTGGCGAACTACCCAATGAAATAATTGATAAATTGGTATGTTTACTCTGCATACCATAATGCAGTTATATGGATGAATTGGTACAAACTGTGTTTTGCACTAATAGACCAGCGTCTTTTATCATTTTAAATGTAACTTCTATTGGGTTTTACCCTTCTGTATATTGTATTTTCTAATGATCTGTCTTGTGTATTTATGTTTTGTATCTGTGTTGTATCTAGCTATATCTATATATATATATATATATATATATATATATATATATATATATAGAGCTGTGTGTTTTAATTTTTATATAATGCAATGTATTTTAAATATATGAAATAAATTTAAAATAAAGAAAATAATAAAAGCCCTCACATGGTGTAAAATAGCATGTCTGCAAAAGGACATTTTAAGTTCATGTTCTTATAATAAATGAGACATCTTGAGCCCGAAATGTCATTCTAATTTGTCAGTGATAGAGTAAAACTGTTCAACTGTTATTGATATCACTTCCGTGATAACATATGTAAATTCAAGTTACTTATTGCCAATCATTTTGGATGCGTCAAAAATTTAATGTGTGGGCATCTTGTACAGTTTTAGACACCTGCCTGTTATCTGTAAGATAGGAACATTAGCATCTTTTATACTAATTACGCCTAAAACTTTTATTAATACAGCAAACCTTATGCAGTGTACTACCTGTTACAGTCTAATCCTTGCATAGTGTACTATCTGTCTACCTATCATTCTCATCCTTGTGTAGCATGCTGCCTGTCACACTCATCCTTGTGCAGCATGCTACCTGTCACACTCATTCTTGTGTAGCATGCTACCTGTCACACTCATCCTTGTGCAGCATGCTATCTGTCACACTCATCCTTGTGCAGCATGCTACCTGTCACACTCATCCTTGTGCAGCATGCTACCTGTCACACTCATCCTTGTGCAGCATGCTACCTGTCACACTCATCCTTGTGCAGCATGCTACCTGTCACACTCATCCTTGTGCAGCATGCTACCTGTCACACTCATCCTTGTGCAGCATGCTACCTGTCACACTCATCCTTGTGCAGCATGCTACCTGTCACACTCATCCTTGTGCAGCATGCTGCCTGTCAGTCTCATCCTTATGCAGTGTACTACCTGTCAGTCTATTCCTTGTCTAGTGCACTTCCTGTCACTGTCTCATCCTTGTGCAGTGTACTACCTGTCAGTCTCATTCTTGTGCAGTGTACTACCTGCCACACTCTCTTTCCTGTGCAGTGTACTACCTGTCACAGTCTCGTCCTTGTGTAGTGTACTGCCTGTCAGTCTCACCCTCGTGTAATGTACTATCTGCCACACTCTCTTTCTTGTGCAGTGTACTACCTGTCACAGTCTCTTTCTTGTGCAGTGTACTACCTGTCACAGTCTCTTTCCTGTGCAGTGTACTACCTGTCACAGTCTCGTCCTTGTGCAGTGTACTACCTGTCAGTCTCATCCTTGTGTAGTGTACTACCTGTCACAGTCTTGTTCTTTTGCAGTGTTCTGCCTGTCAATTTCATCCTTATGCAGTGTACTACCTGTCAGTCTCACCCTCGTGTAATGTACTACCTGTCAGTCTCACCCTCGTGTAATGTACTATCTGTCGCGGTCTCATCCATGTGCAGTGTGCTCATCCACCTTTGACTCTAATTTGAACATTTGTCTGCATCCTTTTCACTCAAGATTCGACTGTCCTCACACCGAAGAGTGCACTGTATAAGATATTGTGAATTTCTCAGTGGATTGTTAGTTTTGAAGACCGTTTAATGACTCTAGTTTCCAGAGCTTGAGTGATTCATTTACTACTTCTGGCAGTCAGTAATACATTCCGGGGGAATACCTGATCCCTACAATTAGCTACGGCGATGTGTCATTTAGTACTATATTTTTATTATTGTACTTTCCAGCACCAGTTCACACATTCTAGCTCTTATGTGTACAACATACCCTTGCCATCACCAACAGTTTAGCTACAATCCTGTTTAGGAATACTCTGTGTAATAAAAACTGAAGATTTCAACATTTCAAATTAATTTTTTGCAAGTGCATCAAAAGTTCGTCTGACAGGTGAAAGTAAGAAAGCTACTTTTACAAGCCAAAGTCATTATTACCTGGACTGAAGATTCCATCTCCATTTTCAAAACCAATTTTCTGAGAAATTTTCTGAATTATAGCATGTTCCACCACAGTAAAGACAGGAGCAATTTCAAAAGTTGCCCTGAAAGCAAAAAAGTGATGCATTCGTTTGCAGTGGAAAAATATTATTGCGGTTATGGTTCACTAGACGCTGTGATTTTTTCTGAATATAAAAAAGGAAGTCTATAAAAATTTATTTTACCTACAGTATTATATTGTTTTTTTGTTGTCACTGACACATTACAATAGTTTTATGAGAGCACAAGTTTTTGACATATAATTCCACATGTATCCCATATTTTGATTCATTAATTAAGTTTATTTTGCAATTTCACATTCACTGTACACTAAAATAATTAGTTAGTTAACATGACATACATGCTTGTATTTAGTGCTTCCGTGATCCATGAACCTGCTACTGAATATCTATCCAACCCTCCATACAACTGATTGAAAAAATGAGGGTGGCCTGCCAATAATCAAAACAATAGTATTTTAATACTATAATCAGTTTATCATTCATTGAAAGTTTTATATATATATATAATTCCAATTAACATCTCTGAAAAAACAGGAAAATTACCTGTTTTTACGCTGTATTTAACTGCGTCTTTGCACAATCTCAATAGCCTTTCGTCATCTGTTGAATCTTTGCTAATTTCACATTCAATAAGTTTCTATAAAATAGTTAATAATGATTTATGAAATTATACACAATTTGACAGTAAAATTAAAATTGATTTACGATATTGCCAGATATACTTTAAGATCAGACGTTTTCCGCTAGCTTTCACACCAATACAGATTACAAGGAACTTGGTAATCAAAGATAATAGTTACATGACATTACGTGGTGTCTTAGGCGATTATGAGATATACTGGTCAGTCGATTTTATGATGTTGGTAAGTAGATTTGTCTCATTTCAAGACTTGCAGATTTCACTTAAAAGCGTTAATAGAACTTTCACCAAATCTAGTGAGACGAGGACATTTTAACTCATATACTTGAAGAAGTGTTTCGCAGAATTTCCCTGGATAATGCAATTTAATCTATATTGCAAAATAGGAAGCGTTATATTTTCGGAGATATTTGGTGTTTGGAGGCGTTCGGCGACAGCCAACAGTATAGTTTGGGAAGCCAAATTTACTAATGAATATGCGATTCACAGCTGATGCTTTATAATAGTGTTCTATTTTGCTTAACTGTTGTCAACACACTTCTGAAAGCAACAAAGATTGCTTTTTAGGAAAGCTTCTTCCACATTCTTATATGCCAGGGAGTTACACACTTCTATACTATACTGTCCACAATTATTGATATTTTATAAGTTAAAATTTATACTACTGTGTAAATACCTGCAGCTCACGTGGATGTCTAAAATCAATAACTTTCTCTGGATGATCAGCAGGTCCAGTTATAACTTTTGCGTCTGTTAACAGCTGAAACACGTTCTCTAAGAAGTGAACAGCATTATTGGAGTTGTATGAAGTCATTCTCTGAGAACATTCACCATTCAGTATGTCACCGTTTTCAGAGTTCAAGTCATTCTTGAGACATGTATGAGAACCCTGAAATATCAATCCATGTATTTAAAATAATTTTCTAGCTTGCTGTTTTGAAGATGACAAAATTAGTCTTTTTTCTTGCTAGCACTATACCATGCTGCTACTATTAGTGATTCATCTCTGACACGCTAGTCTTGTTTGTCTGTGTTTGTGGTCCGATTATAGACGGGAGAAACAGTTTTCAGAAATGACTTAGAAAATATCGAAAAAAGTGGAATGTCTGCATAACAGCATGAGTGACCACCTCAGCTACTCCCCTGCCCAATGCTATTAAAAACTGTTAGTACGTCTTACATTTTTATAGCTTGATATAATTGCATCGTATTTTACAGTCAGTTTTAAAGACAAAATCGAATCTGACAAACGAAATAGGTCGAAAACCTTCTGGAACTTGCGTTAATGTTTCAAGTTTTAAATAAATTCATTTACATATCTTAGCCTATGATATACCAAAGCGCTTCAGTGTGTGGTGTCCGTGTCCAGCGTCTCGAAACGAGAAAGAAATTATATATTGTTAATGGGTGATTAAATCAAAGATTTCGGCAGTGGACGGTGGAAGCCATACGCTGCAAACTCATCTTATTTTTGAGCGTTTGGGGTGCAGCGTCTGTTCCTCAACCAACCAGTGAAGACTAGGCTTGCGAACAATAAGTAAAAAAGAAAGCATTGAAAAATAAATTTGATATCGTTCATTTTATTTTTCTATAAAACCAAAGAGGTTGGACGCCAGACGTTTTGATATTAACTTATTATCCAATGAATGCTGGACGCTGAACCCTTTGGTGTATCATAAATTGGTGTATTTTTGCTTGTGAGGTTAATGTCATCTTCTCATGCCTTACATTTTAGTTGCAAATCTCCTTTGGAACCGTTGTATCAATTTTTCTTTTTGTATGTTGTGCGAGTGTAATAAGGTGTGGTAATAAGGCTAATATTGTGTTCTGTTTTGTACTAATTCAATAACGTGATTGTATTATTTGGGCAAAACATATACGAATAAATGGTAAACAAATAAATAAATGTATCGTAACTAAATAAGAAGAAGCTTCTAGAAAATCTAGTGTCAAGATAAGGCAAGTAACGACAAAAATTATTTTGAAGTTCATGTTATACGTAACCCACAGAATACAAGCATTAGAGACCTTAGCATGAACTTCAGTTTTAAGAGGAAATGTGTCAAAACAAATCTATAAAGCATAACGTAAGACTGATGTTAGCATAGAATCATTGTGCGGAAAAAAATTATTTATGAGAAATTTTGATAAATTATGAGAATTATAATCTGTAAGAAAACTTGTGTTTGGAATAAAAATATGTACATGTCGGTAATTTATGCTTTTATTAAAGATTTTCGTACAGAAAATCAAGCATGCAAAATGTTCAGCTATCCATTATAAATTCTGCCTGGATACCGGAAGTCAAAAACAGGATGCGTTTCCTGTTCTTTTAAAATTCGCTATAACGTTTGTTTACCCGTATGAATGTCTTCCAAGTATCAAATAATCTTACTATTATTATTAACTTTTTGCCAAAAATACCCTAAGTACTCTATAGAAGAAAGAAATCTGTCAGTCTAAACTCATTTTACACTAGGCCTAATGCTGGAAAGTGCTACTTGAAACAAATGTCCGCACAGAAGACTAAAGAGAAGAGATCTATAAACATTATAATGAAAGCCAAAAGTTAACACAACCTTTTAATATCATGACCAGGGATAAGCATTATATCACTAGCCACCAATCTGGTCATCCAGTTTGAAGAAGTTTAGCTCAGCGGCTAATGGTCACTCTCGCTGGCATACAGTTTGTAGAAGTTTAGCTCAGTGGACAATGGCCACCACTGCCAAAAACATCCAGTTTGTAAAAGCGCAGATTAGTAGCCAGTGGCCATCAATGCCATTGCCATTAAATTTAGAAGCTAAAATCAATGGCAAATGATCACGACTGTATATAAGGCTATCTCGTCAAACATCGTTGTTTCAATATAACCGTGTGGAGATATTGTTGTCAAGTGGCAAATCTCGAAACTGATATAAGTGCAGACGTTCAATTGTTTTTTGCAAGATAAAATACAAGCTTAGATGAACAAAGGTGAATAGTTTGTGCAGTCTGGCCACAGGTACACTATGGAAGTGCAAGGTCGGGTGTCATGTGTAGGCAATTTCAAAACCGCAGCACGGCAGTACAAGATATCTATAATATTTGTAATTACTATTATAGTCCACAGTCCAATTTGGTTTGGAGTATAAAATATGGCAAAAAAGGGCGACGCTAAACTCATGTCTCAACACCCCGCCATGTAAAAAGAATCATAAGCAAGAAAAGCACTGCACACAATTCAAACTCATTAAAACGAACAGATAGTATCATGTACATTTACCTAATAAAAAACTTGCACACTTACCAAAACTTAAAAAAATAGTTGGAATGGCTGTGAAATGGGTTACTTAAACATCTATTAAAGATAAGTCAGCACGTAAGAAATAGTAAATCGTACATAGAAAGCAAGTTCATTAATTACTCATCACGTCACAATGAAGAGAACTTTTGTAATACTAAGTCGATGGGAAGTTAAGTAGATTATTTAGCAAAATAGCTATCCCAACGTTTATTAAAAGTTTCCGGGCGACTCTGACAGTTGCGTAACTGCTGCATAAGTGCACACAATTTCCACTACCCAGCCCTGGATACGATGGAATTATTTGCACGACTGGTGGAAAATTTTGGCGATTAAACAAGTCTTTTATAAGAGCACTCACACAGCAGTTCTTTCTCAAGGCCTTCAGATGGAAAACTTCCTTTAAAATGCTGGCATCATTAAATATTTTATGAATGGGTATCAAATGGACGACTTATAGACTTTGCATAACATCCAGCAGATTACAATGTTGGAGATTTGTCAATAACACATAAAAAACTTCATAAATTTAGATCTTACACGTGGGTAATTTTATTTTGGAGTTTTCTCAAGCTAACGATATATCTTTCATCGATTTCCTTAAAATTTTCCTGACATAAAATTAATTTGTTTTTGTCATAAATCTTAAGGCAAATATCTGTGTACGCTATGTCATGCAGCATTGAAAACTACAGATTTTATTATAAATAATTCGAACATAATTCCCACAGTTTAAAAGTCTATAAAGTATGTTCCCAATTTCAAGTTTCAAATGACGTTTTAAGTACTACTATTTAAGTTTTTGTTGTCTTAAATTAACAGTAATTGTTTAGTGTTACATATTCCGTATCTGAACATAAATGAATAAATATTTGTTTCAGCATAGCATAGTGTGTGCTGCTTCAACTTACTTTAGTTTTTCTGTTTATTTCAGCTTATAACAGCTTATATTTAAATACATGTATACGATGTACATTAGAAAACTAAATTATTCTACATAATGTTAAAAATCACTGTAATATTTACTTACATTAACTTGTATGCATGTGGAATGTTTATCACTGCGTATCGTTTGCTGCTTGAGTGGAGATGACATTTCGATCATATAATACAAATCAGTGACAAACGTTCAGAATTTTTCTCTTCAAAATCAAATCTCGACGGTTAGATTTCCTGCCAAACATAAACAGATTTAAAAATATTATAAATAGTGTTGCGTGCCCACATAACCTTCAATATAATTGCCCATTTCCGAGATTCAAAGACACAATTTGCCTATAAGAGGTTAGTAAAGATTTTTTGTGTTGCACATTTGAGCTTCAATTTTTATACTGTTATTATGAACATAAAATAATGAAGGCTGAAACGGACAAGAATATGAAATGGTCACACATGAATGTCGTGGTAAATTTGGGATTTTGCTTTTTTACTGAAAAACTATTTTTCTAGTTTTGACTATAACTGAAACGTTAGCCAAAGTCCGCAATATCAAGGTATCGTTGCTTTGGAGATGTCGACAGCCTATGCGTAGCTAAAATTAAAAGCTTGAGCTGTTTGTAATAACTTATCCTTTCAGCAGTAAGCGAAAATTGAGTTAAAATAGTAATGCGTTTCATAAAAAGTATAAGAAATTCGGCGTTCACCGTTCAGCTGACAGTAACATGGGTTACTATGATAATCCTTTGTAGTAAGCGTCAGGTAAGTCAAATTGTGCTCTGGGCTAACGTTTGGTGTAAAAGCGATCTTTGCGACTGATGAGCGTCATCGAAAGTGTCACAGGAGGCAGACACAATTTGGTGAAGCATTACCCAATATAATGACAATGATACTTTGGATACTATACCTGTAGTAAATAAGTAACGATAGATTTTGCCACCTATTTAGCTTTTTTTGTTCATGACGCCATTAATAAATATACTGAATGAAGCAAACAAACTGGCCTATTTCTGAATTTTATCAGTCATTTACGCAGTTCACTAATGCAAATGCAAGACAAACTAACAGTACTGAACAGAACACTTACTCAAGCATGTGGTAAATTATACTCATTCGAAAATTAATGAAGTTTAGTGCATTTTCCTGATGACAGAAATTGTTAAAACAGTTTTTATTCACAAAATTTAATGACTGAATTCTCATTCAAATGACTTAAAAACGGGTATCCTATTTCTTCTAATAACACAGTTTGATATTATATATTTTTTCTGTAGGACAAAATATTTTTTAAATACATGATATCGACAGCAAAACTCACCTTTGTTAATTTTATTCAGACAGTAGTTGTAGAGCAGACAAATCCCCGCCTCAAATACCCGCTTTTTATGCTACAGACAGGACTAGACGATGTTATTTCAGACTCAAGAGTTATTATTTTTATCAGTGTCATCCGATAACCGGTGTACCACGTGTTCATAGGTTAGCACGTCTCTACTTTTAATACTCCACTCATGATAACAATATCAAGGCCGCGTGTAGATTTTCTGTAAGCCATTGCCGAGGTTTACATTCAACACACAGACCAGCTAAGATTTCGAGAACACGTCAAACACGTACCGTTTTCCATGCTTGCCTGCCGATGCAAGATTGTAGTACGCATGCGCAATTAGGTTTTCGAGAAACGCACACTCACAGTCAGTAGTATCGCACGGGCTTAATAATTTTCTAGTAGTAGCTGAGTCAGGCTGAGGGCAAGGACTTTACATGAATGAAGTTTCAAGTTTTTACCCCAACTTTAGTACCGTTTGGCAGTCACAAGTGCGGGATAATTTTACTTTTGTTCACTCCTTTATACCACGAAGTTCAATAGTTTTGTGCAGCTCTCTTTTTTTTGGTAACACGTACATCGGACCAGATTCATTTTTCTGTCTACACACGTGGTGTTTGTAGCACATGACAAACAGTTTATTTTAACGTTGTCTTCTTTCTCTGAACTTGAACTGTTTTTAACCTGCTGCTGAGTGCTGAGTGTGTTGAGTATTTTGTGCTTTTGTTTTCTTCTTGTGACATTTTATGGGCTATACATTCATTTACTAATAATTAGTGATTGCTTTATCAATCTTAAAATCTAAAAAACATTTAGTGATTTTCTAGTGTTTTCTTTTCGTTTTTTCATCGTGTAGATTACATGGTGATCTACTGAAATTTTGTCTCTTTTCTATTTCTTTTTTGGGGATTTTTTAAATGTGAAATGAAATCTGTCTGTAATTATTGCCACCTTTGTGGAAAGTATGTAGGCCTACATTTGTTAGTCATGCAACTAAAGCACGTGAACTTGTTAACCAATGGTACTGCTGTTAATAAAACCTCTTGGTTTCTCTTCTTCTCCTCCTCCAAGCAATAGAGATTCCAACAATTTGTTCACTACGCAAGCCCGCGTTTGCACCTAAACCAACGGCATATTCCCTAGTCATAGAATTATATTTCATGTCATTTCTATAATACCGGTGTTCTAGTAAAACGATGTAGTAAATGTAAACTTTATAAAACTGTAGTCGGAACTAACTAATCATGAGAAATGAGAAATCACTGACCTACAATTTAGCTGTGTCCCTCCTCTCCCTCTCTTTCTTTGTGCACAGTTAAATAATAATAATAATAATAATAATAATAATAATAATATCGTTTACTAGTCCAGGGATAACCCCTTAAGTAAACCTAATATTTATTTCCAAGGTAGTTCAAATCTCGTTTGGTCGGCTCATTTTCAGTTGTTCCACGATGTGCTCAATTTTTAAACTCCGTGTGACAATTAATTCTACATAAACCAAGCAAGAATTTATTTACTACTGTTCATTAAATGCATCTCTCGTTTTCAGTTGGTAGATAACCTCGACCTAACCTCACCTCGTCACATACCAACAATGGTGGTCCTAGTTGTGGTTCTAGCTCAAAAACTGTAAAATTAGATAGAACTTAACGAAAAATAAATGAAAATCCTGCAGCATCTTGAAGTTGACTAAAAGTGGCTACTAGATTTACTAAGTACAAGCAAACTGTCTCTTAATTACGGCCCTGTCAGAATCAAAATCGTAGGTTTTTTTTATGGCATTAAAATACCTACATTTTCAACTACTGCCCAAAAATCTTTCTACGCATAAATAACTGTAATAATTGAAAATATAATTTATTTAAAGTAACTGTTTAGAAAGAATCTTTAGAAGCTAGGATAATTACTTTCTCTTTATGTTGATTTTTTGACAGACTTGCAATTTCTTGTTCAAAACAGTGGCTAACTAACTGCACTGTTGTTACCACAGTAACAGCAAACTATGTAAAACTAGTATATTTACAAGTGAGTAGCAACACTATGCAGTAAAAATGATTTAGGAGCGTCCTCTGCAGTTTAAAATAGAGAGTACTGAAGCTACCGATCATGATGTCACATCATTGATGTGTTACAGTAAGTTGTTATCACACGTCTGTCAAGTTAATAAAAGAACTAACAAGTTCAGACCTCACCTTTGAACTGCAGGCCAGTGATTTTCCATCTGAAAATCTTATTAATATATAAGAGTGAAAATAAATCCCTTTGCATTTCATGCTGCCATGGGAAATCACGGGCCTGCAGTTAAAAAGGGGGCTTGCATTTGCTACTTTTTATATTAACGTGACAGACGTATGATATCACCGCACTGTAACACATCATGAAAGGTAGCTTCAGTACTCCCTATTTTAAACTGCAGAGGACGCTCCTTAGTCATTTTTGCTGCTCTACTAGTTTTGCACAGTTTGCGTTACTGTTACAGTAATAACAACTAGTTAACAATGTAACTTAACTTTTTTCAAAAGAACATTCTGGTAGTTGAAAAATGAAGCTCCTTGATTTGTTTTTTGATGCCACAAAATTACCTACGATTTTGACTCTGACAGGACCCCAATTAAGGAACAGTTTATTTTCACGTCCTGTACATGGTGCCACCATGAATACTGTCAGTCTATGTATTAGGCTACCTGCATTTATGACAAGCCAAATGTCCATTAAGTAGAAATATTTGGTTTTTATCAGCTATAAAAGCTTCGGTTCGAGTTATAAAAAACTATATATTATAAAAACATAGTTTTCTGAGCATAACTTACTTAAGTTTTGTTGGCAAAAATTAAAATTACTTGGCGAACACTGTGATTTTCCATCCCAAGCTTTTCATAAATACAATTGTCTAACAAAATTATGGCTTTCTGAAAAGATACGGAAATTTTGAACGAAACAATAATTTAGTAGCAAAATCCACGATTTCTGAACAAAACTAGGTTTTGCAAAGCGAATCTATAGGGTATTTCCAATTATTGTATATTTGGCTATAATATACATTGTCCAAGAACTTTCTACGCAAAAAACTGTGATAATTAAAAATATAATTTATTTAAAAAAAATTGTTTAGAAAAAATCTTTAGAAGGATAACTACTAGGTAAAATAATTTTCTCTTTCTCTTTAAGTTGATTTTTTGACAGATTTACAATTTCTGTTCAAAATTAACAACATTTTATTGTTACCGTTAGGGCATCCAGTAATCTCTGATTGAGCACAATGGACACTGATCGAAAACCGTGGCTTTTCCTCACACCGAAGCGCGAGTTACGTTAAATTTGTAGTCGTTTAATAGCGAAATTTCTATTGAGCATTAAATTTGTCCGGTTTGACATTTTTTGTCGAATGTGACTAACAAGCGAGCAGTAGAATTTTAACACCTAAACTCGGCTTAACCATATAAGCTTGAAAGGTCTATGCACAACGGCAATATTGAACAGTTAAGGGTCCAAATATTCCGTTACAAACAGGTACTGTGGGTCTTGGAAAGCAGTCAGTGTTAAACAACACAGGTCTGTGTTTTAATTCTGGTACGAGAATTTCTCCTCCAATTCCAGCCACTTCTTTCCTTCTGGCAACCCTGATGTATCCGTCTTCGCCAAAATCTTCACCCCACCTGGAAAACATCAAAGTATGTTTTTTTCGAGAAGTAGTCTTACCTAGAAAATTTTATTGGATTTGGCCAGTGTAGAATCGTTTAATTTGTGCTGCTTGTTTTTTATACATTTGGCATATTCTAACTCTATCCCAAACCTAGCACTCTAAAATAGGACCAACACAATGAAGATGATTGTGACGTGGCACGATCTTGGTTTACTATAAAAGAATTACTGGCTTACTCCAAGGATGAGTTACTGAACCAACAGAGGTTTTTCAGTCGCATTTGGAGTTTACATTCCCCCTCTACCAGACAAACGGCCAAGATTTAGGTATTGAACCAAGGCGGCCACGTACCATCAATATGAAAGTTTGTATGTATTCACTCAGCCATGTAACCCGCCAATTTAAATGCAATTATTTCTAGCTGTAGTTTCAGTCCTAAATGCAATGCTTCAGTTATTTATGAATAATCGCTAAATGAAAGCAAATTTACAATATGCTCTTTTACAACTCTGAAAGAAAAGCAAATGAGCCATACGTGAATGATGCCAAAATGAATTTTCTCATTTTAGTCATCGATTTATAGTGGCTTTCACATTTGGTTTTTGCACCTAAACGGCTAAAGCTATTTTGATTTTTTTGTAATATCAAAAATATACTACAAAAGTATAATCTCAAGATTATTATACAAATTCTTCTTGTTAAACTAAGAATGACTACAATTATTATCAGAAAGGAACAAAATTTTTGACAGTCTTCGCGCGAGTTGTCACACTATAGAATCGCCAGATATAAAAGGCAGACTCTATGCGTTTTGTTTTTACCACTTTTGCAAGAAATGATTTACGAATTTCGCTTGTCGAGTTAGTGCAGCCTGGAAATGATTTATGAATATTCATAAACAATTTGTTAGTAACAAAAACAATTTTGTTTATCAACGTATTGAAATAAGCAGAATTCGGTATTTTTTAACTTACGTTGGTCTTACAATCCAATAATCAATTGAAAAATATCGTGGGCCTGTAAAGAAGTTACAGTATTGCCAAAAATCGCTGTCGAAACCCACCAAAAGCATCCAGGCTTGCGGCTCTTTAGGTATTGTGTTATCTGGTGCATAAAAGTCATCCACTACTCCTGCAAAATTAACAGAATGAATAACTGAGCAACATTTGGCATGTCTAAAATGCTTTTGCCAGCTTTTGAAAATGCAAACAGACATGTTAGAGATGGCTTATTCCGGCGTAGCAAGGAAAATTAATAAAGTGGTTCAAAAATCTCCATGTGCTGGTGTGTGCCTGGCATGGGCGTAATTTCTTCACACAAGAAACCAATCTAGAAGCCCTGGAATGCTTAAGTGTGTGTGCTTGACGCCTGACTCTGTGGTATCAAAGTTCAGGCCTGCCGCTGCAAGTGTAGTTTCTAATATACACTGGTCTCGCGGGTCTATATTTACTTTAATTCAATTCCGTCTATTTCTTTGCTTTTTTCGAATTTGAACAATACCCAAGGTCGGCACTAGGATATTTGACACTATAGACAAAAGTATTTTTAGCGCCCCCTTCCCCACGGTCCCCATTCCTAAAATTTAATTTTTGCTGTATATATTATAGTGTAATGGTACCCGTGTGTAAGACTTATACGTGTATTCTATAAGCGTGTACTAATTAAGTATTAGTTAAAACTGTTGTTGATTGAGTTTTAAATTTAATTGATGATCCCGCTCATTGTGGGTCTTTAGGAGCGATCAAAATTTCTGCAATTTTTGCTGCACACTCTACATAAAGCACATTGTCTTAACTATATTTTCACTTAGCCTTTCCATCTGAAAAGTTTTTAATTCCTAGCTCCTCTTTACGATATTTCCATCTCACTAGTTCCATAATATGCATAATAATAAGTCTGGCCTGGTTGCAAATGTTTCGTTAGCGAATCTTTTTGCCCTTCAATATCCGCCAGCTTTTTTACGTTCGTATTCTATATTAATTCCTGACGGTTTCGATTTCTAATAAATGTTATTGCAAACTTCTCTCCTGCGCTGTGCATAAAATACAACCTATGAGTAGCAAAAGCAGGATAAGGCGCCAATAGTCTGAAATGATGTAATCTTGGAAAGTCAGGTAAAGCGAAAGTACAAAGTGTTTTGCTGCAGGAGACAGCTCAGTGCTGGCGTCGATGAATCATTCATTTTGGATGAAAATGAAACAGAAAATTCATTTCATTTAATTACTTTTGTGCACCTAAGTAATTGCACGTTATTATTTATGTCAAACTTAAAAATTAAGGAATTCAAAAAATTGGCTCCCCACCCCAAATTTGACGCCCTAGGCAATTACCTAGTTTGCCTAGAGGTAAAGCAAGCCCTAGGCAATTGCCTAGTTTGCCTAAAGGCAAAGCAAGCCCTAGGCAATTGCCTAGTTTGCCTAGAGTCAAAGCAAGCCCTAGGTAATTGTCTAGTTTGCCTAGAGGTAAAGCAAGCCGTGGCCGTAGCAATGTTACAATGTTCGCAAACTTACCGCTTAGATAACTCTGCAGGATTTCAATGTTTATTGAAACTATCACAGGACCGCCCTTCATTAACTCATACAAATTAGCTTCACCACTATAAACTCCAAAATCTTCCATTGGCATGTATAACTTTTCATAGTCTCCATAATCTGCACACTCTCCAGGCTACACAAATAAAGAAAATAGAGTAAAAAAAAAATAATCTTTTTTTAATGACAGCCTTATACACGTATTTCCCGATTGCAAATTTTAAAGGAACAGTTTAACGAAAGTCAGAAGCCTGTTGGTGGACAAACAGTGGAAAATTTAGTAGCTGCAATAATGATAAAAATGATGGCGATAATGGTGATGATGATGATGGTGATGATGATGATGATGATGATGATGATGACGGTAATGGCATTGGTGGAGCGAAAAAATTGGTAACTAAGATGATGATGATGATCATAGAATGGGGTAAATAAATTGCAGAATTTATAATCAGGCGCCAGTCAAATTTTCGACCGGACATCCTCTTTATTGCCATTTTCTGTCTAAACAAAACTCGACTCGCGATTTTGGCGCAGTGCATCAGATTCTTCGTTTCATTGCGAATCCAGTGATATATAGCACGCCTCTGTAGGACTTATAACTTCCGTTCACAAAGCGTTTAAATGAAACCATGTCGATACCTAATGATCAATGGTGACTTCTAGGACAGTTAAGTCTTCATTGTTAGTCACGACAGAAAAGATACACTGGCGGAAAGATGGACTGGCGAAACGACGTACAATCGATTAAATGTTTAGCTTCCAGAAATTCTGGGGTAACGAGGTTAACTGCAGTGGATCGGCGGGTCAAAGCAAAACTGCTAGGCTAGCATATTTGCGTATGATAAACGTTTCTGCTTACAAACAAAACAGTACTTAACATGATTGTTTCTATCAGAGCCCAAAGGCGAACTAAGATGAAATAAAAGTCATAAAAGCTAATTGGTCACACAAAACGTGTTTCATTGAAGCACGAGAAAAACATATTGAGTCAATTATGCGGAGTTATTTGAGTCTTAATTCGGGAGTTTTTATATATATTTGAATAGAAGCGCCTGTACCAAGTGTTTTTGAGTCAATTAGGCGACTAATTCTATTAACCGTGTGTCTAATAAACGGCGCCTACTGTATATTATTCGTGTTCTTTAAATCACCAGGTTTTTTTATGCTACTAAATACTTTGCTTTGTGTACAGTATTAGTTGCTAAGCTCCATTCCAGGACTAAAGCGCACCAAGATAATTGTTAACTATATGCGTGCACATATGTTAATAATGTGCTTTCATGTCATCGTTATCATCATAGTTGTCACCATAATCGTCACAAAGTTCTATTAATGAATAATTGAAGTTGTTAGTCCTTGATGCTATTTATGAATTGCTTGATGCTGATTATTTTTTGCAATTTTTAACACTTGATGCTCATCTACCAGGTATGACGTCATTACCTGACGTTTTCAGGTGATAATTAGTAAAACACTTCATGGTAGGGAAGATGACTATAGTAGCGGTATTACGCATGCGCATACTCACTTCTCCAAAATACATTGTTTCTTCATTCTCAGGATAATCTTCTACACGACTGATGTTATAAAAGTCGATGTAATCTAGAGCAAAAAATGCATCTTCCGCACCACACTCTGCAAAGAAGTCATTGCAGTCAATGATCTCCTGAGCACTGGGATAGTTAGCTTCTCCTCTTAAAAATGGCTGACTTGGATTGAAAAGGCCATCGTTAGACAAACACCATCTACTCGCTAATGCGTCAACCTGGGAGGATAACAAAGACATGACATTACTTTGAACATAAGATAGTGCTCTTCTCAGCCTTGCCATAGTCATAATCATAAAGATGTCAAAGTGTCCATTAAGTGTCTTTTTTCACAGGAGCTTTTGCCCTTGAAGGACTTCATCAGCTGTAAACTAGGGAAACAATAATAAAAATTATAGGTGAAACTACACTTAATATGAAGGTCTGCAATGACATTAAAATATATAAATGAAGAGTTATAATTGTTTTAATGTCATTACATACCTTCATTTTATATGTAGTTTTACCTGTAATCTTTATTATTGTATTTCTTACTTTATAGCTGATGAAATCCGCGAAGAACAAAAAATGTGTGAAAAAAACTCGAAGAAATTAATTCCTTACAACGGAATTTTAATGAGTTCATAATTTTATTGTTACACAAACTATACTTCTCCTAGCTGTTAATTCCAGTATTCATCGTTGATCACGGTGCCAACTAGACAATTGTAGACATTGAAACACTTTTTATTATTCTTTATTTTATTATTTATTAGGCACAAAACTAATATATATGTATTGCATACATGAGTAAAAGTAAACAATAAAATTATAACGTCATGATCAATACAAAGGTTGTGCCTGTCAATATGTGCCATGAATGACAGCAAGAAACTAAATCCTCGAACAGATCACTGCCTGTCACTTATCCAGTGGTAATAGTAATATTGCGTTTTTGTCAATTTTATCACTCAAACACAATTTTTCTATGGTAATAAGTAATATTATATTACCGATGTTCCCAAATAGAAAGAAGACTAAATAATTGTATACTGTATGTAGTTTCAACAATTTGAGAAAACAAAACTTACAGCGGTGTATGCCCAGCTTGAATTGCACTCACCCTAAATCAAAACAAAATAAAGGCTAAAATTGTCAATTTACAATTAATGGTACTGTTTTCATTTCATTCAAACACTTGAACAGTTCAAAGTTTGGAAACGCATGATTGATCACTTATAACCACTCCTCGGCTAGGCAAATAAATTAACCCAATTGGACCTGGTCCACCAGTGTGATATTTTTAAAGGAAAAACCAAACCTTAAAAAACATTCATTGTAATTTAATAAATACTTAGAAATACTGAAATTACAACAAACTCACATAAAACGTCTTGCCTAAAAATGCAGAAGGAATTTAAATTCTTTTTTTACCTGTCAATGAACCTCGCTAATGGCATATTTGAAAAAAATGACTTAAAGTGGTGGAAACCACGAACGCACGCGTAACAAATCTTTTGCAGTTGACTCAGAAATTCTGCTGTTCTAGCTGATTAAATATTTGTGTTTAACTGTGGTTTTTAATTTATTCCACGTGATCAGTTAGCAACACCTTCAAATTGCTTATATAACTTTAATCCACAGGATTATACCCTCAACATACGTTAAGTACTACACTTAGTATAATTACAGCTAAGCATGGGTTTCTGTGAAGCTCCGAGGATACAGGAGGGATAGGGAGGGGGGGCTTGTTAAGTAAATTACTGTTACTTTATCGGCATTAATTAGCCGAGTTGGAGGTTACTACATTATCGTCGGTAACTGGTTTTCATTACCTAGTTGGCAACGGGATTGATTAAAAAGCAAAAATAGTATTAATAATCACTCGTTTGACGTTTTGGATTGTCTATAGTTCATAATGTTTGCAAAAAACTTTGCTCAAGCACCGGGCGTGATGAGTATTTATATTGCACAGTAACCAGATGAAGTCACGAGCGCGCTTAAGCGTGAAATAATGGAGACTTAAAATTGATTTTATTAATTACACGAGACGCTTATCACAATTTTATTGTTGAAACTTTCTAACATTTTTCTTCCGAGAAACTTGGCCTTTCCTTTAATATAGTATATACGCATTTTTATTATCACATGCAACAATTTACATGAGTTAGTTTCTCTTCAAAAAGTTTTTTTGATCAATTCTCCCTTGAAGTTTCAATTTCAAGCGATGGAACTCTCATATTAACAGCTAGAAAACTTTTTTATCTTCAAATTTGCTTGGAAATTGTAAATATTTGACAGTAAAATGTGAAGCTGTTCTAATCACCTGGTTGCGAACTGGAGGTAAACAAGGTCTTATTTCATTCGAGTAAGGATCAGTACCATTGAAAATTCTATAGTCCAGGTACGCACACGTTGTTCCAAATGTTCCAAGTTCATAAAATCTTGGTTGTATTTGCCGTTTGCTTCGACGATTTGCCCGTCTTTCCGGATCGATGAAAAACCCGCCCATCTCTGCCACGAATTCTTCAGTTGTCTAAAATAATTAGCAGTTTTGCACAACTACAACAGTAACGACAACAAGAACTGTAGCAACAACAGCAACAACAAGAGTAGCAGCAGCAGCAGCAACAACAACAACAACAACGACAACAACCGCTATTACTACTACTGCTGCTGCTGCTGCTGCTGCTGCTTGCTGCTGCTGCTGCTGCTGCTGCTGCTGCTGCTGCTGCTACTACTACTACTACTACTACTACTACTACTACTACTACTACTATAGCAACGACAACAAGAATTGCAGCAACAACAACAACAGCAAGAGCAGCGCCAAACTAACACCAACACCACCACCACCACCACCACCACCAACAACAACAACAACAACAAACAACAACGTTTTAAAAGCGTTACACTGTCGCGGCTACATCTCAGTACCGCCTACACAATAAAAGAAATTAGTACTGTCTAAGAAATAAGGATAAATTTATAATAAAAGAACAAGAAAAGAATAAAGTTACACCGTTCATAAAAAGCAGCACAATGACATACAAGATAAGACAGCGGTTGGTACTACGGCTGCTATGTTTCTTATTGCATGTACCTACTACTGCTTTCACTATCACAACTGCTACGTGTGTTACTATTGTTGTTGCCTTTATCTGCTATGCAATTGTCGTTGCTGTTACTGCAATAGCTGTCGTCATCGTTGCTAATGTTGTTGTCGTGTCCGTTGTCGTTTTTGATGTCACTGCCATACACCGATACATGATGTCATTTTTTTGCTGCATGATCGATTTTTAGCACCAACTGTTATCACAGAATTACCAATTCCATGATTTTGAGATATTATTACTACGTCTGTTTAGGGCAGCAATTGAAAAATTTGTTTAGCTTGGACATTTACCAAATCAGAAAATTCGTTCACACCCAGTGTGAAATTTGACTCTCCTGCTTCAAACTTTCGGTTATGTTCTTTTATACGTTCTAGGCGGGTCATATAAACTGGTTCTTTCTTGCTTACTTCATCTTCTGTAAGGTCACCACCTAAAACAGTAAAAATAAAGAAGATTAATTTTGTGAGAACTTCAGTATAACTTACTGCAATAAATTTACCTTCATGAAATAATAGTTTAGATTCTTCAGCGCCTTAATAAGGAAAATTCCAAACAACAGCAAAAACGTCACAGCAATAAAATTATAGTCAGTCAATGAGTAAGTGAGCTAGTCAGCTAGTTAGTCAATCGACCAATTAATTGGGTCAAGCTAGAGTTGTTTTATTACAGCTAGAATTGTCATTGTCAGCATTTTGTAGCACACGCATGCAAATAAAAAACAAACCAGTGCTTACCGTACTTCAACTCCATATATCTTCTGTAATTTGGATGATCGACGTCTTTTGGTGCTTTGGGCTTTCCTTTACCTCTGCGTCGTCTAACTCTGTCCTGTTTTCTTGGTCTACCTTCGCTGTCTTCATATTCAATTTGATAGAAGTTCTTGAAACCCGGACCTCTTTTTGGCTTTTCTTTCTTTCGTTTCTTTCCAGCGCTGCTTTGACCAATTTTTCTTGATTCTCCCCTCCTTTGTCCTGGCCCTTGTCTAGTTGCTGTTTGACCGCGATTGTTACTCCTATTTTGTCCTTGTACTTGTCCAGTTGCTGATTGGCTACGATTATTGCTCTTGCTTTGACCTCGACCTTGCTGACCTTGCTTTTGGGGCGATTGAGAACCACGTCTTTGTTTTTGACAGTCGTTGCCCGTGATGAACACACAAATTATTAACAAGAATAGCGACAGTAGACTGAATAAATTCATGATCCTATTGCAACTGAAAAAATGTTGTTCCACAATTGAGTGAAAATAATAGTAAAATTCTGTTTTTTAACGACAAATGTGATGATAAAGATTTAGATTAGATTAGGTTGCAATATTTGGTATAAAAAGCCGTATCATAACATGAAAACATTACACCACACTAAAATAAAATATTACAATAATAGCTACACTAAAATACTACTATATACAATAAACACAGTAAATAAAAATTCGTAGCTACCACGTTCGATGACTGCTATTTACAGTCTGCTGTTACACACCTTAAAATAAAGAGATTGCGTGATCGTGTGGAGATGAACACAGATAAAGATTAAGTTGACAAAGATGATGATGATGATGACGACAATGATGACAATACTTACGATGATGATGATGATAATGAGTATGATGAAGATGGCGACGATGACAATGATATGACGATGGGAGCCAGTATCACATGTATGTGTATGTATAAATTTCATATGTATATTCATACATTTGTATAACGTGTATAACAACGCAACAAGCAAAAACGTTGTAAAACAAATACAAACAAAATGCAAAACTACAATTTAATTCGAGCAAATTAAATTGGTACCACTTAAGTCAGACGTAAAAGAATCCGGCTATGATGTTGAGCACATTACTGCGGCCTCATCGGTTCTGAAATTTAAAAAGCTAAAGCATTTCTTAATGACAGTTGGAATAAAGCGTTCATTGCTTAAATCCCTTCATAAAAATTTGATCAACCAAGGGTGTCGTTTCATCAGCATCAATATTTTATTCAAAAACTGAGAAAACTTGGAACAGCAACAGATTGTTAGAATTTAATAACCAAAGTTTTTTTCAAACAATGCTGTCAATTTAACATGTGTACTCTTCCTAATATTGTAACAAACATTCAAAAATTTAAAACTGCTGTCTTGTTAATACTAACTTTAATTCGTTTTATTCAATGTCTTGCCTTATTATCGCGATTGCTCACGAATCACTGTTTTTATCGCCTGTGCCTACATGCAGTGTCTGTTGGTTTTGTGTTTAGTATTGTCTGTGCTATCTTCGCAACTTCCAGCTTATTAAGATTTTAATATGTCTGGCATCGATACGTCTTAGATTACGTGTAACTTTTATTAAAATTTTTAAACAAATCATTAATATGAATAAATAAAGAACAGGTATTTAATTGGTGAAAGCTTTGTTTAGTTTTGATATTTTAAGATTAATGAAGTTAGCTAATAAATAATATAAATTAGAGCTAATTTTGTATGGCGAATCAATGTTACATTTTTTAAAGAAAGTTATACTGACAACATAAGCAATGAATATTTAAAAAGTTCCACTATAGCGCATCACTATTCATAATAAAATTTGTGAGACTTCACGGATAGCAAATTGCGAAAAAACAGCGAATAATCTAGTTTAAAAATCGAAAACTTATGTAAACAGCGGAACGAATTAAGCTCGATTCTACTTTATTTTGGAGTAATCATCCTGGCGCTATCTTCCACATAATTTTTTTTTATTTTACGATAACCTTCAAGTTTCCAATCTTCGTCCGAACCTACAGTCCTACATGCTGCTTACAAACTACAAAAGAATCGTCAGTCAAAATCTCAGGAAAAATTCATGAACAACGGGAAAGCGAGTACAGTAGCCACGGGTATTGACCTGAAAAATGCGTCCTATTTAAAGTGGCAGCAAAGCAGAAAGCTCAGTCACTTACCGTATGTAGAATGTTGTACAAGCCAAATGTTCAGCTATTGATGATGAAAAAACGTGACGACTTCTAACAAATTAAACGGAACAGAATAATAGTGGCATAAAACATGTGTGGAGCTTTTAGTTGCCGGTGAAGGTTAACCGATAGTCGTTTGCGCCTTGAAACTTTAAAGTTGTTTAATTGTGATGTGCAAAAACGTTTCGCAGAAGAAAGTGAATTTTCCGGTTTGTTAATGTGTGTTGCTGTCATAAAGTCGTCAAACCGTGCCCAAGGCGTCAAAACAGTCAGGTAACAACTTGGGTTAAAATTTAGTTAAGAAAAAAGAATTCGGTAAACCTTAGCATCTATATACGTGTGAAACATATGTACGGATTAGTGTTACAGCGAACTTTGGTTGCCTGTCATATCATTGCCCAACAAGAATGAAGTACGTGGTTAATTAGTAAATCAAGAGAATTTCAGAAGCTGAACTATAGTAAAAAATAAATGTAGGACAAGTTATGTAAAAGACATTTCCATTATTGTAAGTGATTGGAGTATGTCAGACACAATGTATTATATCATCAACTTTATCACTATCAGATTATGTTATCCACACAGAAAAATTTTTCAACGCACAGACACGCACGCACGCACACACACACAGTAAGCGGCAATTTGCTGTGCAGACATTTCTACGCATTGACATTTGGACACAGATGTTTCACCTTAAACTTTTGGATACAGTTGTCCTTTGGACAAATATAGGCACTTTGGGAATTTGGACTCAAGACATTTGGTCACACAGGTGATTTGGACACAAGGTATTTTGGACACGTAGACTAGTTCGTCCTTATTCATAAAATTATCACGTCAAAATTTCAGCTTGACCTTGGGACGTCATCTTAGGAAATAACTTGAAGCCGTGATTTTTTTTAATCCAAATGTCTCTTGTTTCAAATCCAGTCTCAGTCCCGACTTTTCAGTTCATTCAGTTTGATTTCAAGTTTCATTCATTGTCGATTATTCCACCATGCAAAATGCGTAATTCAATGATTTTGCAAATCCAACACTTGGGTTTACTGATCTTAGTAGTTTTTCAATAGAAATAGAAGACCTGAACTACATTTATGAAAAGATAAAAACGTCAAATCTTGGTAATGCACACCTACTTAGCTAATCTTGCTAATTACATTGTCGAAATCATAAACCAACTCCATACGTAGAATAACCTGCCGAATATTACCCTGACAACTAAAATTTCGAAGCGGCAAATTTGTGAAAACGTTTGGTTTCCGGGCTCTGCATGTTAGACCGAATCAGAAATGAATATGCGTCTGTGCTCGTTTGTATTGTAAACTGCTGCTTACTGTGAGACTGTAGAATTTTCAAGTGTGGTTAACCGGTTAGAGCAACAGACAACATTTAGGTGGGTACAACTATCCAAGTGAGACTGGCGAGGCAGAAATTTTGAGACCAAATGCGTGCATCAATACAGGAACTGTAAATGTTATGGATTAATACAAACCCAGTGTCACGTGGGTTTGCTACACAACTTTCGCATCACTTAGAAAATATACGATATAATCTAGGAATATAGGTCAATGATTAAATATGCAGTGTATGTGTAGTAATGATTTGCATCTTTCTTGTGAGTCGAAAATGTGGATTTGCTGAATACATTAGGTGTATGGGCTATTATTTCCCATTACTTGTGTTTTACTAGAGCATCTTTTGGCAATTTAAAAAATTATGTTCAGTGTGCAGAATTTATTTTAGCACCAATAAATTTGGTGAAGTGCATATCCACAGTGTCCAAAGGGAGACAGTGACAAAAATTACAGGTAAAACCATTGTGGAGAAAACTAATCGATCGGCGTTCAAAATATAAATGTTACATGTCTGCTATAGGAGCCATTTAAGTGTAAAATAGAAGCTATTCATAGTTAACAAAAATACCAGTAGGTCGCAACAATAAGTAAAACAGTCGAGGAAAAGCATGTAATAATCTAATCTAATTTCCTTCTGTCCCTCAGCAATGATACTTTTTGTGTGTCAGACTTTTGTGCAAGTTTCACTTATTGTTATATAGTTTTCTCAATGTGCCAAGAACCGTTGCCATTATGAAATAAAAAAGTATCTATGATGTTGGTACTTTAATTTGTGATCAATAAATTCAGAGGCAAATATATAAGGTTATAATGTCTAGACTTTCAGATATACCTAAGTTTATAACGCTGATACTATAGTAATGTGGGCTCCATTTATTAACAGTTTCCTGTTATTGTAGTGTACCTGGTGTCTAGGGGATGTCACACTCACAAATAGGTAACAGACTTTCGATGCTGTCATTAAAAATTACTACGAAATGTAATATTCAATACCAGCGAGCTGTGCAACCCGTCCCTATATAATATATGTGTGCGTCCATTTGTATGTACTTATCTGTGGCGCAACATAAAGTTGAATACTGAATCTATGATAATTATTACATTTATTAAATAACTAACAAAATATCCAAGCTTTTAACAACATATACTATAATTCTTGGCCAACTCCAATTGATTACAATAAGGTATAAGCATGCATCATTCAGCTCTCTAACCATGCATTTAACTTGACAATTTTAACTATAGCTTCATTTTAATAAGTGTGTTGAACCTAGTTCTTAAGTTTACAACAGAATTTGTAATACTTTGATCGCTATACACGCTATTAAGCTCGTATTTACGAATGCATACAGCTCTTTCCATTTCTGATAGATGATATGCAGCGGTTACGTTAGCAGTAATAATTTTACAAGACTGCGCAACGCTTGCACTATAATTCGCTCACGCTAAGTAACCTTTAGACAATATTTCGCCGCTAAAATATAATTCGTCTACTGAACAAATGTCAGCAACGTTCAGGCCTACATACATATGAAGGCTAACGATCATTATATAACTTAGCTCATCTTTCTCAGCTTCATACACAAGCGACTGTGGGCTAAACATACTTAAAATAAAGTGTCTTCTTCACAACTCACAACCAAAAACGTACATGAATCCCAACTCATTACATTATTAGAAAGATAAAAATGACTCGTACCAGAAATTTTCATATCGCTTCTTCTGCTTTTTTTAAAAATTTGAATATATCTATATATTATCTGCTCATCATGTTCTGCAATAGCACATTCGCACGTTATAATGAATTCAATTTAATAGAATTGTAACAGTTTGTATTGTGTGTTTGCAGGTTATCGCAATGTAGGCCTAGCTAGGATGTGCAACACGGACATTTCAAAATGCTGTCTTGATAGTTCAACGATGCTCTGCTTCGTATTTTATGGACCAGTGTGACTATGTCACAGTGTGATTATGTCAAAAGCTCTCGATTGAACTCTTGTTAAGGATAATTATCTGTGGGTGGTCACAATATAGTGAGATAGAAGTACTCGCGCGAAGTGCATTTGGCCCTTTGAGGCAGACAGCGCAGACTTCAGCACTTTCAAATACTTAAGACTGACTTGTTAAATACTACGTTGAACAAGTAATATAATAAACGTGTCTTTGTGTTTAGTTCACTACATTCTTGTATTTCTTAGAAAATTTCTTGGCATCAACAACATTTCCTGAAAATTGCCTAACCAGTGGATCGAAGCAAAAGAAGCACTGACTCAGCTGCTGTTTTCCAGCTTGCTAGTAATATGGCACTGTCGCGCATGCGTGAGTTCAAAATTGGCATGCATAATCGTGCTACTATCTGACTAGACACTGTCGTACAGTTGCGGCTTAGTTCTGTATCTCGCGCAATGTTTGTGACATATTATGTTATTTTGCGGCATGTAGCTTCTGCCCCTGTTGTTTTGCTGTATAAAGTAGTTCCTGTTTTTGCGTAATAGGAGGCACTGATTTGTCGTCATTGTTGTCAAAAAAGTATCGTTGCTACTCGCAGCTGAATTGTGCATCAACAAACCTGCACACAATCTGATCCAACATGAGAGATTTCAATGATAATATTTGCATGTGCAACACGATTTTTATACATTGCACGCTGATTAAAGTTGTGCTGGTTATCATTATTTTAATGATTATTGATGTGCCTTTCGTCGTATACCATTTATTTGTAGATGCCGTCTTAGTTGTGACTATAACAATTTATGTATTTAAACGTAAGCAGTTTCTCATGCTTCCCTGGTATTTAGCAATGATTTTGACGAATGTTGCTCTATACTGGATCATTGCAGAATACGAAGTTATTGTTCAAACGTATGACTTTGATGTGCATGGGCTGGACAAGTCACAAGCATTTTTTCGTATCAGTGACGCGGAACTGAAATATAACAGAAATATCGCTCTGACCAATAACTTTGTGAATCAGAATAGTACACATAAGATTCAAGATATTTCTGTACGGAATGTAGACGTGTGGACGTCTGATGTTTTACGTTTTGACTTCCTGTTGCACTACTGGAAAGATAATAGTTTTACGTCGCCATATATTTGTATCATTGAAAGTGACATAGTTTTGAATCTCGACTACTTTGCTCAACAGTTGGAAGAAAATCAACCAGAGCTGGCTCACATACAACACTTTCACTCGCACATTTCTTTCGAGTCATGTAACATCGGAGTTCTCTGCACGTCTAAGTCGGTAACCTTTAGTACAAAACTCTGGACATGGTTGATGCGTTGCTTAAATAGTAAGCGATATAGGAGAATGATTCCGTACAGTTTTATGTTTAATTTAGTGCGATCACGGTTCGTATTTGGGTGGGACAGTCACGGAGGATGCACCACATTTCGACCCCAATGCAAGTATGTTCACTTTACACGTCCCAAAGCGGAAGGCATCAAAAAAGCCATTCAGGCTGTTGAGAAGGCGTCAAAAGTGCAATAAAGATGTTGGAAAATAATGATCCAAATATTACTGGTCAATGGTTGGACAATCAGAGCAGCTGAAGTGGTAGCAACTTCCAAAAAGTATAGTGTTTACTCAGGGTTCACTGTGCCGTAAAAATAATGAGAAGACACCATGTTGAAAAGTCACAAGAAAAGGGGCACCCGAAGTAGGTTTCAGAAAAAGTCCCTTAAAAAATTAATAGCCTGAGTTGGAACATGGTCAGAAGCAGTTACGTTCTGTACTGGCTGTTGAGTTAGCTTCGTTGTGTTCAAATTTACTATTTGTGATATTATTAATACCTGTGATTAAACTTTATGCGTCAAAATAAATAACAAGTCAACGAGCCGATGTAGAACTTCATAAATTGCTTCTATTTCTAGCTATAATTAAATTATTTACATCGTTTCGGCATTATGTTCCTGCTGTCCCCATAAACATTAATAACCTGAATCAGTTTAAATTATTAATCTCTTCTGTGCTTATTTAATAGATTTTCACCTTAAACGGATTAGACAGTTACTAGCTGAGCTTCTTTGCTGTGCCTCATGATACAATATTGATGTAAAATTTGAACTGTGCATGCTGATGGTGTCTACAATTTATTACTGCATTTCATCAGAAGGCCTTTTCATTCTTTTCTCCTTATCAGTGAAATCCGATAAAGACACGAAAAGGCCTGTTGATGAAATGTAGTAGCAAACTGTATACAACAATAGAATGGGTAGTTTAAGTTTTATATAAATTTTAAATAGTTACTTTCTGATCAAAACAGCTGTGTTAGTGTTACTGGAAGACGCATGTAAGTGGTTAGTCTGTTCTACATTATAATAGCTAGAAATTTTTATTCCAGATTCCATAAAACAACTTCAAAATGTGAATGCACCAGCGTAAATAGAAGAATTAAGCTATGGAACTAGTGTGCACTACCGTAACAAAGGCAGATTAGACATACAGAACGTATGTAATCAGGAAGCTATATGTAATTGTAAGGTAGGCCTAATATCTCATAATTTGTCAAAATGGTAAACACAAATTTTGTTATTTGTTTAAGGATTATTTACCCATGTTTTGTAAATAAGGAGACTTTTTAGAAAATTTTGAAACATGGTAAATTATGTAATTTGTTTTATTTTTTATACTTTATTATTTTAATAGTTGTAAAAATTATGACATTAAACATATTAATATCATTATAACTTGCATTTTATTTTATTCTTTTGCACAATACAGTACAAAATTACTTTACTAATAATATTATAATGGTGTAAGGAAACCATATAACCGAAGGTTATATTGAACAGAGTGAAAATAATCAAAATGACTGACAGAATACAGAGTTCGGACAGTTAGAAAAGTATGTAGGCTTACTAAGCTAAACAATTTTAAAGTTTTGCCAAGCACTTTTGCATTCAGTGTACTGAAACCTCGTTGTTACGACTGATTAGTTAATGTGGCCAACAAGCCTTCTTACTTACGATATTCTTACATCTTGGTATCTGTGGAAATCTTCATCAATTGAATAAAACTAGATGACGTTCAGAAAAACAACAGAAGCATTCGCCAAAAAATTCGCATTCTCTTGCAGTGTTCTGACACTTTCTTTTCCTTAAAAAGAAAAAGATTCCGGGCAACCAGCGAATGTCACTTCGTGCCTACTTACGAATGGTTAAAAATTTTAGAAACTTCAACTTTGCGTTAAGCAATAATTATTTTTTATTATGATAAAAAGTCGATTTTTATAATGTTATATTCCAGAACAACGAACTTCTTTTTTCACGTGAACAAACTTATGATAATCACTTTCTGAGTTATTACTAGTTTGCTGTTGGTATTCTAGAACTTTATTTAACAAGTTGATATACCGAATCGCCAAACGCAAGATTTCATTTTTGCTTAGTTTTTTGTCGTGCGGGTATGTCGGAATCAGACGACGCAGATCGGAAAATGCTGTATTTACGTTCTGCTGGCGCCATCTTTCGCGGGTATTTGTAAAATTCCGGCGCACTTTTCCATGACCTACAATAGTCTGGAAAGTATTTTTGCTCCTCGTGGAACGAGTTTCCTTTTCCGTTTCTCCGTAAGTAGTTGTCGAATCGGGTTCACCTCGATGCCAAAAATTCTCGTAGTTCGAATCTTCTTCGTTGTAAAATTCGTCGTAGTTGAACAATTCTTCCTCATCAGCTGTTAGGCGGGAGTCTGTGATCTCTGAAGATGAGGAGCAAAATTCTTCTTCATCTTTCTCAGGTGTTCTACTGCTTTCTAGCGTGAAACTATCTCTAGACGACATGCCAAAATTTGTGTGGTAAACTTATTTCATCCGCCACGTATTTAATATTCTGTAAAGTCAAAAATAATCTTCGTTCAACCTGTGCACATTTGTGTTTGTGTTGTGCACTGATCGACCAAATTTAATCAATGGATAGTAAATGGACAGGTAACTGCTAATAAATGCTTTTTCTTGCAGAAAGAATGCGAATCTGAACTTGGCCAAGACACTGCTGCTAGTTCAGTAGCTCATCTGAGAAGATTATTCTTGATACAGTGCTACAGCTATTCATCATAAAGTGGCTTGCAGGGTACAGAATGGCGTGGAATACAATATTCATCATACGCACGTTTGCTAACTTGTAACATTTTTATAATCCTGACGTACAAGTGCTGAACAGAAAAAAGGCATGATAGTGTAGCAAACAAAATTACATTACTAGTGTACGTTATTAATAATAACTTATGGTAATAGTGCAATTTGTTAGCAAATGCCTAATTATTCTCAGCAAACTTTGATTAGCTCGTGTTCGCCAATCATGAGATTATAAAAAAGCACAGCATAAAACAAATAATCATAAATAATAAATATGACACAATTCTGTTGTAAAATCTGCAGTGACGCTGAAAAAAAAATCAAAAATGAACTGAAAAATAATGTACTAGCCTTTAAAAAAATTAATAAGAAAAGATCAAATCACACCTTTTTATTATTATCAATGTTCACCCAGTAGTCTGTAGGCAGTAGCAGATTAAAGCCTGTCATGCCACATCACAGCAACAAACTAAAACCCAACTAAACACAAAGAACTCAAATCACAAATGCAAGATGCCAATCAAGCACCCAATTTCAATTTTTTCATATGTTTATTATTTTACAAAAAACTATTTTTTGTAAATACTATAAGTATGTTAAGTGCTCTCAACTGTGTAAAATGAATGTAAATTTTACGTATTTATGTAATTAATTATAGCTTTAATTGTGTTTTTACTTGTAAATTCGTTTTTGTATGGTAACACTATTGCTCACAGCAGTGGAAACACTGGTTATACCATCAAATTTTGAATGCGAAGTTTATCGTTCAATAATATATAATTTTTGTAGCAATAAACAATTTTGTTATTATTATTATTATCATCATCATCATCATTATCATCATCATCATCATCATCATCATTTCAAGGTCTAGTGTAGCGTACAACATTGCTTATGAGTTTCCAAGTTAGCAGCTGGACAAGAGCCCGCATATCAAAATCTTAAATGTGAAGAGACGTTAAAGTCTCAATCGTCACCTTCTTCATTGTCACATGACCGATAAGATTATATATATTAATATCTGTCTCAGCATTTCTTGCTGATAACTCCGCGTTTTTTGTTTCCGCTTTTTTGTATATATATATATATATATATATGACGTAAGCGGCCGTCAACAAAATACAGTATTACATTAAAATTTTAAGCTGTGCGATTGTTGTGTGTAATGAGCTTGGTAACATTTACTATGTCCAAGTTAATTTCTGCGGGACCAGACAAGCCTGCAATCATAGGCGTACGGGAAGTTTCGCAAGGGGCAGAAGAAATTTGCCCTGAAAATTTTCCAAGTTGCCTTAGTTTGAGTGATTTCAAAATAAGAGCAGACAACGGAGAAGATAAGTATGTTGGGTATAGACTGACAAAAAGTGTCGAAAAACGAAGTACTTACACTTATAGGTCTATGTGTTTATGCTTATTTGTATTTATACGTGTTTTAATTCGATATAACGTACACAGAGTGTCAGGCAAATGACAGCCTGGCAATTATGCGTAAAAGCAATCATAAGTAGATGTAAACGTATTAATTTTTCAATGTATTTTAAGCACTATAATATTTTCTTATATTTATTATAGTTGATGTTCAAACTGACACGAAATAAATTAGTTCAAACTTTATCTCTAGTTCCCTTTGTGTTTAAAAAGTGCATAAAGGAGTTATGAGGCTTAGTGAAATAAAATAGGCAGCAGGCATTATTATTAACTTTAAAATGTTTAAAAGTTTAAACAATTCGTCGTGCAAGAAACACTTCAATAGCAGCCAGCAAAAAGAGGAAATGCACTACGTGAGCAATTTTTGCATGTTGAAATCTTAAACTTTGAAATTTTAAAACAGAATTATTTGTCTTGAAGATAACCAGCTTTTGTCCTGAAAATGCTCAATTCATTTACCCTGGAAGGCAACCGCCTCCCTGACTCCCCGCCTCGTACGCCTATGTTTCGCCATCCAACAATTTTTCTAAAGCAATGCTCTATTATGATGTCACACAACACTACACAACAAAAACGCTACACAATACAACACACCATACCACATCACTCAAACCAGTCCATGCCACAAAACAACAGCAAACAATTAAAACACATTGAATTGCGTGAAATAAACACTTATAAATCCATCCACTAATGATCAATGCAGCGCGAATATTCTACCGTATACTCCTTATTTTCTGCTCCCGAATGATAGTAATAAGTTAAAAGTTAACAGAAACCACATTTACAGTTGATATACACACCAAATTTATGTTAATATTTAGTACGCACTGTTTGCTTCACAATGAGTAAACAGCAAAGCTTTGTACTGCATAAACAAAAACGAGAGCAAGACTGGCATCTCGGCGAAACGAATCTACTTATAAAGGTTAAATCGCAACCCAACAATGTTTACAGAAGCATAAACACTCGAAATTTAAGCAATGTTAGCTAATTAGGGCTATATATCACCAGTTTAACTGTCTGACTCAGCCATTTTAAGTCGTTAAGTCTAGGTTTTATAAACGATCCAAAAAATCAGTACTATGTGTCATGAGCTTTCAAGTTTGAGATATACGTAACAGTACATAACTATGTAGAATAAGATAAGAAAAGATCAGATAAGTAACTTATTTATTCAAGATAACTGGATTGACAAAACTTGTTTACCGTACCGTACTGCTAGTACGGCACGGTACGCAAAAAAACTTTTAAACGTACGGTACGAAATTGCGGTATGGTATTTTTTAACAGTGCAGTGCGGCAATATCTAGTTAATGACCGTAACTCGTCGCGTCTGCCACAAAATTATTTACTAGGAAAAGGTAACTCAAAATAAACACATATCTGTGAATAATTTTATGTAACTTTTGTAATCTAAAATAAATAGTATGGAAGTTCTAACTGCAGTTCTGTTTTCACAGTACGCACAAATTCATAACAATAATTGATAAATTTAATCATTTTACGATTAATTTTTATGCCACTCTTTATCTTTTTGCGGTAGATCTTGCGTGCCCATGGCACGGAATTTGGTACGATATCACGGTACGATATTTTTAGAGGTACGAAGTACGGTATTTTTTTGTATCGTACCGTACTGCCAGCCTTGTTTGCAACAAGGTCATGATTTGTGGTTTCAGGAATTTAAAATTAAGAAAAATAAATACACTAATGTATGGACATTGAACAAAAAGATAAAAATGTGCAGGCATACAGAGACATTGTAAAAACAAAATGAATATGCATATGAATAACTCAATTGGCTTTGAAATCATTTACTAAAAAGTTAAATTAAGATTTTAATACGCTTGGCATCCATTATCGCAACAATAAGAAAACAAGATTATAGACAGATCACTCCTATCCCTAAATCAGTCTATAACTTAAAATATATTTTATAGCTATGAAATGAATTGTAAAATCGTGCGTAGTAGTTTTTTTCATCGTACAATGAAATCCGGTGTGCCAGGCACACACTTACCTTGAAATGATTTGTTAATAGTTTGTCAGTTTAGTTGATTCCCTAGGTTATCCACCACTGGTAAGAGGCTCATATCCTATTTCATCACGTCATTTAACGCAGCAGTTTGCACCATTTCCCTCACATGAAATGCTAACCTTTCCAACACTTGCCTATCCTGCAGGTCTTTGAAAATCAACTAGGAAGCTTTTCTCCACGTGGGCGGAGCGTTGGAAGCTGTTAGTTGCCTTCATTGGTCGTCCTATGCCACGCAGTGCTTCAATGAGGCAGGTTTCGTTGAAATTTATATAAGGGGAAATAAATTTAGATTAAGATTAATGCATCCTAATGAATGTGGAGGCGTCTTAATGCTTATAAAAACAATATTGTTTTAAAAATATGGAGTGTTTGAAAAGCTCATCGTTATTTTTTTATCTAAAAATTTATCAGAAATTACTAGCAGTTACAGCCGAAACCAAATGACAATTTGTTGTCTTTGTCTCCTATTCACGAGAATTTTAATGACATTGTACTTGACATCATGTTCTAGAGTCAACATAACAGCAAAGGAAAGCAGCACAAAACTTCAAATGTAGATCTAAAAAATCATAGTTACTGAATAAGAATACCTCCAAATGAATCAACTACAAAAAAAATTTAAAAATTAGTGAAAGACTAATAAAACACTTTATTTTTGGTTGCCTTATTAGCAAAGCTAGTTTCTGTTTTATTTATTTATACAGAAAGAAGCATAATTATTATTTAATAACTTAATTGTTACTTAACAATTGACATTACTGAGTATTGAATATAGGTACAATTTTGTATTACGTTTTACAATGTATTATTATTATTATTACAGTGACCCTGGGAATACCAGTAGGCTTATATATAGTCTTTAAATAAAAAGGATTGTGTTCTTGAATAAGATATGTCTTTGCTTAAGTGGGTGCTGGCTGTTATTTTTATTTTAAGAATTCGTTTTCCTCATCACCAATCAGTTAATCCTTAAATCACTGCAAATGTCAGCCAACAGCTTTCAGGCAAATCGTACATGTTTGCCCCAATGAAACTCGAAGCAATAATAAAATGGTACTTGTACGTGAAATGTTAATTTTGTTATTTGAGATATACATTTTTTGAAAGGCAGGTGATACTTTAAAGGGCTAATAAATTAAATGTAATAAGTTCCTGGCAACCGCGTAATTATTACAGCATATTGGGCCGTCTTAACGCATGGGCACGCTGGGCAGTTGCTTGGGGTCCACGAGCATAGGGGCCCCAGTGCACTGCTCTGACCGCTAGCCTATAATATTGTTAAAACGATCCTGACAGCATAATGGTCCAGAGCATATTGGTCCGTGTATCACTGCGTGATGGTACCAAGGTTATCAAAGCTACAATGACGTCAAAACTACAATAAATTTCCTATTTGTTATACAAAAGCTAATCTAATTTTAATTGTTAAATTTATTTTCTGATTTGAATTTGGCAACTATTGAATCCTTTTTCATGTAAATTAAGCACACGATTAGCCCCGCTCCCGTAGTTTACTGCCCGAAGGTTTTTTTATTCTCTTATTAAATTGATATAAAAATAATTATAAAGCTTGTTGGCACTGTTTATTAAACTTCGATTAAGCGCTGATTCACGTTGCGTATAAGAACTGTTAAATTATTTAGTTCACATGGTCCTCATGTAAATTACTGAAATGGACCGTGAATATAAAATAATTCAACTGACGTCAACCTCATTGTAAGACTAAAGTAAATAAAAAATTATTTGTTATTATACATGCATTTACAAAATTGTAGAAATTCTTTGAAGAATTACAGCCGCAGTTTCTTTTTGAAAATATTATTTATGCATTTTAAATCGAAGTAAGATCACTAAGTCATTTAAAAATAGTATCTATCTATTTAAAAAATATCAATCCTCAGATCAAAATTAATTTAAAACTTAAATTAGTTTGATTAGTTTGGATTTAGAATTACGTTATACCGTTGTCTAGATTCCCAGTAATCCTAAATTGTAAGAGGAATTAAATATTATGAGGTGATTAAATCTTGGGTTTCTAATCATTGTGTCTTTGCAATAAGGATAATTCTTTTTTAAATTAATAAGCGATCCTGCCTGCACTTGATTCACAATTAACAAAAACATTTTCGGGGATTTGTTTATAACACAGCGATTAATCAAATTCTGCGGTGATTCAGTTTTTAACTTTACAATATTCCTCTACTGAATTGATTGTACCATGATGCATCAAAACGTTTATTATTTTTTTCAAGAAATTAAATTACACTTACTCATTTACTAGCCTTTTTTATAATTTAAGTTTTATGCTTTTCTAGGCTACAGTGGGTTTCACCTATAATTCAACCTGCTATAGTTAAGGATTTCGGTAAATGCTACACGCGTAAACATACGTACATATAATCAAAACTATTTACTTTATTTGTTTATTTATTATATAGGTAATAATAAATTTTTTATAGTTATTTAATTACCCAGTATTCAACCTGACTACTTATTTAATCGTGTGTTTACTAATTACTAATTTACTCAGTTACGTTTTACTTACTAATTATGTATTTTACTTAGCAGAATTTTCCTATCAGCTTTTTATATTTTTTTTAAATAAATTGTTCGGGAGGCTTGATGGCTTGTCTTTGAAGAAGCTATTTTTAGCTCTCATTATGCCCACTAATTTCACAACTTTTTTTAAATTGCATTTTCTGAAATTCAAACCCCACAAAATTCTGCTTTTTTAAATGAAAGCCAGAGGAAATAAAAGCATAAAATGGCTTATCTTAGGCACATGAAAACAGTTAAACACAAACTATTGTTGATAGAACCCTGAAACTCTTCCACATCAGTGAGTCTAAAGAAATCTTTTCTGTTTCTTTTTGTAAAGACGTAAACACAGCGTGCAAAGCTTTAGCCTTGTCCATATAATGGCAAACAATGGACCTTTTCGCATGAATTTTGACGCTATCTTATATCATGAATTGGTTAATACTACTTGATGGCGAGAACCATGTATCCCGGACGGGAGCAATACACCATCAATACACCATGAAGATTAACGCGTTCTCAATATAATTTTGATATGACTGGTTAACACGTGGCATAAGAAAGGTCGGAATGAAATGAATGGCGGGGATTAAATGGAGAAGAATGGATGCTGTCTAGCAGAGAAGTGTGGCACACGCAGGCGCTAACAAACTAATCTTGAAATATTGGCGCGTTTGAGTGAAAAATTGCCAATTTATACCGTGATTGACACATTCAAGTTAATGGATAATTTGTTACAATTATTTGTGTAGCATATTCATTTTTAAACAAGCACTGATGAAGATGATGATGATGATGATGATGATGATGATGATGATGATGATGATGATGATGATGATGATGATGATGATGATGATGGTAATGATGATGATGGTGGTGGTGGACGTTGATGATGATGATGATCATGTTTGTAGTGATGATGGTGACGATGATGATAATATAACAGTAACCCGTGATATAAATACCGCGCAATGATCATCACAAAAGGAGTGAAGATGTAGTTAGAAAATCAGTATTTGATTTTTCTTGCTGCTTATTATTTTAATACCTAATATTTTTTGATTTTCAATGTCAGTTTTTATAACTTTATTATTATTATTATTATTATTATTATTATTATTATTATTATTATTATTATTATTATTATTATTATTATTATTATTATTATTATTATTATTATAACTTAGTATTATTGAGTTTTCTATTAGAATATAAATATGAACAAATAGCATCTCCTGATAAATTAGAAAATGTTCAGCTGGAGCTACAATTAACGGATTACATTAACATGAAGTACCCACGCGCACGCATGCTGCATGCGCTCTCTCTCTCTCTCTCTCTCTCTCTCTCTCTCTCTCTCTCTCTCTCTCTCTCTCTCTCTCTCTCTCTCTCTCTCTCTCTCTTTCTTTCTCTCTCCCTCCTGCCTGCTCTCTCTCTCTCTCTCTACCTATTACATAAGAATATGTCATCTGTCCCCAGCCGCAATGAAACAGTGAACTGACTCAACAAATCCCGTTATTCTTTACAGCTAATAAGATTCATAGCGACTTAAATCGATTTAGCCGTTATCTCAGTCACACACGCGTTCACAGTCAACGTCAAATCCCTTCAGTAAACTTAGTGCACTACAATCAACTGAACGCATTGATCCAGCTGATCTAAAATAGTATTCAACATTCACACACCTGCTCAGGGTGGAGTACATTCTAATAAGCCTTGCTGCATTGTACGTTGTTATGATAATACTCGGAATTTGTTGTTTAACTGCTTAAATTCCTAATCACGAATCGAAATTAATCGAATTTGCCATTTGAATACTAACATCGAGAGTTATTCATTTTAAGCAATTGTAGGATAACGATAATGTTACCTAGTTAAAGTATATATGTTGCAAATACAGCGTAATACAGTTTTTACAAAGAATTTTTTATTAACTAATTTTTTGAACTCCCCCTCTCTCTCATACAGTTTATAATATCTCTCTGATCTCCTATTGTGATATAATGAACAACAAACTACATTAAACGCACCCTTGCAGGCATTCGCATATTTTCACAACGCAAAGACTTCAGTTTTCTACGTATAATGTACGTTCATTTAATTTTTTTGACGACAACTGTTAAGTTCCACTTTTCACTGTGTGATAGGGCGAAAGCTTGTGTGCAATCCGTTTTCGGTTGCAACGTTTCTTGCTGCGGAAGCTAAGTTTACTGGTATAGAGTTTGTGAGTATTGAGTTCGTGGGTACTGAGGCTGTGGGTACTGAGGTTGTGCGTTCCAAGGTTGTGGATGATGAGGTTGTGGGTACTGATGTTATGGATACTGATGTTATTGGTACTGAGCTTGTAGTGGTATTAAGTTGATAAGATATGCTTGTTTAGTTTCCGTGGGTGGAGTGTGTAGTTTTATCATAGATATCATTAACTGATCCCTTCTCAGCGTCTTCCATCAGTCTTACAACGTGTCATTTATTATACAACGCTTTCAGACAAGTACCACCAAAAACTTTCTTCGATTTACAGAAGAGACAATGAATAATTTTATTTTATATGGATGGTCAATAATGTTTTTCATTGTTAACATTTGGTCGCTTGTAGTGAGAACGTAAAAAAGTCTGAGACTAATTTGGTTAAGTATGCAGGGAGTTCGCGGGTTAGAGGGGCTCTTGGTCGTGAAGAAGAGCCACCAAGGACGACAAAGTAATCCATAATTAGTTACATTTAACCGACATTTTGCCAGCATGAAATTAGAAAAAAGAAATTTAAATGAAAACTCTGACTGTTGTAACGTTAACAATTTAGTGACTTAATCCATAGACTCTTAATGTTTTGTAACTGCTACTGCGTGTAAAACTTTCGTTTTCATACTTCAATTATTGCGCTCTTGGATTTTGCCTGAAATAAGTTGCACATATTTTTGAATTGTTTCTAGCTCCCAAGAGATGGCACTGTGTACTGAGCTATATGCGAACATGTATTTGAGGAATCAAATCTGAATTGTGACATTTCTATTAAAGGAAAACCGGACGATTGTGTAGACATTAGTTCAAAATAAAGCATGCTCTAAAATATTGAAAACTACAAAAGCTTTTTTAAATCAAAGCTGAGATTAAACAATAATTACCACGGATATTTAAATTTTGTTAAACGTTCAAAACTACGCGCGACTGAGCGAATCAACTAAGAGTGGCAATGGTGTCTTTTGTCACATTCGCGTGGCCGACAAATAGGCGCGGTACCGTGATAAGCATGATTTTGAAATGCCGTGTTCGTCTGTGACGTTTGTGAAGTAGCCCATTTTTGTGACACCACATAGTGTCTTAAAGCAATATTCGTTTACACAAACGTGCTTGACGTGCAGCGAAGACGCCTACCATTGCACAAACTGTGGTTAGTTTGTGACGTAAGCGATATCTGTTTTCAGTTGCCGTTAAATAACTTTCCAAGCTAATAATTCAAGTATAAGAAACAATTTCCAACTTTTATAGGCAAGAACATGTATATTTTGGACAATAAACTAAAGTGAGTGTAGTCAATCGTCTAGTTTCTCTTCATGCAAAATTCCACAACTACGTTATAATAGTTTTATAACTAAGCAATGATTGTAAAATTTGTAGTGTATCCGTAGGCCATATAAAATTTACATTTGAATGATAGGGAACATTGGATTATTTAGCAGGGCTCCAAAAGGTATAGTTACACTAATGTTCACAAATTGAATGTAGTGAGGATTACCATCTGATTGTCTGTATTTCCTCAAGTTCAATTTTTTTCTAGTTGTCAGATTAGAATTCAAATAGTTATTATACCTAGGGTGTAGCTAATATTCTCTTCCATCCGAAATTTATTATCTAATACAGGCTGCTAGTACTTTGAATTTGTTTTTATCATTAATTTAGTGTTAAATGTCTAAGTTGGCCAATTTGCCTGTATATCCACCAACACTTCAATTCTAATTAGTTTAGTAAACCCGCCAAGTTTGTTTACATTGTGATTAAGCGGGTATTTATTATCTAACGTAGCCATTGTTATGATTGTTACACTCCCACGAGTAACGACGAAAACGAATTTTTGATTAGCAATAATTTTTATGGTTGCCTAAATCGCGTGTGTACACTATTAAATGTTGTTTGCAAAAGGAAATTAGAAAATGGCAAGCTACGTCAAACGATAGACGTTTTATTTTTGTATCCCGATTCACAATGCCTGAAGTATTAAACGCTCGCTCAGTGCTGTCACTTCATCTTAATGGTAGTGATGATTTTAATGTTGACGTTAGTTGTAAATTTTTTGACTGTATTCAAAATTACAAAAGGGAGAACTAAACGTTTTAACGTGATCAGACCTTAGGATCCCTTTTATGTATTTTACGGAAAATTTTAAAGCTGTTATTGTTATTATTCAATTGTTACATTATTCATTGCGTCACACAGCTCACTTTGTATGTGTACGTCTTTGTTTATATGTATTTGTATGTATGTATGTATCTATTCGTGTTTCTTCGTATGTGTATTACTTTATTTTTTCTGCACTTCTGCTTGTACACGCATTTGCATATTGAGGATTCATGTACCAGTTTTAAAAACTGTTTAATTTGAACCAAATAAATTAAGTTTGAATTAACATACTACAGTATAAACTAACTAAACTCAACTTACAACGCATCAGGACAAGTATCTTGGGCAGCAGAAAACGTAATAGAAGTTATCCAATCGTATTTTGTTAAGGTTAAAACTATCATGCACTTGCTCAATGAGCAGTATAGCAAGTTCACAATGGGAAAACACAAACAAACTTTTGCGGAAGACAAATGCTGCAATGTAACGCATAAATATTTTTGTGCACCTAATTCGTAGCAAGACACAAACTCATTAATTTGCAATGAACTTGTGTACGAGGTGAAAAGGTTATGACAGCAACAGTAATCTTTAGAGGCTTAGACAAACACTCACTGCTGGTAATGTAATGAGTAACGATGGTTTAATATGAAACGAGCACTGTATGAAATTGAATAATAATAGTATTGTACATATACGTCTTTTTTTAAAAATTGTTACTTTGGTTTTACTTATTCTGTGACTTCAGCCCTTCAGAATTCAAATTGTTTTATTAAGTTAACTATACCGACACGTGTTTCTGAGAATGCCAGAAAAAAATATAAAATTTGTTGCCCGTCAAAAATGGCTGCAGAGAACGAGTCTTTATTGCGACGTCCACATTAATATCGTCGTCTAGGTGCTTTACGTTCTAAAACACTTGTTGATGCCACGCATTCCTGTCCACCGCCATTGCCCACGATGCATTATCCTTCCATTCTAGAGTTGTATTTGCTAAATCTTTTTGCAGTATATCTATATTCGTCAGCAGCTGACACCCTTTCGGATTTTTCGTTTTAAGAATTTTACATAATGATATAGAAAGAGGAAACTCTTGAGGTTGTCTTAGTGTATGCCCAATCCAATGCAACCTTCTTACTTGTATTTGCTTGCTCCAACGATATTAATATCAGTAAATTACAAATAATATTCGCAATATTTTCTGCAGTTCTCTCCTTGTCCTGGGAGTCACTGCGTTGACTGCGAGCACACTGTGTTATTCATATAAAATGTAATACGGTATTTCTGGTTAAATTAATTTCAAAGAAGACAGTCTTGCAATAAAGCAAAGACTGAAAGCAGCTGACCCTGGTCAATAGTTAAAAAGTGATGCTTGTATTTGTTATGATTTTCGTTTGGAACGTTTTACAATTGCGAAATTCAGAAAAACGCAAGTCACTGGACGCAAATCGAATAAACGGTAAGTTAATTATACACTTACTTTCATCCTACTCACATCTCATTTACACCTACTAACCTTTTAAGTTTATTATTATTAATAATACACTTTTACATAACACTTACGTATTTTGGTCGTTATAATACCTAACAATAATCGAAAAACATAATATTTATAAAGCATAGTTTCTGTGTGTGACAACTTGCTCGTTTTCGGGCATAAATGGTGATGAAAATAATGACGTAAAAAGAAAAGGAAGTCTGATGTACAACCGCAACAATGAAGACAGATAGTCGTAATGTCTTGAAGAGTAGCTCCAAAACTGGACAAATGTCAATGAAGCAAGTGCAATCCTATTTTTGAAAAAGGTGTCTTATTATTACAATGTAAAATAGTACTTACTTCCTAAGTTGTTGCTGTCATACCCTCTACTCCCGTATGAACTTTTTTCTCTACCATACTCGTCAAAGCTGCCATGTCCCCTAGAGCCCCCATTACCATTATATCCACCAGGTCCCCCATTTCCCCCATACCCTCCTGATCCTCCATTACCGCCGTAGCCTCCTGATCCTCCACTGCTGCCATAGCCTCCTGATTCTCCATTCTTGCCGTACCCTCCTGATCCTCCATTACCGCCATACCCTCCTGATCCTCCATTGCCACCATACCCTCCTGATCCTCCATTATCGCCATACCCTCCTGATCCTCCATTGCCACCATACCCTCCTGATCCTCCATTATCGCCATACCCTCCTGATCCTCCATTATCGCCATACCCTCCTGATCCTCCATTACTGCCATACCCTCCTGATCCTCCATTGCTGCCATATCCTCTTGATCCTCCATTACCGCCATTCCCTCCCGATCCTCCATTACCGCCATACCCTCCCGATCCTCCATTACCGCCATACCCTCCTGATCCTCCATTGCCACCGTACCCTCCTGATCCACCATTACTGCCGTACCCTGCTGATCCTCCATTACTGCCGTACCCTTCTAATCCTCCATTGCTACCATACCCTCCTGATCCTCCATTACCGCCATACCCTCCTGATTCTCCATTGCCACCATACTCTCCTGATCCTCCATTACTGCCGTACCCTGCTGATCCTCCATTACTGCCGTACCCTCCTGATCCTCCATTGCCACCATACCCTCCTGATCCTCCACTACCATACCCACCAGATTCTCCACTGCCTCCATATGTGCCAGATTCTCCATTGCCACCATACCCTCCTGATCCTCCATTGCCACCATATCCTCTTGAACCGCCATTGTCACCATACCCTCCTGATCCTCCACTGCCACCATATCCTCCTGATCCTCCATTGCCACCATATCCTCCTGATCCTCCATTGCCTTCATATCTTCCTGATCCTCCGTTACCACCATATCCGTTTGATCCTCCATGGCCACCATACCCTCCTGAGCCACCATTGCCACCATACCCTCCTGATTTTCCACCACCCTCATATGCTCCTAATCCTCCATTGCCACCATGTCCATTTGATCTTCCATTACCACCATGTCCTCCTGATCCTCCATTTCCCCCATATTTACCTGATCCTCCATTGCTACCATATCCTTCTGATCCTCTAATGCCATATCCTGATCCTCCATTACTACCACCATTATGACCACCATTGCTACCATATTTCCGCTGTTTTTCTGGCCCAACATGTAATATTGGTTCAGTTATGTGCACTGTTTCGAACTGAACAGGATATTTGTTTTTTAGAAAATTATAAGTGGCACTTTGTTTTGTATTTCCCGTTGCTTTTGCTGCCTGCGAAAATAATTCCTTGGCTATTTGATCAGCATCTCGCTTTGCATTTATGCCGATACCTACTTCACCTGATCCAGTTCCACTCCTAGAAGATTTTGATCCGACAAAAGTTCTTGCTGAGCCCGATTTATATTGATCACCCACAACCGCGGGTTTCCCTTTGACTGCTGAACCTTTTGGAGCTTTTTTATCAGCTTCTTCCTTTGCTTCAATAAAACTAAAATCATCCACGTTCACAAAATCAAAAAATTCATCTTCATTTGCTTCAGACTTACCATAAGCATCAGCTACTGGGTCTGCAAAATCTTCAATGAAATCTTCATCATATCTGCCACTGCTGCTTCCATAACCACTGTTACCGCTATTTTCATACCCAAGGATTTCACCATTGTTTCCATAACCATTGTTCCCACCATTGGTTCCATAACCATTGCTGCCACTACTGCTTCCATAACCACTGCTGCCACCATTGCCATAACCATTACTACCACCATTGCCTCCATAACCCTTACTGCCTCCATTGACTTTATAACCATTGCTACCACCATTGCTTCCATAACCATTGCTGCCACCATTGCTGCCACCATTGCTTCCATAACCATTGCTACCACCATTGCTTCCGTAACTATTGCTGTCACCATTGCTTCCGTAACCATTACTACCTCCATTGCCTTTATAACCATTGCTACCACCGTTGCTTCCATAACCATTGCTGCCACCATTGCTTCCATAACCATTGCTACCACCATTGCTTTCATAACCACTGCTGCCACCATAACTTCCATAACCAGTACTGCCACCATTGTTTCCATAACCATTGATACCACCATTGCCTCCATAACCACTGCTGCCACCATTGCCTTTATAACCATTGCTACCACCATTGCTTTCATAACCACTACTGCCACCATTGCTTCCATAACCATTGCTACCACCATTGCCTCCATAACCATTGCTGCCACCATTGCCTCCATAACCTCTACTACCACCATTCTTTCCATAACCATTGCCTCCATAACCGTTACTGCCACCATTGCCTCCATAACCTCTACTACCACCATTGTTTCCATAACCATTGCTACCACCATTGCCTCCATAACCATTGCTGCCACCATTGCCTCCATAACCTCTACTACCACCATTGCCTCCATAACCGTTGCTGCCACCATTGCCTCCATAACCTCTACTACCACCATTGCCTCCATAACCTCTACTACCACCATTGCCTCCATAACCTCTACTACCATCATTGCCTCCATAACCTCTACTACCACCATTGCCTCCATAACCATTGCTGCCACCATTTCCATAACCACTACTGCCACCATTTCCATAACCGCTGCTGTCATCACTGCTTCCATAAGAATTGCTGGCACGATAACTTCTGCTCATTCTTCCACCATGTCTTCGGCTATCATATCCACTTTGCCTGCCATTTTTGCCACTATAAGAAGCCACTGTGAGGGACACGCATGTCACTATAGCAAATATAATAATCTTCTTCATTTCCTATTAAAAGAAAAGAAAATAAGAAATTCACTTAGAACAAGACTTTGGACTATTTTGCTCATGTGAAATGATGTCGTTACGAAAAGAAATTGAACGAAAAGCTTTTAGGTTTCGATAATATGGTTCATATGTAGGCTTACGCGGACAGGTTTAAAATTTCGGACATTTTTCAGACTTTTTATGGTTCCTGAACTATAGGATAGGTAACTGTTGCTTGATCGTGCACGTGTCCTGTTATTGTAATTTAGCAATTTCGTCTACGACGCAAAATCATCTAAATTGTTGCAGATTAAAACTACCATGTAAAAGTCTTTCTGATAAAAAGTCCTTAAGCGGATTTACTGATTAGATTAGATGGATTAGATTATGAGTAGTGTTACAGCAGGAATAAAATTAGCAGTTCACTATTTCGACGGATTTCCACGGATTTGCTTCGACAATCATTCGTACGCATTATCAACAGTCTAAGGTACATTTCACAGTGAGGACGCAAGGAAAATGACGTACGGAATTGCTATTAGAAAATCAGAAAATATTTAGAAAATCTCCGATTTTTTTCTCAAGATCCCCATGCAGCAAGAAATTTCATTTCACAGTGAAACCGCGAGCTTTTTTTCGGCACGTCCAGGTAGCTGCAACTACTTTGCGAATTATATACTGCATAATCATCTCTAAAATAAATTGTACTTGCCGTATTTTTCATATACAAAGTATGTACATATAACGTTAGTCAATGCAATGGCAGAGCTGTTTGTATTTTTAGTAAAGTTCTACTAACCACTTTAAAATCGGAAAATGTACATATATAAAATAAATATGTGCGTGCGTTATTTCTCTGTTTCACGCATGTAGACATCGATGTTGCATTAATGAAACATAAAATCGTCAGTCTGTTAAAAGAGAGATATAAATCGAATAATTTTATACTGAAACGTGTTAATTGTTGTTCGCTAAACAAGAAAAAAGTAATTTAACAGTTAAATTTAAGACTAAATTCCGCGAGGATACCTCACGAAAATGGAACATGCAATATTTCTATCATGCAGCAATTTTCCTCATGAGGAGGATGCATAACTTCTGAAATCTGTCATAGAAAACAATGTGCTCCTTTTTTGTGAGTAATGCTGCAAGGAATTTTGCCGCGCGTCGGCACTTTGAAAAGTTCGCCAACGTGTTTTCGTGCATTATTTCATACCTTAGTGTATTCCAGCGGACGCCTATATATGCCTGCGAGCTTTTTGGGGCGTTTCAAATATCTATGTCAAGAAGCGATGAACTGTTAGTATAGTAGTGTATTGTTTCTGTTAGTGTCTATTATAATTCTAGCGACAAACGTTAAAACCAGCGAGTCCAGACTGGTCAATCATGTTTGGATACAATTATTATGGATACATAATTGTTGCAGTGAGTCGCAAGCAGCCTCACAATTGTCTTTGCCATAGGACGACTTGCAAATTTTCCATCATTACTCTTATTATTTAGTACTTTTGAGTAAGATGTCAGTCAGAAAGAGATGTATTCTAAACAATTAATTAATATTATTAATTAATCATAAACAAGTGTATTTTAAAGGAACTTACCTTGCTTTATGTGATGTTGCACCACCGGCACAGAAAACACTCTTTGATTCAACCACTTAGTCTGTGCAATTTGCATGATTATACCGTTTATATAATAATTATTAGAAGGCGACCCAATTAGCTAAATCTTTTTAAATAAATACTGGAATCAAATTATAATCGAACCTTTATTATAACATTGCATGAGATAAGTGTTGAAAAGCTAGCATGCATGCTAATTCAAGTTGGTGATGATGATGGTGGTGGTGGTGGTGGTGGTGGTGGTGGTGGTGAGGGTGATGGTGATGAAGACAATGAGGATGATGATGATGATGATCATAATAATAATAGCAGATATTTTATTCAGTCTTATTTATTACGAGCCGTCTCTATTGAACATTGAACTTCGTGCAATATATACACAACAAATAGCAGGAAATATTACCTAAAATTTAAAAGTAGTTTTACGTATCAGATTATAACTATATGTTATTTTTACGTTGTTACAAAATAAAGTTATATCGTATTTTAGTTGTTTTATTTACTTAAAGCGGAAAAGCAAGAGCTAGCTAATATTGTCTAAGTAATCTTTTATAAAAGTTCTGGATTCTGTTAAATAATAGCCTTCGATGCAACTACCAAAGATATGTATGATAATTTACCACAGTGCCCAACTTATAAGGAATTATTTCTATACAGTTAAACATCATTTATAGATGTAATTGGTAGGTCATTGAGTAGCCGTACGGTTTGTCCTTCTCTACCGTCGGTCACTGGAAACTGCAAAAACAAGAAAATTCTGGACTTGGACTAGATAATTTTTTATGCTTTTGTGCTCGCCTGGCTTTATATTGCGGTGATATTCACCATACATGACCAAAGATAATTATCACGTTTTGAGTTAATGACCTTGATTTCAGATGATTTGTGACGTAATGTAACATTGTGTGAGTATGTTACATCTAACAACTAGATTCCAATTCACCACTGCATTGCGTCAGTTAAATTATTTTAGCTATATCATTTTTTGGCTTTTGACACCAGATCTTTATCATATCAAGGCTTTATTACCTTATTGTAATAATACAAATAAAAAACGCTAGGTCAGATCGTTCCATAGGAAATACATAAAAACATAATACATACTATTTACAGAGATGTACAATATTCATCTGTGACAGTATTAAAAAGTAATAGTGAAAAAATAATAAAAAACTAAGATTACAAACATCTTTCTAATCACATGCGCAATGTCCGATATACGTCACTATTTATTAAATTACTTAAAACTGCAATCTGACGATTGTAAGATTGATTAAATTGTAAATACATTTCCTTTCAAGCACTTTAAAAGTGGCATATTTATTTATACACATAACTGCGTTAGAAGTGACACATTGAAAATTTCAACCATTCCCGTCTTGTGTACTTTTATAAAAATTAGGCATATAGAAATATTCCTCAAAGAGATAGCCCATATATAGTTCTGATAAATGAGCAAAAATTCCACCCAAAGTTACTTATCCGACCTCTTACAGATACTTAATCGTGGCGCACGCCTTAAACACTTAAGTGTACACTTTTACAAACCAATTGTTGTTTTTGTTATGCAAGAGACGTAAAAAGCAACATGTCTAAAAGTTAATGCGGCAGAAAGTTATTTGATCATTTTTTTGCTAGTATATAAGGTGCATAGAGGTCTTCAATATTCTTTTGTAGGGGAATCTTGCCTTTAGTAAACGTTTCTTTCACTGTTGACTAAATCTTTCTTGTTTATTAGTTTGTAAAGTAATGTATTTAATAGTGGTTCTATAAACAAACACACATATTCCGCAGCGCTTATATTATTGAAGAATGTAACATACCACACGTATCTCTGCGATATGATATTATAACAGCCGTTAATAAAAAATGAAATTCGGGTTATTTTGTTGTCAGTTTTTTCTTATTTCCAAACAAGAAAGTCACTTCGAAAAATATCAGCAAAAAACTTGCAGCTTAGTAAACATTGAGCAAATGAAAACTTTTGTCTTGTAATGTAAAGCAATTATCATTATCTTACAGTACTTTTTAGTGTGTTTTTGTATAACGAAGAGCTCAAGATACTGCTGTAATTTACAAATTTCCTTTTTAATTAACCGCAGCACTATTAAACCATTACAAACACTAAACGTGATCTGTTTTATTATTATAAACTTCGCTTTTACTGGTTGATTTTCTATTCCATGCGTTCTAGAAAATGCAGGTATGAAACCTGTAAATACCTGTAATTAGCGTACTAATTTTCGAAAAACCGTGCCATTAAAACAGCTAAGTGAGCGCTGCTAACAATTAACTCAGAATATGGACATTTAATTAGAAACTAGTGTAATCATATTACAAGTTTGATTTACAGCAAGAAAAATTTTTAACACAAATATTTCATTTTAAAAATAAGCACAAGAGATTATGGTGCAATCCTTAATTAATCGAGAATAACTATGATAAAAACCGAGGAGCACAATACCCACGTATGAAATGTCTACGTTATCAGTATGATAGATTGACCCTTTTTAATAATATTGAATATTAGTTTCACTTTATTTTCTGTCATACCAAATGACGATGACAAATTTGTCTTTATAATGAGTAGTCAAGATATCGAATTATGCAAGATAATAGTAGCTTTTCTGGAATCATCCTTTCAGACTAGGAATCAGTTATTGTCTAAACAAAATCTAGATACAATGGTGTAATACTACTTTATGCAACATGTCGTGATATCTATTTTTAATATTCGTATGAATTAATTGTTATTTGTTCTGTACGCTCGAGCCACAATATTCTTTTGTAAGGGGATTTTGTCTCTATTAAATGTCTCTTCCACTACAGCTTAAATCTGTCTTGTTTATTTGTTTGTATGTAAGTAATGTGTATAATGGTGGCTTAACAAACAAACACATACTAAGATTGTATAGGGCATCGACTTTGATCGAACAGAATGACCAAAACATTTATAATTACAAAAACTTACCATAATCTAACCTAACCTAATTTTACTGAGCGTTTGTGACATAACGGGGATGCATCGTGTACTCCTAATAAATAAATAAAAAACTAATGATCCAAAAAAACTTGCGCCTTTTCTGCTTACTGATCTAAATGCAAACTTAGTTAAATAAGAAAAAAGAAAAAGCAAATTCCCTCTCTCTAGGGGGAGTAGGAAAGCTACTCTCCACATTACGCACGATGTGTAGGAGCAAAAGTCTGGAAAGGCAAGACTATGGTTAGCATTGATATTTCAACAAGTTTAACGAGGAACTGAAATACAGCCCAGTACATAATGAAGTACCATAATAAAAAGGTTAGTTGAACTTTGCAGATTAATAATCTGACTAAATGCATCAAGCTGCACAGAAAAGGTAATTGTAACTGAATGAACTTGTCACTTGTTCACTGCAGGTAATGGCTAGTCTGGCTTTATAGATGACAGCAAATGACTAATAGCCACTATTCATCAATTTGCTGTAGTCATTTCAAGGAAGTTTTATGCAAGAGCGGATAATAATAGAGAACATAGTGGCGACTTATTGACCAAAGCCGAAGCGTTGTTATAAGCCAAGGTGTGCAAGAGAAAAAAAGAAAGAGAGAGAGAGAGAGAGAGAGAGAGAGGGGGGAGACAAAAGAGAAGGGTAGAGACAGAGAGAGAGGAAAAAGAGAGCGGGGTGAAGGGGAGAGAAAGAGAGAGAAAAAGAAAGAAAGAGAAAGGAGGAAGGGAGAGAGAGAGAGAGAGAAAGAGAGAGAAAGGGAGAGAGAGAGATTTGTAGATGAAGAATAAAAGTCGAGATGATTTTGAAACAGTGTTGACAGCCTTGCCTTTTCGGTCTATTACATGGACATCGTTCATATAGTTTGTTCTGCTCCCAGCTACAACCGTCTACATTACGCAGGGACTGTAGAACCACATAAGAATGCGATTTGATATCTAAACCTTACAATATGTCCTGTAGTGGTTTCGCAGAAAATGAAGCTCGTTAAACATAACCAAATCAAATATGACATATTACGTAGGTATGCATGAACTATGAACTATTGTAGGCATGCTATTAGGCAGGTGGGCGTGCTTAAAATACTACTAAACTGGAATATGGATCTTAGACTCTGAGTGAATTAAGGTGCTAACTGATTTGTAATTTGTCTTGTTGTGGTCACAAAGCCTTTTTCTGTAGAGCTCATTTTTCTATAATACTTCATTGATATCAGCGTGTTTTTTATTTTTGTTAAACATATTAAACTGTAGTAAAAAATCTAAATAGTTTATAGCAACAAAGATGAGACTAAAATAACAAAACAATTTATTTTATGAATAAAACATGACCTGTACAAGTTTGCGTTTGCGTAAGCAAGGTCTAGCTCACATTGCTGCCGGATTCATTAAAGTACCTTGCCCATTGCGCATGTCTGCAGACATGTATCTTCTTCACATTTAGTAAAGTAATAAGAGAGCTTACATTTCAACAAGTTAACAAGCCAGACTGGTTCTAGCCCTGAGCATCACATGACATGTCGTGCAAAACAAAAGTAAAACCAATCCACAGGATGCCGTGCAAGTCGCCATTTTTGATAGAAGAAGGAACAGAAAAGGTTGTCGCAAAACCAAAGAAAAACTGCGACGAACACGATCTTAAGATAGTTACTGGAAGATATTCCAAGTTTTCATTTATGGATGAGATCTCGTCGCTTGCTTGCGTGATGAAAATTTGTGGTATATTTCCATTCGCTTTGTCTAAGTTCTCAGCGTTTCATCTTTGGCATTCGGTCGCCTTTATACCAATTATCTTTGTGGCTTTAATTGGTCAGTGTTTGATTCTAATTCGTGACATGGCTGATCAAGTGTCTTTTGCTGATCACACTACAGAGATTGTCTTCTGGACTGAAGCTTTGTTCATCCTTATCATGCTAATTTCTTTGAGGTATAAGTTTCCAGTATTTCTGAATCATCTAAACGATTACGTCAAAGTGTTTTCAACACAAGAATCTAAGAGCATAAAGGAATTTTTTAGAAAGCTAAACATTTGGCTATTCATATTTTTATCAGTTAATCTCTTGGCGGCCATTTTCGTCATTACGTTATTTTCTGTCAGCGGGTACAAGATGGAGGAAATACCCCTGGCAGCTTTTGGGTCGCGTCTTCAAGTCTGGCAAGCACCGTGGAGAGGCATTTGGCTTGTTTTGTTTTACATATTTGCAATGAATTCCTATCTTCTAATTGACCTACCACAGATTCTGGTTGTTACTATTTGTTTCTTTTTGGCATCAGAAATGGATCATCTAAATAAAGAACTTGAGATTTTAGTAAATGCTCATGAGAACAGTGAGAAAGTTAGTATTGCTAAACAAAATATTTCATTGTCACTGCAAGAAAAAATTTCATCTATAAGAAGGCGTCATCAAGAACTGTGCAAAGTAATCAGCGCCGCAGATTTAATGTTTTCCAGTATTACTATGGTGAAATATACAGCTGACTGCCTATTCTTCCTAATGGCTGTGTACTTAGCTATCTACCAAGGTATTAATATGTCTGATGCATATGTAGTGGAAATGGTTGAAACAACGCTATATTTCATTCTGTACTCGTATGCGCTGTCCAACTTGAGTACTAAGGTAAGGAGCTTTAATCTTGCTGAATTGTACTAGGATATTATTTCATTGATAAATACATTTCCAAATTTCTGGTCAGTAAGTAATTAGGTAGTTAGGTAGGTAGGGAGATAGGTAGTTGGGTAGATAGGTAGGTAGGTAGGTAGGTAGGTAGGTAGGTAGGTATGTAGGTAGGTAGGTAGGTAGGTATGTAGGTAGGTAGGTAGGTAGGTAGGTAGGTAGGTAGGTAGGTAGGTAGCTAAATATGTAGGTAGGTAGGCATAACTGAACAGAATGGATCTCGTTGTAAACAAAAATAAAACTGAAGAGTTTCACATAACACGCCATGGTGATGAATCATGGCAAAGATGCAAGTATCTCGGTAGTCTGCTGGCAACAGAACACGACATATCAAGACGGAAGATAATGGCATCGTCAGCTTACTCAAAACTCACAAAAGTTCTTGAGAATAGGAAGATTTCTTTGAAAACAAAAATTAGAATATTCTCAGCCTTAGTTGAAACTGTATTTCTGTATAACTCTGAGCTCTGGACATTAAAAGCAAATCGTCAAGCTGAAATCGACGCATTTCAAAGGCGAAATTACAGAAACATTTTGGGTATTAGATGGCCAAAGAAAATTTCAAACAAAGATCTATATGAAAAAATAAAAGAAGAACCTTGGACAAGAAAAATAAAAAGACGCCGTTTAAGATGGATTGGGCATATGCTTAGACTACCTGATGATATTCCAGTGAAGATAGCTCTTCAACAAGCCATAGAACCAGCTAAAAAACCTGCAGGAGGACAAATGTTAACATATTTAGATTTTGCACAGAAAGATTTAAACACTTCAGCATTGATCCTTAGAAATAAATGTGCTTGGGGCATTGCGGCGAGCAGGGAGTCCTGGCATAGGGAGGTGAGCAGAATCATGTCACTGGACATGTGATTCATTGGATGATGATATATAGGTAGGCAAGTAAGTAACTAGGTAGGTAGGTAGGTAAGCAGGCAGGCAGGCAGGCAAGCCGGTAGCTAGGTAGCAGCAAACAGCAAATAAACACAATATTAGAAAGCTACAAACAGACAAAGTGAGACGCGTGCATAGATAAAAGACTGACAGGCTAGCAGGTATGTTAATTACAAAGCAGGTAGGTAAATAGATTGATCAGTAGACAGGCAGACGCAGGCACACAAATGAAAAAATGTAATGACGGAACAGCAGATGGACAGACAGGGATACGGACGGACAACCATGTTCGGCTGAGAAACGTCGGTAATGAAATGTCCATTGCCCAATGTCCTACAGCTCAAGTGCGCTGCCCGTGTGTCCACTCCTAGAAGACCCACTGTCCAAACGTCCACTACCCACAGGTTCAGTGTCCAAAGCCCAAATGTGTTCTGCCGCAATGACCGCGACTAATGCATCTACTGGTACTGGTATTCCAATATTACGAATACAGGTAAAAAGGATTGACCAATCAGAGGCTTTGAAAGTGCTTTTATAATATTTTGAACACAACCGTCAGTTAGCACGCTTGCAAACTTTCTAGCAAGTAAAAGGTCAATTGTTGGTAGCCTTAGCCCCGTAGGTAATCAATAAATGTACGATACGCATAAGTTAAGTTATCTGTTTTTAGCTACCGCGTCGAAAATTGTAGCATTTCAATTACCTAAATATTTTTATTATTTTTATTTAAAAACCTGTTAATTAATAAGCTTTAACAAAACAATAGAGCTGTCATTTGAAACTCTAAATTTTATAAGATATACAATCGCAACCACTGATCGCGTGCAATTCATTGAATAATTGGAAAAATATAAACCTGAACCTGCCACTATCATTAAATGACTACTACCGTCAGAGATAACGATTACCATCAGTTATCACTGCTACCATTAGTGATGAGTTTAAGTTTGTATAAAGCATAAAATCCATATAAATGAGTGATCGAATGCCGTACAGAAAAAATACATAAACATATTGTTCATGTTCATATTGTTGTGGTATCCCTATAACCATATTGCGTATGCGTCAGCTAGATACCCTTCTATGATATTTTGACATCTCGTTGCTGTTCCTATCTTTTATTAGTATTTATTATCCTAATAAACTAATATCCGTATGACTTAATGCGTTGAAACTTTGTCATGGTGGCCGCAGTAAAAACCACAGTGAACAGAAAATTTATTAACTGCCACGTGAAAACAGCGAAAATTCATCGGAAATGCTACAATGCTACTATCGCTACTATCAGCTAACATTCGAAGAGTGCCAGGTTGAACGACGTCGTTGCCATCTCAATCGGGAGTACGTGCTAACTTAGCAAAAATTTCCATTGTCGTCGAAACAAATCATCTTCAATGTCTACAATAGATGGAATGATCTTTGAAGAAAGGGCAGCACATTGAATAGAAACTTTTAGCCTGTAGTGCAGTGGTTCCCAAACTTTCTCGGACCATTACCCAAATCAGGAAACCCTGTCGTGTCCATTACCCCCCACCTAGTACTACTTCTCCAACTCAAAAAGTAAACACACGTATATGCCACAAGCAAGCAAAATCAAGAAGAAAACTACGTAAAATGCATTCCGAGCGAAGTTTTAAAAATTTTCAGAGGGTGCCCGTTACCCCCCCCCCCCCAAAAAAACATATTACCCCCGGGGGGGGGGTAATTTACCCCTACTTTGGGAACCACTGCTGTAGTGTATGATACAACTAGGGTGTCGTTGACTGAAGACAGCCTGTGCAGTAAACTGGGCGCGAATCAAGAACCGTGTAACGATTCACAATGGCTTCGAAAACACCATTTATGGACTGGATGGTTCCAGATTTAGCTAACATAATCCTCATAATTTAGAAAATATTACCTTGTACCAACAACGGCGAGGTTATACTTGGAAGACGAGAGCAGAAGCACAAGCCGCAAGATTTGGGAAAAATCACAAGATGACGCTTACGACGACTAAACCCAAGCGGTTTGACAGACCAGCAAAAAAGAACTCCAGAACAATTATGGACATTTATTGAAAGCCAGTTAAAGGTCAGTGGGAACTTTCGTATACAAAGGCTTCGTCTAATTCGTTATAAGCAACGTGCAAGTGAGTCGTTGGACGAGTTTGTGACCCCTGCTCGAACATTAGCACGAAAGTGCGAATTTTCCTACGAAGAACTCAAGCGCCTACTGGAATTAATTATTGCGTGTACCTCCCATGGCGTTCTCAGAAAGGACTTGTTGGGTAAGTTAAAAGGTTTTTCAATTAAGGGCACATTAACTGAAAACCGTAAATACAAATCATGTTATGCTGGCAACAAGCAACTACGGCAAATATCACAAAGCAGGGAAGCAATACATGCATATCACTGGACTTAGCGGAAAAGAATGTAGAAAAGTTTGGTACAAGTAAGTTTGATAAAGTTTGGTACAGGTAATTTTGGTACGACGAAAATTTGGTACTACGAAAGTTTGGTTCTGGAAAATTTGGTGGTAAACGAAAAAGAGAGCATTTTTATATCTCAGTATAAAATAATTGTTTCGACTAGAAAATAAAGAAGTTCTTCAGCAGGGATCAAATATGGTACTAGAAAAGTTTGATTTATTAAAAAGTTTATAAAATATTATGCTGTAATTTATAATGCATGGCAGCTGAATTTTTAACCTATCCATGAAGGTACATTTCAGGAAAAAGGCGAAAGGTCTTAAACTCTCCGTGTAAATTTTCTAAAAAGCTTGTTTGTTCGAGAAAATGATCACTTTCTCTGTTTTTTTTACAAAAATTATCAAACTGAGATAAGAACATGGCAGTGATGGCTAATGATATCACCGGACAGAGACTTCCTGCATAAGAATAGTTTGGCTTCCCGTGAGTGCCACAGAACACAGTATGGAGTGAGAAATGTACTTCTTGATGATGATGATAATGAAGAAGAAGGTGACAATGATGGGCTCATTTTCTCACCTTCCACCGTCCTTCCCATAAAAGCATTTTGCATAAAATCGGAGCTTAATTTAAATCATTGGAATTATCAAAAGTGCCGCAAATGTGCCACATAGTGTAGTGCCAGCAGTAACTACTGTATGCTGTAGTAATCACTGTTATTCTCGCTTTTGCTACAAATGTCATAGCCATTGCCACTGTCAACATCATCCTCAGGGTCGTCTTTGCCATCATCACTGTTATCATTATCGTCGTTATTATCATCATCACTGGCGTCATCGAGGTCATCATTAATGTTATTGCCATCACTTACTGTAATCACTCATCGTTATTTGTTGACAGCAGCAACAGTAACAGTGATGATGGCGATGATAATTATTATGTTCACTACTATGAATATTAACAGCAGCAATAACAATACCAACAGCAAAAACGACAACAACAGCAGCAACAGCAACAACATGACAGCAATAATGGTGGTGGTGGTGGTAGCAGTAACCACAACAAAAGAATGAGCAAGAAACAGACAAACAACGGACAAACAAAAAGAGGAAGTGAACAAAAACAAATAAATATTAACAAAACAACAATATGTGGCCCTATAACTTGTTCGAGTAGGTTATATAAAATTCATATGTACTCATATATTCATATAAGTTTATATTAATTAAACTGAATTTGAAATAAAGAAACAAATAAAATATATTTTCATAGTACCGAACTTTCCTTTTACCGAACTTTCTCTTTACCGAATTTTCCTAGTACCAAACTTTCTGAGTACTAAACTTTCCTAGCATCAAACTTGTTCCGTACCATTTTTTCTTGTACCAAAAATACTTGACAAAACTTCGTTAGTACCATATTTACCAGTACCGTACTTACTCTGTACTAAATTTACATTGGTCAGTTTACGTTGACCATCAGTACTGACTGCTACCATCAGTGATGGCTACTATCAGTGGTGACCTGAAACCTACTCTAGGTAGCCCTTTTCTTGTTCTTCAAAGATAGACATCGTTGCATAATTCAGTACTACTCAGAATATTTAAAGAATTGTACGATGAACGAGCAATAAAAAATATGTAGCCCGTTAAAGGTGTCAAACTGACAGTGTACAATGGTCATGACGTGTTTGTGCAGCATTGTGATACTAAGCCGGTACCAAAGATGGCAAATTTAGTGCAGTGGACGTAACAGGATCTGCCATCATTAGGTTGCCGACAAGTGAGATGCTAAAATTGTCATAATCAACGTTGATGGTGTCGACTCTAAACTAAGCAGTGCACACAAATGCCAGATCCAAGCAAATCAATACTGAAAAGGAGTCCAATGAGAAGCAGTGCCAGGGTTACAATTAAACCGAAAACCATCATGACACGTGTCGACCATCTGAAGAGAGTGTATCCAAACCAATTTGACAAAATAGGTAGTTTTGCTGGTACCGCTAAGCTTTTTGAAGGAAAATTCACAACCATTCGTGCAACAGCCACGCAAGTTTAGCAATAGGCTCAAGTCCGTCGAACAATGCCTTTGTACAAAAGGTGTTTGTCAAGCCAGGTCAAGTAGGGCTAAAGTACGCAGGGAGCTCTTCCCATCAACTTCAACCAAAACTGAAACTACAGGTGGAGCCACTTTGCTGCTAGCACAACTGCTAGAAGCCTCTGATTTGCATTGTATTGACGCATTTTCTTCTTCCTTTCATCATGTTTTTAGATGGTGACATTTTCTCCAAGGCAGCATTGCAGTACACAGGAATGCTTATGTCTGCAACCTTCTACGTCGCATCTTGCTTTGAACCATCGAGCTGCCCTGTGTTTTTCTTTAATTTAACAATTGAAGCAATGACTTTCTTGGTATTATTTATCAACTTAAATTTGTTGCATAGCCTGAGTGAACGATGTTCCATAGAGTTACATAGAAAACAATGTACCTCGGGGTGCTGAGAAGTCAATTTGCTACCACTTCCGGTTGTATTTCCGGGTTGCTGCTCACTATTGTATAATCGACGCATGCGCTGAGCTCGCGAAATTCCTGACTTCGGTATCGCATTTATCTTTTGGGCTCCTTGTAGGCTGAGACGCCAAAGACGGGGTGATTCATTTTGTCAGCTGCGTCCTTAATGAATTCGACTAGATCGAAAATCGTCAGATTCTTGCGCTCATATTTCAGAAGCCTGGTTACAACATCCTCCCGCCTATCCTGAAGCTCAAACGGCAGTTTTTTCATTATTTGTAGCAAGCTGCACTGAGTATTAATTTCGACCCTTCTCTTAAGCAGCTACATCGTGGAAACACCCAGTGGCACAAAATTGCTCCAAAATCACAGTCACCTATGCGAGTTGGAATATCCACCCAAAGATAGAGTCGTCAGATTAGCTGATGCATGTTTAGAAGCAAATTCTACGACAAACTTGCCTACAAGTCATCCACATGATGATTGAAAGTGGTTGAAGCAGATATGTAAAGTAGTCTGGAATTGAACCTTGAGCTGTTACAGGCAAATGATTATGAATAATGGATTTACTGTGATGCATGGAAATGTTAATTTTGTGTACCTTGTTTCCTTTGCAATACTGCAGCGGTTGTATTGTTGAACTTACCTACCCATTAACAGTTGTCTTAACGTGTTAGTGAATGTATCAAATTGCTGTAATAAGTTTGATTTGCATTTTGTAGTCAAATTTCAGTGATAAGTTTACCTAGCCCATAACAAAAATATGACTAGCCTTTTTGATGTTCTCAAAAATTTAAACACTAAGTGCAAACATTCAAAATGTAAAGCGTAAGCAAATGGCAATCAATTATGTTAATACTGGTTATGTGTAATTCAATTTATTTTTTCTGTAAATTAACTGTGTATATGGACTAGTATTCAAGAAATAATCCTGTCGGTAACGTTACTATATTGCCATAAGTAGAACATTAGGTTGAAGTATCTCACATTCCTGTTAAAACATCGATGATCTTTTGTTACTGGTAAACATAAATTCAATATCCACATATAAGCTCGGTTAAGGCCAGTTTGCACTTAGTATATTCAAGTTGAACCATTTTACTTGTTAGTAATGCAATTCACGTATAGGCCTGTGTTTGTATGCTTCTGAAAATCTGTTTTATATGCATTGTATGTATTGTCATTACCTAAAAGGAAAGGGATGTTGTAGTATCTCTATAATCATATTGTGCATGCGTCAGCTACAGATGACTTTCTCTCTGAAGTGTGCAGTGTCAGGGTCACGTTTTTGTGATATTATTATCTCTTATTGATGTTTCTATCTTTTGTTAGTATTTTATCCTAATAAACTAATATCCGCATTATTTAATGTGTTGAAACTGCTTCACATACTAAATTGACAATTTAAAACAGCTGAATAATACAAAATTTCAAAATATAAATTTAGTAAAATTAAAATAAAAATATAAAAAACTTATTATGTAATGGCACATATAATGTTCTGTTATAAAATAGTTAATGAAGTTTTACGAAAAAATAGTTTTACCTGCTACCATCAGTGATGACTGCAGCTACAATCAGTTATAATTGCTACTATCACTGAAGACTGCTACCATCGGTTATAACTGTTGCTATCAGTGATGACTAGTACCATCAGATATAACTGTTACTATCAGTGATGAGTGATACCGTCAGTGATAACTGCTGCCACCAGTTATAACTGTTACTATCAGTGATGACTGCTATCATCAACTACAACTGTTACTATCAGTGATGACTGCTATCATCAACTACAACTGTTACTATCAGTGATGACTGCTACTATCAGTCACGACTGCTGCCATCAGTGATCTGCTACTATAAGTGATAACTGCTACTATTGATGATGACTGCTACTACCAATGATGACTGCAACTATTGGTGATGACTGCTACTATCAGTGATAACTGCTACCATTAATGAAGACATCTGATGAATGACATGCCTTTTATGGAAGTATTTTAGTGACCTCAACGAAATAGTGGTATCTCTAATACATTTCTCACACAGCATCGGCCAAACCGTTGCAAGATAACGTATATAGAACCGTTTGATATGTTTGTCCTTTGAAATTTAACGTGTGACTATGGTTTGTGTTTTGTGTGTAATTTTAGACATGTTATCATTTCAGGCACATGCGGGATGGTCAACTATACATGACTTGGATATAAGTTGTATATCCTATAAAACTTCCTTGGAGGTCAGTATACTGAGTTACACGAACGAAAAAGAGAGAAAAAGAGAGGAAGAATAAAGAGAAAGAGGAGAGCGAGAGAAAGAGAAGAGAGGAAGACAGAGGGTGAGGCAGAGAGAGAGACAGAGAGGGAGAGAGAGAGAGAGAGAGAGAGAGAGAGAGAGAGAGAGAGAGAGAGAGGGGGGGGGGAGATGCTTATTTATTTTATTTTATTCGTTTATTATTTATTTATTGGTCGAAGTAGGATAATACATTTCAAAATTATGTATTTTCTTATTACAATTACGCGGTACGCCAGGTTTCAATTATTCTCTTATTATAGGATTCGTAGTAATATATTTGCCTATTTATTTGTTGTTTGTGCAGGTAGCTGGTATATTAAATAAATGCCACATTTTCACATCAACATTCTCCAGTTTTAACTATATTTATTACAGATGCGTGCACACCATAAGCTGAATTCGGTTATCAAAATTTATTTGTCAATTGAACATTAAAGGATGCAACTGAGCTTATGTATAAAAATATGCTCGCTGGAAAATTGCTGGAAACGCTGTTTTTTAAATTCTGTTAACTTTGCGCCAGAATTATTTTACCGAACTATTCGCTTAGTGCCTGATGCATAAATTGGCACAAAAAGAGATTTTTTATCACCGTATTCTGCTTTCTCATTAACTGCGGACACAAAAACAACACTATTTTGAATTTCACTTCATTTATTTTTTACACCTCGCAGATATATTTATTGTATTTTTATTCTAGGTCCTAATGTTTAGTAACCGTCTCAATGGACCACCTATTGGATTAACAGCCTGGAATTTTTTCGTTGTCGACAGATCCAAACTATTAACAGTAAGACCTGAGTCAGGTGTAGCAAATTTCCTAGCAGTTGCGAATAGAATCTTTTTTCCATTAACGGTTAATGTGTTGCTTCCTGTGATTAGATTGTCAGGAACCAGTTCCATTAAGTCTGGCAACTGACTGAAAAAAAATGATATTTTAAGAATGTGTTTGGAAATAGCTTGAAAGTTAAGGCTGTTATATCAACCGATAGGAACATGTATTCACACGTTTGATTTGTATTAACAGAAATAACTCTTTTGCAGATTGTTAGTGCGATGATCACCTATTTCCTGGTTCTCTTGCAACTTGCGCCATCTGTGGGGAATCGCGTAAATGGTTCTAGGTTCAATTTTCATGATGGAAAAAACAATTCTTATGGAATCAACGAGTAGGCATAACTTGTGATGATTTCCCGTCATTTCTAGCCGTTTTTTACTCTGCAAGCCATTTTTAAAGACATGATTTTATTCCCAGAAAGCAAGGTCTAGGGCAATTATGTGGTGTGAAAAGTATTACCAATGTTTATGTTTCAATATAAAATGTAGTCTTCTAACACAAGATATGGCTTCTAGCACGTAATTGTGTCAGTGCGAGAAAAGGTAGAAAACAGAAAAGCAAAATTCATTATTAACGCAAATTTTGCAAGCATTAACATATATAGTTTGTTGTAATATTTTTAGTCTTTAACTACTTACATTTTCAGCTGGGCACAGGAAAGTATGATTAAATATAAAGAAGATACATACAAAACCCATGTTTTGACAGTTTTTTTCTTAATAATTTTCATGTGTTAGACCATGAGTCGAGTCTGGCTTAGTTAAATCGTTTAGCTAAGTCATAAGGATTCTAACGGTTCGCTTCTTTTGGGTCACATAAGCTATTAACTTAATTATGGTGGTTCTTTTCACTGTTTCCCTAAGCTACAAGTAAAGCACTATGTTATTGATGTAGTTAAGGTTTTTTAGTTAAAATTCCTAATTTAGCGTGCAGAAAAGTTTAAACTTTTTTGCCTCCCCATCTGCTGACCAAGTCGGCCTGGGTTGTCCGACAATGTGCGTGCCCATTCAAAGCAGCTTGCTTCATTTTAGCCATTTGTTGCGATTGATGATCATTGGATGAATGTCAACACGACTTTACTAGTGTGAAAACATGGAGGACGTTCTCAGAGTGTTTTTTCGGTGCTTCTGACACATACCCAAAGTTTTGTTCTGAGCATTCTTTTTTTTGCTTCACATATTCTTACCCTGGAGATTAGTATATTCAGTTTTTCCCTCGAACCTCTTATCGGTGGAATACTTTAGTAGAGTGTTCAGCTATATCAGTGTTAACTGCACCTCGTATTATTCTATAACAAATTAGATTTTAAAAATAATATTTGTCTGAAGTTGTGTTCACATTCCACTTTTTAGTCGTGGTTTTTTACTAACTGTCAGCACTGCAGATCTACATGGAAGCGAATTGCATAAAAAAGAAGAACAGCATACAGATGAGGAACGATTTCGTTTGAGTCCTCCGCCAAAATAGTTAGTTGACTGAAGTTGACTTTGACGTTAGTATCTGCCAGCGTTGGTTGTACTTGCTTCGTTGTTTATATCAGTGGGAACTTTTAGAAGTCTTTTCTTTCGTTTTTCATTTCCACCATAGTAATTAGCTAGACAAGCTCTACAGCTGACTGCTAGCAGCACAAGAATCACAGCCCCAATAACAACTCCTACAGCGATGTAGACCGTCTCCAATGCTCCCTGACTGGCACTCGGAGCAGTGGCTGCAACGGTAACATTAGGGTTCTGAAAAAAAGCAAACGCCTATTGACAATTTGGTGTGTAAACTGTATTTATTAGTACAATGAAAATTGAAACAAAACATATATGGACATTGGACAGCTGAAAACGTTTGACAGTACTAAATGAATGGCTAACAGGTCTATAAAAACCTATATAAAATCTTCTCATGTAAAAGAAGTCACGGCATTAAAAAAACATTGAGTAATACGATATAATATCGCGTATTGGAGAAGAAACAGAAAGTAAAACGTGTGCAAGGAAAAAATGGCGAAGATTAGTTGAGGGAGGATGATACAAGGATATGATAGGTGTAACAATGAAGTGGATAATTAATGATACGCAGATATCGGCATATAAGATAAGGGTCTGGGATTTGGTTAGGTAGTGTTTTGTAATGCACAAAACGCTTTTAACTGAAAATATGGTTATTTGATGCCACCAGTTTATACATTACTATTAACGAATGCATCTCGAAATGGAAGTAGAAGAAAATAAATAAGTAAATAAAAGATGTGTTTTATAGCTGTAACTTCCTGTCAACTATATAATTAATGATGTAGTGAGTAGTCTGTGAATTATGTTACATTTTGATGTAAACACTTACGAAAGATGAAATCTTTGCTTAACATGATTAATTTGATAGATGCTAGTGTAATATCTTTACAGGACGATGACTGATGTATAATGTTAATGTTCTTATTTACTGCAATTAGAAAGGAATTAATAGTGATGAGCCGAGTATTGTAGAAACAGGGGCATTCTAGAAAGAAGTGTTTAGGATGTTTAAATGGGGCTCCATATAAACAGTTAGGAGGAATATGATTTGCGTACATATGAGCAGCTAGGAAACTAGCGTCTAGCCTCATTCTCGTAAGATGAATTGTAGCCCATTCACAATTTCACAGCGTCTGAAAAGAGGCGGTTTGAAGCGTTGGATTTTCTTTTTTCTTAATTGCGGGATTTTTCATTAAGTGCTTTAAAAAGTTCTAAATTATTCCATATAGATAATTAGAGCCTCTGGCTCTTCGTGTAGGATTTCCTTATTATTATTAATATTAACATAAAATATTAATGTATAATTATTAATATAAGTTAAATATTTCAATCATATCAATCTAAGATTAAAAGCAAAATAAAATCTTAAGTTAGCGGTCTATCTAACAGACGTAATAAACTCCAGGTTAAGAATTCGAACCTCTATGGAGCAGGTATTAGCATGACAAATTATTAGCAGGTTCGACCATTGTCTTAGCTAAATTCTTCCAAAAGCTAGCAACTCCTTATGAAGCTATAGCACAACTTTTATTAGCTTCATAACTACGTGTTTCCTTCGTGTTTCATTTCCTTCGAATTTGGCTTGCAAAATGTCAATTTCTGAGAAATCTTACTTGAATAATTTGACATGATCTTAATGGACCATTGTTCTTCCATTTGCCTTTTTGCTTACATAACATAGAGTAGTTTAAATATAATATGACAACAATTCTGCAAAAAAATTAATAATCTGTAATATAATAATAATCTTTTTTAAAGTTGGCTTTTTGGATGAACAATTAACATAAACTCAAAGAGCTTTTCTCGCCGACTGTAAGTAACAGATCTACAACTACATAAACAAAGACAATTATTACCCCTGTTTATTCTAAATACTACGCGCCAGGCAGGGCAACAGCAGGTACCATTTTTAAAGTCTTTAGTATGACCGGCCGCGGAACAGAATTCACGATCTCCCAGGCGGAAACCGGACGCGTTACCATTGTTTTCTTGATTAAATTAATTAACTTTTTATTGTCTTCGAAAAAAGAATTAAAGCACCTGTGGTAGTTTGTTAAGCATGAAAGCACCTTACCTTCGTAGAAATGTACATTAAATGATGAGCCACAGCTTTTCTCAAGGAAGTAGACCACCAAATCAAAATAGCAGAAGTCCATTTCCAGTAGAAATTTCCTTTTTGTATCATGCCGAATTTATTAAAAAAACTAAAACAAGTTCTCCAACTACAAGAATTTAAAGAAAAATTCAAATAAACACGCTGGATGTAATTGCTATTGAAAGCTTAACAACGTCTAAAGTGAGAAGAAATACTGAAACAACATCAAAAAACTGACGCCTGTGAATTTTATCTTATAATCTATACTTGCTTTTATTATAAGCTTACACATTTGATACCTCAGTGGTTCCTATAGCTACTGTTGGCAAATGCAAGTTGCCTGCCAAGCAACTGTAGTGAGATTATTGTCGTGTCTAGCTGCATGTGACATGATCCATTAAAAACTTATGCTTAGCTTAATAGCATTACGTAACTGGCTTCCTAAAATGATGGTCAGAGGGGTGGGTTTCGTTTTTCAGCGTTTTTCACTATATATTTACATAGAGTCACCCCGTGGGCTTTCGTACTAAAATAGATATTTTTTGTTTAAATGGATTCAATTCCCTTTAGAGAGTGCCAAAAAAGTGTGTGCCGTTTTTCTAATAACAACTTAATGAGAAACGGGCATTTTAGGGAATTCTGGGTCAAGATCAGGGATATGCCCGATTATACCCGATCTAAACCTGAAGATTAGGAGAAAAACGGTTTTTTATGGTGCTGATTGCGAATTTGATATTAGTTTTTCTGTATGGACGGACTCCGTTGTCGCGCAAGTTATTTTAGGGTTTTTCGGGTTCTTAAGTAGGACAGGTTGTAATATTAACTGCACAAATCTGAAAATTACTGGAATGGGGTATTTCGTAATGCTGAATACAAATATGTACTTAGTTTTTTGTGCAGATGATACTATTGCCTAGACGAAAATCCCAGGTTAGCTCTGCTATGTTGAATCAGTAGCTCAAATGTTGGAGAGTGACCGCATGTATCCTAAAAGCGCAATATTGTAGGACAACACTGTAAATAAAAAATGCGCCAGGGGCAGAGCTACTACTACACAAACAGTGTACATTAAATTTACAACCCGCACATACTGAATAAATCATTTTATATTTACAATATGTACACATATTTATATAAAACATTTTGATATTACAAGATTGTAATTGGGGGAAAATGTAAATGCTCTGCATATAAATATCGTCGTTTTGGTATAAAGGATATTCAAATCTAGTTAAAACGCATTTTTTAATTTTATTTTAAAACTGGACTGACTTATGCATGAAACTGTTTATTAAAATAACAAGCGAACATTTACAAAGTTAAAAATAACGCAAGTAAATGGCAACTTGAATTTAACACGACTAGAATAGAATACGTTAATTGTATTTGCAGGCTACGACAAACTGTACTAATTGTTATGACCTTCTGTCATATATAGCCAAACATTTTAATCCTAGTTCATCTGATTTGTGCTATTTACATGCTAACATTTAAACAGCCAGACTAACCTTTTATAAGAAGTTGTCTGCAATTCTATTACTACTCAGTCAATAACAGCTGGTGCTGTTTGTGTTTTGAATATAATTAACTAATTACAGTAAACGTACGGTACATAATTCAGGATACTAAAAATATGAAAATATCACAGAATATGTTTAAGCCTAGCATTAATTAACATTGCAAAAATTGAATAATTTAATGAAAATGTTTCAACGTCTAAAAAGTAAACTCAATTATGTTTAAAAATATAATATATCATTAGACGTTGAATATAAATATCATAGCAATAATTAGATTATTAGTAATTATTACACTGACACAACCTACTGACACATTAACAGTCTGTACGTAACTATTAGTTGCATAATTAATTGCCATAGCAATAATAATATATATCACAACAATTATTACAAGTAGTTGTAAAATTCTCTGATATATCAACAGTTATAATTATTAGCTGTGTAATTACTGACATAGCAATTATAAGATCCAATCACTCTCATCAACCGTTTGTAAAATGCACAAACTGTGAACAACATTAATTTTTTGTTAATTTGAGATAACTCTTGCAAGCTTAGAGTATTAACTTGACATCCTAGGCATCCACGAATGAGAAAATATGTTACGAGTAATCTTTGCTGCTATAATTGTACGAGTGGGTTAACAGCTAACTTCACTTGTGATTGAAATCTACATAATATGTATTGCTGAGAAAGGCCTACTATCAAACTGGCAAAAAATTAGATATTCAAAGATTAGTAATCAGTATTTTTATACATGCACGCTGCAGTTACACATGCGTCAAATCAATAAGCCCTAATTATTTGCACTTTTTTGTGGAAACATTTCCACAGATAAACGAAACAGTTTTCTGGTTTTCACTCAGTTTCGTATGACTAGAAGTAACAGCAGTCCTAAGAAGAGACTTAAAATGGATGGCCTAAACGTCCCACCTGAAATAAATCATTCCAGTGTGGGTTAGTGACATCATGGATCAGTCTAGAGCTGCATTCACACTGTCAATAATGTCTTGCATCGACTTCCAAACAAATTTACAAGAATAAAAAAATCCTCAAGACCACAAAGAACCGCATGGGGCCATTCACATGTAACGACATCAAGTTTAGGCAAACGCCGTTATAATGCAGGGTTACCATTATCAGACTTCACGCTTCTTTCAATTTCATGCTTCACACTTCACCTCCACAGCTGATGCCAGTAGAATCCACTGACGGTTTCCCGTTAATTAACACAAGCAATGCTGTTCAATGTCCTTGGGAGGAGGTAGAATAAAATGTACAAAAAGCTACATCGGTGTGATATCAATATCAACATAATAGGTAGGTAAGTGGTGGGGTATATGATAATGCCATTATAATGAAAGGTAGACAGGTCCTCGAAATCAGCCGTAAACTTGATACCATTGTATGTGGATGTCCCGCATGCTCTGTGTTGTCAAGATCAAGAAGTCCAATGCAGTTACTTGTAAGAAGTTCTTATGCTTGAATAGATATCTGCTTCACATCAATTTGTAGTCGATGCACTGACATTGCAAATTTGGCGTTAGGTAACAGGTAGTTATGTTAAAGCCGTTCACAAAGCCAATGAAACCTAATGGAATGACATGGGGCATGCCTCATTTGAAACAAATTTATATATTGACACATCACATGCACACAAAAATGAGAAAAAATCACATTCATTAGACGAAGGTGGTCCTGACAGTGTACTTCTAATGACACCAGTCAAAATAAGTCCACATATTAACATGTAGTGTAAAAGCACAAGTGGACAAAATCATTAAAGGTGTGAAGGAGATTAAAAGGATGCAGGATGCATCCCCCGTGTATATTCTCCTAGTGTAAATGGGTTTTAATACAAGTCAAAGCAAGCAGTAGCTAGAGTTAAAAATTAATGGTTACAAGACAAATCGAGCAAAGATTGCAACAACAAAACATGAACAAACATTACTGACTGTTGTAAATCTCTGACTGTTCAAGCAAGAAAACAACTTTATTGATTTTTATTACTGCAAATGCAAATTCTGTACATTCCATGTAATTTCTATCAATTATGCATGAAAATAAAAAAAATGATAGAACTAATAACACATTCCATCACCACAGCAGGCAATGTATCATTTGCTTACACATACAACTGTAAAATAGGCTTGGATTTAGTATTGCAAACTGGCAAAAAATTCTACTAATACTTCTTTAATATATACTAAGCAGTAATTCCTCTTTGGAAACAAAAAGTACAGAAACAAGTTACACAATAATTTAACTGATATATTATAGTAAACAATTATTACATCTATAAACGGAAGGCATAAAATTTAGCACCATAAGCTTAATACTGTTAAACAAAATATTTAACAAGAAAAACAGTGGGCATTTGTGTTTTGTACAGGAATCAGTAAAGCATGAAGAGGCAAAATATAACACCATAATACTGTGAATAAAAGAGTACAGTGCACAAAACGTACATCAAGTAGAAACTGGAGGCAAAATACAGCAAGCAGTGAGCATGTGACTGTAAAGCATTCACTAACAGTATGATAACACCTGCAATTCTATACAGCCTTTTGCAATTAGATCAGTGTTTATAAGATCAGAAGTTTAATGTTGCAGGTACCAATGCAAACAACTAAATTATTCCAGTGTCAGCATTAGTTAATGTTTCAGAGAAATAGGAGTACCAAAAACATTTTTGGAAATTTTCCAGGTGCAGTAGTCCAACATACAATGCCAGAAGTGTTTTTGAAAACCAGCTATTACTTCAAGTGACTTTTACATCATCATACTGTTTACTCTTTCCATATTCAAGAGGAAAAGTTAAGAATAGCAGGTATTAAGCCAAACTTAGATCGATTTGTGATGCTACCCGGCTTAACTGATGGGAAACAGCCGTAGGCATGCACTTAGATAGACTGATTTCCAGCAGCTGTCCACAACTAATGCTCTTGGAAAATAATTTAAAATAACTTTCCTTCGACCATTATTAGTTGAATTTTGCAGACTTGCAAAACAAAATAACTCCCAAAGGTCACTTTTCATAAAAAAATTGGTGGTGTCCTGCCACCGAGTTCCCTCGAGTTGCAAACTATACTCAGGTTGATGTGATGGAGTGAAACTGGGTGGGTATCATATCCTGGAACTGCGTTCTGTTGCACTGAATTATAAGGTTGCATATGTCAACTGGACATACTAGCAACTGGCAGAGTGGTACCATATGCCACCAGTTCTAGTGAGTTGCCAAATCTTCAAGTGCTCTTGGCTGAGTTGCATCACAGGGTCGACCTAAGCTTGGTTTTACAGTACAACAAACTTTACAAGCAACCTTCACCATCGTTCAGCGCATTGTTCTTATGAAATAGACCACCAACCAGCTTGAAATTCTAAAATGCAACAATGTTACACAGATGCAAGCTGCCTATGTTCATCACTCACCACTATCTCTGGGTTCGGCTGTTGTCGGCTCGGAACACTCCCACCCGATAATGAGATTGTGCTCTTCTATTTGAGTGTCCAGCCATTCAACAAGGGGCTGAAAGTAGTCCATGAGCGCGGCCCCATCCATCGTAGGGCTGCCAGTCAATTGTTCCATAACTTCCGGCCACGGTCTTGATGAACCCATTTTAAGAGCATCTCTGAAAGACGTAGTATTAGTAACGTAAGTAGGCTCCGTGCACATACCGGGCACAGTAACTTTAGCGTCCAAGACATATAGAATCTGACATTGCTGCTACACAATGCAAAACTGGACATTTGGACATTTTTATTGGTATTTGTTACTCATGGATCAACAGGAATAGCTAAGTGGTCAACACATGTACTTACGGCAACCGAAATTCAGCTACATCGAGCCTGACCAGTAGGTGAATGAGTGACCACCGAAGAATTGTTCAGGGCAGCTTCTTAAGCAAAGATGTACACAAACTCTCCATGTAGATCCTTCTGGTTTAGTTTCCGATTTTAGAAAATCATCTTTAATAATGAGCGAGGTTTTGGTACTGTCATAAGCATCTACATTGAGTAGGCACTGTCATAGAATGTTAAATTCAGGCTTGCAGAATGCCAAGCTGAATACAAAAACATACTGAGACAATAATTTATGTTTAAGGTTAATACGTTATCAAATAAAGTAATCAACATACGCGAGTTTACTCCCAGCAGCTGTGCTATTGTAAATGTCGCATTTGTAGTAAGGCCCCTTGTGACCAGCTTTATCACATAGTGCTTTATGAAACTGAAATTGAATGATGTAGGAGACAAAGTATCTGAAAAATATAGGGTATAGATGAACAGTCTTAAATACTAGATTTTTGAGGTAAAATCAGTAATATAACAAAAAAAACACAGGCATGCAAAGAAAAAGGCATCAAAAACTATCCAAACCAGCCAAACTTTTGGTATGAGATTCTAACAAATAATTACATAAAATGAAGCCTAACACAAAGTTTACAGCAGTTCAACAGTACAGGAATGATCTGCAGTCAGTTATTTAGTCATTTTGCACTTAATTTAAAACTCCCGGTTACCTGATGTATGGAACATCGCTTGGGACATGGAATTTGGCACCAGGATCAAAATGTTCCTCAGTCCTCGGTCTGACACTTTGGACACCTTGGATATTACACCTGAATCAAAGGTGCAATAAAGTATGTTATATTTGTCCCCCTAGTTTATTTAATGAAGTTACTACATCACTTTTCACCTATTAACAAAACAGATGCAGTGGCAAGTAGGTAGGTGTGATTTTGAAATCTGACACAGTACTTTATTTTAACAACAATTACAGATGGTGATGATAATGATTGGTGATGATAATGATGATGATAAAGCTTTTTTTTGAAAAAAATATAATACATAAATATGCAAAGAGTGCCTCAATTTACAGGCAGTTGCTTAGAAAGTTAAAATGACTTTTAAAGATTAATACACAGCAATACATATGTCTTTAGCTTAAAAATAAAAAACAATCCACACTACATTACAAATTTGTGCTCATAACTAAAACTGTGATTTAACGCACTCAGTACGTTTACTATGCGTTTACCATGGACAGTTATAATTATTTCTCATTACATGTCCTTATAATTTAGCATGAATGTCTTGAGTGTCTGGCACAGCCTGTGACCTCGAAGGATGTGATTAGAGCAGTGACCCGAAAACTCTGGTACTGATTTTTTTATTGAACTGAATGATGTGAAAATTAACTGGATCTCAACCCGCAACACTGGAGCTATCTTAGGAAACAAAGTGATCACTTAAATGGTCCAAGAACATGCCATTATCCAAGAAACAAGTATGTGTGACATCTGCTAAATGTGTTATAGAATGCAGAGTTCTTGAAATGTAGGCTCCTCAAAAATGTAGGCTGCGCAAAATATCCAACTTACCACAGTAAATTTTGAAGGTATAATAGATTTGCAATTCTTTCAAACATACTTAGATGTAACTAAAGATGATGATGTTTAGGTACAATAAATAAACAATAAATCATAATAAAAATTATAAAGAAATTATTCTGCACTATTACTCATAGCTTCTTTACCCCCTAGGAAAAGGTTATTTGTATCCTGAATATAATAGTTATGGAAAGAGAATGAATATAATTCAAACATAGTTCTCATGCAGAATTCTTCACCTTCATTTATATTTAAAACCTTAATGAGACAAAAGGACAATTTTATGCATTTACTGACAATTACACAGAAATGTGATACATACCTTAAATCCCACCATTTTTCATTGTATTGCTCACTTCCGGTTTTGCCTTCAAACACGCTCCAGCGCCATTGATCAATGAGATAACCAAATGGTAAAAATGCTATTTTGTCCAGTGCCATCCTCATTAAGAAGTTCATATCAGCCTCTATGCATAAAATATACAAAACAATTTGTTCATACAATTACATGTTTTAGCTGTCTCCAAACTCACTTAAAACACATACTCTAACGTCAAAATGCGTAGTTCAAAAGATGTGTACTCTAAACAAAAAATCAGGTTCAAGTTTCTAGTCCAGTCACTAGCAGAGAAGTGCCTACATGGGAACATGTAATGGATCAGATATGTGTTACTTTTACCTATTGCTGTTGTCCAATCTGATCTCATTCCCAATCCGATCAACGATACTTGTACATAAACAGCATGGTGAAAGTGTAATAGATTTTTTGAAAAATTGCTTAGAATAATGACCTTAAGTGGTTATATTGATCACATTCACTAGGTATAGTATTAATAACAAAAGGTTCAGTGAAAGTTTATTTTAGGTGTAAATAGAAAATTTAGGTTTAAAGTGAAAATTTATTTTGGGGGAAAATTCTAACATCAGTATTGCTATTGCCGATCTCCGATTATATATCGAATCGGCACATCCCTGGTCACTAGTCATTCTCAAAACATTATTTTTGCTAATTTTTAAAGACTACAAATTCCTACAACCTGTTTAACTTCATAAAACATCTTATAAAATAAAGAAAAGATAATTTGTTTACCATAATTTTCCTGCAGTTCATGCAGTAAACCCAGCAAATAAAGATGCTTGGGAGTTTCAACAGAAAGAGACATCAGATCTCCAATAGCTTCATGAAATCCCGGATTTGCTCCACGTCTGAATTTCACTGGTTGCTCTTTGTACTGAAGAAAATACTCCACATGCCCCATTTCATGATGTGTTGTTGATAACCAGCTCATTGTAATTTCGGTGCATTGTTTTATTCTGGAAAAAACAAAAAATGTGCTAATGTTTCAAGTGCTATCTCATAACTCGAAGAGAAGGTGCATTGTTATTAGTTGCTCTTATATCATAGTTACTGATCACCTCACAAGTACCAAGTCTTATCAACACATTTTACAAACAGCAAACTTTTACTACAGAATTTTGGTACTTAATAGTGGATTTCATTAAGTATTTAACAATGTACTGCATGCGGAGATGATTTGGACAACTTTTGACTCTGCATTTAACATTTTGCATAATACAAGAAATATTCAGGACCTTAAGATAGCAGAGGCCCTATACATCGTTACTGGGGTGAAATGTGATTTATTTTTGAACCCCCCTCTTCGGTCCATTACAGATCCATTAAGTAGCTGGTATGGAATGGCTTCATCGGTGCAGTCGGCAGATGGACAGGTGCGTTTACCACCTAAGCACCTGTTCTGTAGTCATGATCAGCATGAGGAATGGAGGAAAAGATTCTGGCTAGTTTTCATCTTCATTTTTTGTTTACAATTTTATATTTCTTCTCTATTTTCACATCTACAACATTTGTCTGCAACATGGTTTGGCTGATCCAGATTTGAACCCTGGATCTCTTGGCCACATCTGCAACCTTAATATGAAGCACAACCCAACTAACGTCAAACATACTGGCTTATCGCTCCGCCTCCGCTGTGATGTATGCACGCTCACCGGCATTTGGGACAACAGCTCATGCTGGACAACAACTGCCTAAACTAAACTCAACTAAATAACATAACAGTCACAACTAATGTTTAATCAGCAGATAAACTGACAGCACTTTTTCATAAACACAAATTTGCAGAGCAGCAGCTATTTAAACAGAATGTAGAGATGAAGTTTCAAAGCACTACAAAATACAGAGACATAAGCATAATATAGAAACTAAGCCAGTTAGCCTTGTTTTACAATAAATGAGCAACAAAAATATTAAGTCTCTCTTGCCTTTGAACATGCGAACATCATTCATGCCTGCAATGTATTTTTTCTATATTAATTGAACTTGCAACTGCCACTCATCTGCAAAATTTTTCCAGTTTTTGTATTTTTCCGTTTGTTAGGCTACGGAAATGGAATAAATTTGATTGCTCCATTCCATAGACGACCCTTAAATTGAATGCCAGAGTTACATAAGTCCTAATGGCATTTTTAACCATTATTATAACCAGAAAAATAGCGTAAAATTAACCAATATTACATTGATGTATAATATAAGTTTTGACCACATTTGAATTAATTTTGACTGTGAAGATCTCATTGAGGTTTATGAAAACTGGCCAGAAAAGAAAACATTTTGTTTTGTCTTAATTTAAAGTTAATCAAATAGTTGTTTTTATCTAACTTACAAAGCCATAAACTAAACTAAACTGCATATTTTCTTGATTGCAAAATGGTTTAATCAGCAACTCATAGACGTAAGCGTTGTGCATTTCTTCCTATAAACAGAACTAGATCATAGATTTCCACTGATTCACTTGCAATTTCAATTGACAATAAGAAATCTAAAACCAGGCCAATATTTCTCTCGCTAACAAATGAAAAGGTGAGCTTTTCCCACAGTGTTAGCTGTAGCTAGATGTCTCGGACGTGCCTGCTGCAGGGGTGTGTGAAATAACTTACTTGCTGATTAGGCAGTCAACGAAAATTATTGACTACGTTAGACGTCAATTCTCAAAGCACAACTATCATCAGTATCACCATGTCGCACTCTATCTATTTCTGTGTTTTAAATCAACTGCATTTCTGTGTTGTTTTGGAGAGATGTAGGTTTCTCATATTTTCATTTTTCCTCTTGGTTGTGAAAAATGCAATTATGTAAAAATTGTGTTTTACTCTGCTAACACTTATTACAGTGATAACAGGTTTCACCCATTATGTAGGCTTTGCTTGTGTTAGATTAACTGTTTGCATGAATCTTATGTATATGGTACATTTTTTACATTTTTTTACAAACCTTTTCCAGTTATTTCCACTTTTATTATGACAATTTAAATTTAACAATGTTAGTTTTCCCAAAAAGGAATAAAGCAACATTTGCTTTCTTCACTCCCACAAAAGATAACACAGAATTAAAAGCTGTTAAAATAACTTTTACTTCAATGTGAGATATAGCTGAGAGGTCACAGCATGTGCTCGCTGCTCAGCCAACAACTATGAGTTCTTATAATTATAATTTCCCTTGGGATGTAATCCAGGGATATCATCTTAAGTAGCTCAGTGGCTCCAAGTATTATTACACACACACAAATGCTAATAATAGGATGACAAGAGGAAGAGAAAGAGATTTAAATGATTTCATTTGTCAAACTGACTCCCGCTAGTTCCTCAATGAGGAAAAATGTAGACATACCCAAAAGTCGTTTGGATACCTCTACTGATTCAGTATCATCTCTCAGAGGATTATCCTTGATGATAATAAGCTAGGATCCAGTCCTGCCACAATTAACTTTCAACATAAGCAGTTGGTCCAGCACTAAGTGCTGCATATTTCTTGGAATATATAGAAAAACACGTAAAAAGTTGAAAAATCTAGAATTACTTTTAAATCATCTTTTAATGATAATAACTTGTAAAAACAGTAAAGCATTAGTTCAGTTAACATTTAAAGTCAGAAGTACTGCAGTCAAAAGATTAGAACTGAACAAAATACTACATCATATAAGAAATAAAGTAAAATAAACATTACCCACCAAAGCCTGACAGTATAATGGATGAGAGAATCTTCCATCGAACTCACCTAAAATCTTTACGATTATAAAAGTCCCATGCAGAAGCATGACAGACCACCTCTCTGTCATCCGGCTTGACCATCATTGTCTCCTCCCAGAATTCTTGTGGCATTTCAATGAGACCAAGAGAGGTGAAAAAACCTTCAGATGTCTTAAATATTCGTTGAGCTGTGTATCCCTATAATCAAATATTCCACATACTAATTAACCAATGATGTTGAACATGAAATTACCTGTGGCATTTTTAAACCAAAATTATAAATATAAAATCAATACAACTCCATTTTGAATGTGATTTAACAACACGTGCATCAAGTAATTCGCGTAGCAAAGTTTTTGGTATGCTTGGAAAATATATATGTATATGCTTGCAATAAATGTACAAATCAAACTATTGTAACACAAACATAATGAATGAAAATACAAAGTCATATATTGAAAACATGTTAAAAACTAATATTTTGACTCACAAGTCCACAAAACAATAAATAGAGCATTGGCTAATAAAACTTTTGTAAGTCTTTATGAATATACCAAAGCAGTTGTTATGTAACTTTTAGTTAAGCATTCACTAAGTAAAAAACACTAATTTGCTTTTTGTTCTGTTATTCTTACAAATCAAAAGAAAATGTGATAGAATTTCTGGGATAAAGGCTCACCTGGGCTACCATCTCATCAGTAACATCTACATTCTGAGCGCCTGGAAATGGCTCCAAGATGTCGTACAAGTTCACCCAGGACTGCGCCCACATATTCCCTGTGCAATAACAATTAATGCTAATAAGTGTTATTAACAAATTATTCACATAATTTTTGCACAAATATCAAAAGAATAAGTAGAAAAAGAAAGACAAATGATTTAATATAGAAGAATAGTCTTTTTTGCATTTTCACTTGAATTAAACGTCACTAGTTGTTCTGACATCAATGCATTTATAAAACACGCCCTTGTTACACATTTTCCACAATTTTTCTGCAGTGCTCTGCTATGGTGTCATGATCATACGGAATTTTTCCACAGAAGCCTATGCTTAATGAATAAAAATGAATTTTCCTTCCTTATTCTCGGACAATCATCATCAAAATTTAATGTTCTTCCTTCATTAAAATAATGCTAGTTTTTAAAATATGATATCTAGCATACAGATACAATTTTTCCCATGTTAACAAACAGCCAGGAGCTTAATGGAATGTTTTTGTTTGGTAATAAAAACAGTAGCTAATAAAGACATTTTTAAAAGGCCTTTACTTACATGACGTCAGTATTATTGAAAAAATCATCTTTAATTATGACAAGTGATTTTAGACGTTTCGGCTTTTTGCCCAAGCCACTCTTAATAGCTTACTCTTGCCAACTGACATTCGTTAATTTATTGGGAATCATTGTTACAGATACGTGAGAATACATTACGCTTTCAATAATCGGAAGACCATGCAATTTGATGCAAAAACACACATACCTAGAATATGAGCGGCAATTGGTCCTCGCCTATTAACAAACTCAGGTCCATACACATGTGACAGTTTGTAGCGAGCGTAAGTGTGCAAACGCTTGTACAAGGGCATTACTTCGTCCATTAGTCTTGCTACGTCACCAACAAATGATTTAACTTCATAATCTCGTCGCCAGTACTCGCCATAATTACCAAAGCTTGGAACTAAAAAAATGCATCAATATAAATAGAAACCTAGATATACACCACCATTTTGATTCAAAGATAAGGCTTATTATATCTGATGGAAAAAAGATGCGGGTAAACCAAGTGGTATCTGTTTGAATGAGTTAGGAGATTGATCAAAAACCACATAAATGCATCTGTGATTTCTGTGGTGAACTACATAAACAACATAGTAAACAGTTTGTTCATTATGCCAACATTCTACACTGTGTTTTTTTTCTACACTCGTCATGCATGACTGCAAGATAAGCCTCTAAGATAAGTCACTGAACCAGCAGAGGTGTCTTAGCAACATTTGGTTGTATGTATGTCCTCTTTCTACAAAACAGTCAAAGTTTACACGTGTTGCAGCCTGAAGTAAGTATTTAACCCACATCCCTTGCATGAAATGCGGTAACTCTTCCTCTCAACCCTCTCTGGAAATACTACAACTTAAAGGTCAAGTAACCTACTATTTGATTTTTGCCATTATCAGAGATTATATTAATTTTTACTGTCAATCCGGTTTATATGTACTAATTCCAAAACTGACCAGTCAGTTTGTTGATAATAATCAGCATTCCTACAGCAACTTTATCACATTCACAGAGAAACAGCTGCACATCTCTAGTAATTCACTTCATAGCATTCCATGAAATGTTTGCCCAATTATACAATCATTAAATAAAGCAAAATATTAAAGTTTCTAACAGAGATTATCAAAGGCGAAGCTTCATACTCGTTAAATTACAGTGAACTCAACATATAGACTAAGGTATGCCCTATATGCCCTCCGCCAGACAGTAACATTGTACAAACTATTTAAATCAGGTTCTTCTAGACTCGTAGTAGAATAGGCAAGTCTACTTGGTGCAATGTCCACATATAGTTCATATACTAAGGCTTACAATTTTCTTTAACTAAACCCATGAATGTTTGGCCTGTTATACAATCACTAAATAAAGGAAAATATTAAAGTTTCTAAAACAGATTATCTAAAAGGCATACCTTCATATAGTTCATATGGATATGTTTACAGTTTTGCGAAAATAACTTGTAATTGCCTTCAATTTTCACTTTGGACTGATAACTGCTTTTCCACGCATTCAGTTAGGTTAAAAAAAACAAAAGCTAACTAACAAACTTTGATAGATGACAACTGCAAGAAATAGTTTGTAACACAGCAAGTCACTGTCTAACAGGTTTATTATGAGTTGACTTAACACAGTATTACATGTTCACATCAACAAAACTCACTAGCGGTTACAGAGCACTAAGAAAATTATAGCAAAATTATCAACTAAAACAGAAAACACTTCATTTCATTTGAATTTCACCTCCCTCTCCCCCCCCCCCCTCTCTCTCTCTCTCTCTCTCTCTCTCTCTCTCTTCTCTCTCTCTCTTTGTGCACACATGCAGCCATGGAAAAAGCCGAACAACCAAATTGCGAGTTTATTCAGTAAACGTCGGGATCAATGTGCATAAAATATGAAATCGAAACGAAATAAGTGTGTGAACATTTGAAATCAAACTAAAATGAAATGGTACAAATGTGCAGAATTCACATAAACTTAGTAAGCTTAGTTAAGTATTCACATAAAGTAAAAGTAGAAAGAAAAAGAAAGAGGGATGGAAGAGGAGAAGGAGAACAGATAGAAAAATGAGAATAGAATGATGAAAGTGACAACAACAACTTCATTGCAAAAATCACTTTTTGAGCAATTAAAAACAAACAAAACCCCAATAGGCATATTTATCAACTAATATGACTGACAATACTCATCAACAGTTCAGCTTTTTTTTCAAAGCAGCATACAGAACATTAAAGCAGTGAATTATAATCACTTTACCATTAAGTACAGCTGCTTTGTTGCTAAGCCAAACATAATCGACATAGTCAGATTTCATAGGTGCTCCAACAATATTGTGCCATTCGGTCCAGTAATGCAGCAACTCTGCATAATTCCTCGAGTTTGCAAATATCTCAGTGATTGCTAAAATAAAAAAAGTGCACTGTAAAATTACCATAAACTCCCCACTTGACTGAGCTTTTGCAGATGAAATAGTGGTGCTAAAAAGGAAGGAAAATGCCGCACAAACCAGTTTACTGTTTAGAAGATAACAGGATCAATAGTTGGGCAATGAATCAGTAGGAATAAATGTAAGATCACATAGGCTGATGATCACTATCAGCCACAGTTCAACTCCATAAAGCAGAAACCTAAAGGTAAAGATTTTTTTATACATTTCTGTATGCCTGTTGTGTGACAACAGACGGTCTGTCTTCCTCTGCCTACAATGAACACAGGAGTCATCATCATAATAATCATGCATATTACACTCCTACGGATCTATCGTCATTTCCAAAACTATATGTGCTACTGAAAAAGCTAAACTTTATTTACTCACTTGGATCTAAGGGGACCTTGTTTTCATCACTATCCGGTGTGCACATTTTGCTGTATTCACAAACCTTTGCCATGCTGTACAAAGTTGTCATGTCTCCAATGATTTTGTTTACCTGTCAAAATGTTTTGTTTTAACAGTGGTGAAAGTGTTGTACAATACAGACATTCATATTCAAAAAAAGATGGAAAGACAGCTCCATTATCCATGTTTCACTTAATTACAGTGCACACTGAGTAAGCTGTGAGTTACTACAGTGGACTAATTAGAGTAAGGTGCTCTGAGTAAGGTTGAATGGAGCGGCTTGAGGTGCACTCGGCTGAGAGGAACTGAGTCAAGATGGTAAAATTTGATTAAGTTTTCTTCCAGGTGGTGAAGCTAGATTATATAATGTTACGGGGTAGTATAGGATAGGTTACAAGAGAGGGTAGTGATGACAGTGGGTTGAATAGCTACAACTGGTAGGTTTGCGGTCAAGCTTGTTTAAAGCTTCACTCCCTTGCTTTAAAGCAAATCCGTCATTCTTCATAAATATAAAAACCAACAACATAAGCAGAAAAGAAATAATGAAATTGAATTCTAGCGTTTTAACTCACAACAATTACATGAATTAATTAATAAAACACATTAAATCTCAGCAATTGAATATTTGCGATACTGTACATGCACTCGCCAAGCTTCTGGCATGTGAGGTGAGTAATTGTCTGAAATGTATTATGGGATGTCTATGCCTGTGTTTACTGTTGTAACGTATCCGATTTGGCTGACGAGCTGTAACGTGTTGAACTGTTGGAAGTACAGAAGTTTGCTTTTGTATTGCATAACTTTTTTGTACATTCTGCATGTGCAAAATGCCCAGAATTTGTGTAGCAGGGCGGTGTAATAAAGCAACAAGCAATGGTGTCAGTGTTTTCAAGTTTTCTGCCGTGACATCATCAGTGAATGGCCGCCCGATCGCTGAATTGTGGGTTTAAAGCAATTGGCATAAGTAAAATTGAGTAATTATTTAGCTAATTACTTATTTTAAAAAAGTGAAAAGCAATTGGAATATCATTTCAACAGGTGTTCCTTCAATTTTGGTGAGGCTGGGCTTTTACTTTAACTGAGGGTGGCGTAATTATGTTTGACGAATTGAGATTCTTGGATTTGTATACGTTCATCATGCTTAGTTGAAATGGATTAGCTTTTGTAAACTGAGTTTGAAAAAGTTGGTGAGGCTGAATCATACTGAGCTGAGTAGATCAAACATGGTTGGATTGGAAAAGAATTGAGTGGAATTTTTTCAAAAAATAAAAACCACCTGCTCAACTTCTTCATCTGGTAAAGCTGAATGACCAATGGCCAGTATTTTCTGAAATTCCCTTCTCATTTGTTCGTCTTCCAGACTTTCCCAGTCGAAGTCCCGAGCCTCTAAACCTTTCCTCTTGTCAAATTCTGCTTCTTCAAGTGATGCTGCTATCTGCATCAAACCAATCATGTTACTACACAAATTAAATTTTGTAAAACATAAGTAAACTTTCACTCATGTTTTAAGTGCATTTAAGCAGAAAACTGTCAAAACTGCAACAATGCAAACTTTTTGTTTGCATTTTGCCATTTTAGAGTACTTTGGGTTTTTTGCATTACTTTTCTCTTTTTCATGAAAATTAAGACAAGTAATTTGCAAAGAAAGTTCTGGCATTGCAAAATTGTACCATATCATTATAGTGCTCTTCGGTGATGTCAGTATTGTATTTCCATGCGGTAAGTCGGGAATTGTACATAACCGTTTCAGCTTCAGTATTATAATCATCTAGCCACTGACGAGCCCGTTCTGCCTGAAAGAAATCATAAACCATAGAGGAAAATAGCATTAACTGACTGCTAATTCAAGTTCAAGTCGCGTTAAATTTATTTACATCATAATCAGCTGAATTCCAGTAGTCAGATTCATTTGGAGAGCACCAAGAATGATTGTAGTTTTTTAAACAATACTTTTTATGTATGTGTATTATGGGGTAAATACACTGAAAGTTGTTTGACTTGTGGGTTTTCTTTTAACAGTGACAGTTAGACCCTGTTCTTAAAACCTACACAAGTATGTGTTTAAACGTACAAGTTTATACGTACGAATTGCAGTTTTATATAGAGAGTTCTTCTCAGTTAATCTTTAAAAAAGACACTGTCATTAAATACATAAAAGCTGTTGTAACAATAATATACAACTATTACAACAAAGATAATTAGGTACAAATTAGGTTACAGCGATAAAAATTTTTTGTTGTCAAGCTACATGAAATAACAGTGACATGCTTTTCGAAATACTTCTTAGCTCTTACAGATTGCATGTAGAACTGAAAAAATACACGTAGTCTAATTATGCAGGCAAACAAATCTGGACACAGTATCTTGGCAAAATGAAAAAAATAGCATTAGTTTCACTTACTTCAACGTCTGTTGTGGTCTTTTCATCACAATCCCAACCGATGAGCAAGTTATGTTCCACAATCTTTTGGTCCAGCCAATCAATCAACGGCTCAAAATAATCCATCAAGGCAGACACATCCATAGCTTCCTGACCGGTTATCAGTTTCATTACTTCTGGCCATGGCCGTGAAGATCCTAGACGTAGAGCCGCCCTGAAAAAAGCAGAGCTCAAACAAACTTCATGTTCCATATGAAAACATGAACAGTTCTATATTGTACGCACTATATATCATCACAATTTTTTGCCACTACAGAATGAGCAAACTCCGATGTTTAAATGATTATACTCACAGATGTTATTATAATTGTGACTTAACAATATACTATCCAAGAGCTGCAACTGGTGTTTATAATCGGTCTTATTTCTATGATCGATCAGTGACTTTCAATTACGATCGATGATTGACTAATAATCAATAGTGATATATAGAGTTGTGTGGGTGTAAAATATTATATTACAACATTAACTGCCTGTTGTTTCACTCCTGTGCCTCAATGCGGGAAACTAAGTAAGAATGTCACAAAGCGACAAGCGCTGCACACAGATATACCACAATGAGCATCGCTGTAAGTCGCACTGATTCAGTTGTTGATCGCAGGCATTTCCTTTCCTAAGTAACTGTTCTATTTGTATAAGTTATCACACGTATTCATTAAAATATTTTACTAACGACATTTGTTGCTATTGACACTGCAACTAAAGAGCAAAATGGGTGACAAAGTGTGCAAAATCTTACACATATTGTAATGAGCAATCATTAATTATGTTAATTTATGATCGAGCAGTTAGTCGAACACCACGGTCGACTGACTTTCGATAATATTGATTAATCGGAACAGCACAAGCTACAACAGTAACAAATATCATTCTAGCCTCTAAATTGGGCTAAAATTAACAGACATACGCCAGTTTATCTCCAGCATTAGTGTTGTTGTAGATGTCACATTTGTAGTAGGGTCCAACGTGACCTGCTTCATCACACAGAGCTTTATGGAATTGAAACTGAATCACAAAAGCCACAAAATATCTAGAAACAAACGAACTCTACGTGTAATTAAAAAGCAAAAGAACATGTAACTTATTTTCTCCAGAACTGCTTCTACAAGGAAACAATTTCTCATCATTTGGATGTTCGATGACGTGGGAACACATTCAAAAAATACAAAACAGAAATGTTTAAAGCATCATTTTTGCCACATTATCTAAAACTATCAAATGGACATGATTATTTGCAACATACTATCAATATTATGTTATCTTCTTTATGTAAACTATACAGTTCAGAGAAAATATTAAAGGATAACAGGACCCAATCTTAAACAGTAGGTTATAACAATCTACTCTTTAAAATATTGAAAGGGAATATACTATTTTTTCAAGAATGACTCATGTGAAAAAATTATTACCACACAAACATAATTTCGCATTTGTGTAGCTAGCTAGTTCTTCACTGTTACATGCATTTCGCCACTCGCTAGCTAGATGGGCATTAACATCTGCATTTTGGAAACATGTTGCACAAAAAACAGGCGCTGTTCCTCTCAGTTTTGAGGTGTTCGTTTGTGACATAATGCACACATTCGAGAGCTCATGCACAAGCACAGTTATCAATTTGAATTTTTATCTTAAAATTTGTCAACTTTAGCATATCACACTGAATGTCGTACCATAGCACTGTACTTTGCTGGGTTGCAATTCAATTAACATATTAGTGAAATCAACAGATAGTTTTTTATTTTTAAATATAAGTATTATAACAAACATGCCTGAAGAACAAATATGTTGAACTAATTTCAGCTTTTTAATCAACTTTAGGTCTCTTATTAAAATCAGAACCTCATGTATGACTGTTTGGCTTATGGTATTAGCTTCGGCACGAAAGCAGTACATACCTTATGTATGGCACATTATTTGGCACATGATATTTAGCTCCAGGATCGAAGTGTTCTTCTGTTCTTGTAACTGCACTTTGCACTCCTTGAAGGTTACATCTACAAAAAATTATTCAAGAATCCCTATAATAATTAGACTAGTTTCAAATGTTGCACATATAACTAACACACTGAATAGTCGGTACCACAACATTTTTGGGCTAAAATTTCTGGTAAAATTTTGTAAAAAGTCAGAATTTTCATAACTACTTCCAATACAGGTATTCAACTAAGATCTTAATCGTGAAGTTTTATCAAATTGCCAAAGTTTTTTCAAAATATGGGATCTGGAACAACAACATAACCTTAAAAAAGCCATTGCATTGCATTAACTCATGCACAAGGTCACATTTATTTTCAGATGTCACATAAAAAACATTGATTGATGTTCGTCAAAACTGATAACTAATAACCAACGTAGTACCTTAAATCCCACCATTTTTCATTGTATTGTTCACTTCCAGTTTTGCCTTCAAACACACTCCAGCGCCATTGATCAATGAGATAACCAAACGGTAAAAATGCTATCTTATTTAATGCCATTCTCATCAAAAAGTTCATATCAGCCTCTGTACATAAAAAATGCAAAAAATTAAAAACATATTTTGGTGTAAATCTATATAGCAAGTAGTGAATGTAATAGTAATTATGTTTCTGTAGCTGTATTGGAGGATCAGTATGTCCACTAAAATAAGGCCCATTTCACAGTGAGGAAGCACAGCAAAATTCCTCAAAGAGAAATCCCTTGCGGTATTCCTCACAAGAAAGGAACACACTGTTTTCTAGGGCAAATTTCACAGTGATGCATCATGAGAAATTTACCTTGTGTGATTCGTCGTGAGGAGTTCTGACGTCAGCTAGAAGTTATATATCCTCCTCAAGAGGAAACACTGCATGTTCCATTTTCATGAGGAATCCTTGCAGAATTCACATTAAAATTTAACTGCTTAATTACTGCTTTCTAATTTAATGAACAACAGGTAACACATTTCAGCATAAAATTATAAAATCTAATCTCTCTTTTAACACACAGACAATTTTATGTTTTATTACTGCAACAGTGCCAGCTGTATTTTAATGTAACTGCAAAATTTCTCCTGACCATCTCTCAAATGTCCGTACAAGGTTGCAACAACATCACAATGCTGTCAACAACATCACATTGATTAATAGTTGGGTGCACTCATTAACAATGGTAATCAACTATCGCAATAATAGTAAGCACTTCGTAAAAACATGACATGATGATGAGTAGCGCAATAGCTGCAAGCCTACAACTCGCAAAATTACTGCAGCTAACTGGACGTGCAGAAAAATACCACACAATTTCACTCTAAAATGAACTTTTTTGCTGCATAGGATATCGAGAAAAAGTCGGAAATTTTCTGATTTCCCGACAGCAATCCTGTGCATCATTTTCCTTGCGTCCTGACAGTGAAAGAATTTTATATTTCTCAGCAATATTGCATGATGTAAATAAAATGAATAAAAACTGTGTCATTTTTCCTGGAGTTCAGCTTATAACAATTGGTTTAACATTGCAATGCCTTTCTAATTAACGACGAAACTTGGCACTCATGGTAATATTTAATAATACTAATAATATAGTATCATGAGTGCCAAAATTCGATGCTAATGTTGCCACAAACATTTAACTGCATCACTCAGTGGGGATAATTCTACTGCATTATTAGTAGAATTACAATGGCATTACAGCTACATTTACGAAATCTCAATTCCTGTAACTTTATGCAAAAAGCGGTGGTCGTTGCAAGACCACTATAATAAATAGTTGCCATTTTACTTCTTAAAAAACAAATACTGTATAAATATAACCAAAGACGTTCATAAAATGTTCGATTTATAGCAGCCAAGTATTACTGATTTCTCTGGAAAACATTAACATCATTAAGTGAGGATTTACTGTACAATTTGAAAATAGTATCTATTATTTTCTAATGCTGGTAGTAGCTTTTTAACTGAAATGCATTCGTGCATTACCTGAATAAAAATAATTACCAATATTATCCTCCAGTTCTGGTATTAAGCCAAGCAAATGAAGATGTTTGGGAGTTTCAACAGAGAGAGATATTAGATCTCCAATGGCTTCGTGGAATCCTGGATTTGCTCCACGACGGAATTTAATCGGATTATGGTCATATAGAAGATAATATTCCACATGTCCCATTTCATGATGAGTAGTTGTCAACCAGCGATGAGTAATTTCTGTACATTGCTTAATTCTATAAAGATGAAAAACACATGAAGAAAAATGACTGCAATCTGTTACTGTGCAAAATAGCGACAGCTTGAACAAAACCAAACGTGTGACCCTAAACAGAATTATTGCAGCTATTGTTGTGTGCACCCGGAGTAGTCAATTTGCTTTACACAGAAGTCAGAAGACGGAAGAAATCAAAGAAAAGGATGAATCGGCACTTAAATAAGCATAGATTATAAAAAAAGTAACAACTTTTATTAAAAGCTTTAAGATATAAAACGTAAAAACATGTCACATATGTTTTGATGTTGACAGGCAGAGCCTACAGTACAGAAATTCAATAATTATGTATTTACAATGACGTCAAATATGTAGTGAATTAACAGACCTGTAGAAAAGAAAGAGATACAGTAAAAGTATAGCTAGGTGTTTGTAAACAAAGTTAAAGGAATTGAACTAATCTACACATTCAGAAAAGGCTTATTATAGAGTAAGCAACCCTATTAAGGAAATGCCTACTAACAGTGAGCATAGATATTATTTTGCTGAAATTCTTATGCTTAGAAATTTAAATCTGTTCTACATTTAGTTGGTTGATTTTCAAACTGTTCTAATTTTCAAGCTCATACAGGAACATGGGTGCATCGATTATTTCTTACAATATTTATTACAATTACATATTTTTAACTCTTTTTGCAATAATGAAAATAGGCAATATGAGGTAAGAAAATAAAAATATAATTAGTTACATTATTAAGTCTTTAACTTCATCCATTCCATCTAATGAATTACGGAGACTTGTTAAGAAAGATCAAAAAAGATAGTTATGGCACAAATTCAAAGGCACAGTAATTAGGCAATTGCAGTAATTCTGCACTCACCCCAACTTAATTTCGGGGGCTACTCTGAGACAAGACTGAAATATTACACAAGAAGTAACCCTGCAAACGCACTGACTGTTTAAGAACGAGAATTTACAAGTGCCGCCATTGCATTAATTATAAGCAGAGCCTGATGGAGACTGTTTGCTGTTGGCAAAGTGCTAGTAATTGGTTAAAACAGAACTTACCTAAAATCTTTTTGATTATAAAAGTTCCAAGCAGATGCATGACAGACCACCTCCCTATCATCCGGTTTGACCATCATCGTTTCATCCCAGAATTCTTGTGGCATTTCAATCAGACCAAGAGATGAGAAGAAATCTTCGGAAATGTTGAAAATCCTCTGAGCTGTATATCCCTTTAAAGAAGTGCAAAATTTTACATTATTTAACCAATCTTGCAAAAAATAGAAACTGCATATCTGCTTATGACACGCATAACTATTACGAATCAGAAAGTAGATCACGCTGTTATCTCCTCGTACTCTATTCCCACTCAGATAGATTTAAGAGGAACTTAGTAACATCACCTTTCGTTTTACAAGAATTTGAGTAAAGATCAAAATTAAACAGTATATTTTCATGTGACTTTTCAATAACACTGTCATACCAAGTTAAGAAATTTCGAAATGTGACAGCACTCAAAAATTGAAGTGTCGAGAATATTCCAGATTTTACATTAATTTTTAGTATTTATATGTGTATCATATCATCATGGACAATTTTCTTTTTACTATCACTGATTTTGCAGCCTTTTAATCAATATAATTCTAATTATAACAAATATTACAACATACAAACCTGTGCTACCATTTCATCAGTTACATCCACATTCTGTGCATTAGGAAATGGCTCCACTAAGTCAAGGAGGTTAGCCCACTGTTGGGCCCACATGTTTCCTTAAACAATCAAAAATGATCAATTACAAGCAATCGCAAGTTTGTCTAAACAAGGTAAAATGTCACCCCATCTTAATTTTTAGAATTTAGACAGTCAGATTTTATAATCTACACAAACAGCAATCATAATTTCAAATGCATGAATTTGACATAAGCGTCATTTTGTAAAAAATGAGTAACACAGCTGTTCAAATTTGATTCACATCGCAATTTACAAAGCTGATGCAGCTTAGGACAGAACTAGATTTTTGTCACGTAGCAGTTTTAGAAACACAATTATGTCTCTGAGACTTTTGCAAGGCCACGTCTTTGACAAAAATTTTACAAGACCATAACAAGATATGTAGAAATATATGAGGACAAAATTAACAAAATTCCACAATTTTACAACTGCTACTAAAATTTTGGTAAAAAAAATGTGCGACTATTAGAAATAACATGTTAGAAATTTCGTGAAAAAAGCAATAAAGACAGGAATGTTTTGAATGAAAAATTCAGTTAACATTACGGTATGAACGAACAAATTTCATATCTACTCTATAATGATCAATAAATATTGGCATTTTACACAGCCCAAAATTTAACAGAATAATTCAAGACATTCTGGACCAACCACACATTCCATCTTCAGTTGATTGGCGTATAATTCTAGAACAAAAATATGTAAAGCTATGCTTAAACAGAAAATGCTTAATTGATTCCAAAATAGAATGTCATTTAACAAAACTTGGCGTATAACATTTAATTTTTTGTTTTTTTTACTTTGCAATCTGCTATCATTTCTCTCCAAACACAGTTTTATATATGTGTGCTTGCAAACCAAAACCGTCCATAAGTCGGCATAGTTAAAACTACGTTATGATGGTTCAAAGTAGAATGCACCAAAATTTTGGTCTAATGTTAATTTTTTATTTTTTATAAAAACAAATGCTAAATATATTGGACTTTTATATTCTAGCATCAAATTAGCAAGAAAATGTCGGAAAAATACTAAAAATTTAAATTTATAATCCTGTATTCACTTTTCTGGCTAGAAACTAGTACAGCAATTACAAAAAGTTTGTATTTTCAAACTCTTATGGTAGCTCGTGGAAGCAGTCATTTTGCATCGTTTTTTTCTGTTGACAAGCCAAATCTTCGTCAGTAAGAACCATCTACTGGATTTAAACACAACTTCAACATGTTGTTGCAAAGTTCATAGCAACCACACTTTACATTGGTTGCTAAGTGTTTTGAAGAGACGGGACAAAATACAATGGCTAACTTTAACAGCAATTTTCTAAGGTTATGTTTTTCTGTGTGTAGCATGCATCCCAACTACAACGTGGATTATCTCAGCTTAGAAATAACATAGAGTGATGAGCTTGGTATCAAAATGATCCTCATGAAATAGAGATTCAAGGTGTGTGAATAACTAGAAAACGTTAATTGTTGACTTATGGGCGATTTTGCTATGCAAGCACACATATTTGTTCATTCTAGGTTAACAACTGGTGACAGAATATCTGGTCATTCTAAAATGTTTTGAAACATTTAATTCAAATTTATAGTATAATGACAAAAATAGTTCACTTTGGTGAGACTGGCTAGTTCTTTTGTAATACTGATATTACTTCAATAGTGATATTGCCTCTTTATATGCACTATGCCTACTGTGAATGACATACCTTATGGCTTACCTAACAAATGTGCAGCAATTGGGCCTTTTTGATTTACATATTGTTCACCATATTCCTCACCGAGCTTGTATCTCATATACGTATGTAAGCGCTGATAGAGGGGCATCAAATCTTCCATTAGCTTAGCGACGTCATTGACAAAAGTGTCAGATTCGTAGTCACGCCTCCAGTATTCACCATAATTATTAAAACCTGAAACATAATATTAAATTTTTTGGATTTTGCTCTCATATTGACGTATAAAGTAATAATGTGCTAAAAATGATTAGCAAAAAATGTAAACTGGGCTGTAGTTATGCCATTATCAGTAGTTCCATGACTGTGGAGAGCAAAGGTTCATTTATCAGTGAATTTGTTTTCTACGAAGGTTAAAGGCATAATCCTAACTGACCCTGAACTTTTTTTAACACATTATTATGATCACACAAAGAATTCATAGTTATTATTAAACAAAAGAAGCTTGTAAATTAAATAACTTGCCTTTTTCTGATGAATTGCGAATGCGCGCATTGTCATAAAGATCACCATGTTACGCATCTTTGGTATGAGTGACAAGAATGACTGTATACAGAAAAAGTCTTTGGTGACCTAGTGACTGTGCTCATAATGACACTCGTCTCGTGCAACGAAAAATGGCATTTCTTCAAATTTAGTAAAAGCTTATATTATAGTGAAGGTATAGGACATGCTTTCATTTTGTTTTTCATGTTTTTTTTGTTTATTTTGGTATTTTAGCAACAACTTAACCTACTCAGTGTTGTATGGACAGTTATTTTTCATCTCTATCTGCTGATTCTCCACACTTGTCCTTCTCGTTATCATTTCCGTGGTCACTTACACTTTCATCTAAACAGTATTTAACAAGGTGTGAACTGCTAGTGGAGCAAAGGTTGAAGGGTGTGGCATGCTGGATGTCTGTTCTCATTCATTTACACCCATAGCCAATGGGAATAAACCTTCTGCCAAGGTAGAATCAACTTGGGAACATGAGACGAAGTTTGTCCAGTCCGCAGTGTGGTCCAATAAATTTTAATCAAGTAGGAGACAGATCAAAGAGCTGACTTGATTTTTACTTACCACTTGCTCCACGGCCTTATGATTATGAACTACAGACATCTTTTTATGTTGTCTAGTGATAAAACGTTTCGTGGACATAACATGAAGCTTACAAAGCCTCAAGTTTGACTCAATGTGTATCTGCACAGTTTTGCTTGTCGAGTTATAAATGTGTGGAATTCTTCGCCACATTTAATTGAACTGCTTAGCTTAGCTACTTTTAAAACTTGCCTTTATAGTCACCTTTATCAAAACTCATAATGTTTTTTTATAATTTTGTAGTTCCTGTTAATTGTAATTGCCATAGGTATGTAAAGTTTAACACTACTGTATATAATTACATTATGATACTGTATAATGTGCTGCACTATGTTGTTCCCTTTGGAATTACAGGAACTACTTTGGGTGATTTAAATTATTGTACTTTATTGCTTACCAGTAGAGTTACAATTACCCATGTAGATAATAATAATAAAACTTAATCTTATTTCATTTTCTAGTTCCAGACTCACGCCTATTTGTCTGAGAAACTTCTTCACCTTAGGATCAGCGATCACCACTTCCAACAGCGACTTTTCCAATGCCCGTAAACCACTATATGAGTTACACATAAGAGCCAATTACTTGGAAAAGTATGATCATATCTGCAACCTTTTCAGGGAGCATAGCTTGGTAGTTGATTAATGCTTGTTTGCACTTAATCAACAGATTACCTTGGAATTGCTGTGAGATGTACCAGAAATATGCTCATTGAAAATAAAAGTTCAGAGTACTACTGAAGTGATTACCTAAATAAAAAATGCACTATCATCTTGTCTCACCATACTGAATGACCGATGAATGCCTCATCATTCTAGTCAATGATTGTACTGCCTTCCTTTCAGCATCAAGAATGATGAGCTCAGTCAATATTCAGTAAAACATACAATTTTCAATCGTTTTCCTCAAAGCTGAAGACACATTCCCAGGCGCTGCTGAGTCAACTAGCGAAATGTCAATTCAGACTGAAGAATCCCGTGATGGAATAGCTGAAAACTCAAGTAGGCCTGGTGCAAGGTGACAATGTATACTGCATTGTGGAGACGTCAACTAACCCGACCTTTAGTATTGTAAGGGGGACTGTGCACTACAGCTGTCTGCCTACGTCAAGCTGAGGACTGGAAACTATTATGATTAGCTGTCCTAGACAATGAGGACACTGACATGAGCATTCAATTGGCTTATGTCTGTGTACAATGCCAAGGTGATTTGCTGATCAACCACTTCACTATTGTGTTACTTGTACTCCAGCATGGGAATATTTTAAGAAAACAAAAAGTCGCTACTGCTACAGTCACTGCATTGTTATTGTTAGTACTGCTGCTACTACATCACCACCACATACTTCTACTTTCACTGTTGCCATTGCTGCTATGCCCCTTCCCTACCTCTGCCGCAAATTACTATTTTTTGTAAAATAGGCAATTGTAGTAGCTCATTCTAGTATGGAATAAATGAAGGCACAAATAGGCTTATAGCTACAATTTTTAGCTTGCATGTGCATCGTTTATCAACTGTACCTTGTTGAACCAGCCATATCTAATTACACACATGAATTAGCTTCCCTACCATCTTCTAATGACTCTGCACCAAATCTGGCAAAATAGTGTCCAATCCAGTTTTTTCTATAGTGTACCATTTCTGAGTCACTTGAAAGGATAAAAAGTTAACAAAAAACGGAAAAAACTATGCAAAAACAGCAGTCACACAACAGCAAAAGACAGTGTTCCACAATGGCAGGCATCTTTTTTGCAAGTTTTGCACGTTTTTCTTGACCAGAATTTGTAGCTTGTACATTGCCTTTTTAGACAACAAAGGATAACACCACCCTTTATTTTCAATATCTTGGTCCATTGAAATCAACATGTCACACCCATGTACAAGTGTCATTGCTACTGGTATAGTAGTCAGTTAATATGTATTGTAACCGTGATGGTAAAGTCTCATCATACAGGCCAATCGGAACAGCATTTTGATCTTTAGATCTGGCTTGTAAGTTGGTAGCAGTTTTGCCCACCTTCGATTCTCATATCCCAGGTTTCCCACAGTATACGAGGCAAGTTCTAATACAGCGTTTCTTTGTGGTATTACTGTTCACATGTAAATTGACTGCACATATAGCTCTGTCTGAACAGAGTTTTCATTAAGTTTGAATAAATAACTTAACTAAGTATAAAAATCGTCCACCATCTTGGACATAAATGCCAACAATAGAATCAAATCAGCAGAAGGACATCAAATATGAGTTTTTCGATTCCTTATGTCTGAGAAACCATATAGTATATGGCATATGCTGTACAACACCAAAGTCCAAATAAAAAAAAAGTTAATTTTCAAAAGGCTTGATGGGAGACACTTTCGATGTTGAGTTCTTGCAGAATTTAGCCACACTTTAGTGATGCATGGTTGCTATCTTCTTTTTAACATTCATTCTACGGAGAAACAAACCTTCACTCTCCATTGTCCCAAACTGGCAAAAATGATGCATCTATATTTAATTCAATTTTTACTAAATGGGCACTCAAGCATCACTCTATTAGAAGCGTTAACAAATCAACACGAAAAAATAGCGACGATAGTAACATGAAAAAAACTGAAGCCACAGTTAGGGCAAGTACATACCACTTTTATCTCGGAAATGTAACAAGACAACATACCAGCCCAAAAAGGAAATTTTGTACAATTTTTATACATAAAGATATGAGACAACATACCGTCCAATGTTGCAGCTTTGTTGCTGAGGCGTACATATTCTGTATAATCCTCCTTCATTGGAGCCCCGATGTTATCATGCCATTCCACCCAGTAATGTAACAACTCGTTATAGTCTCGAGAGTTAGCAAAGATCTGTGTTATGTCTGCAATGCAATGGCAGCTTAAGATACAATTTTTTCAGTGATCATTTTTAAGTGGTGAGCTCTTAGCACTCAAAGTTATGTATTGCTGAACCTGGAATTTAAATGGATGGGCAATGACCAGTGAAAAAAACGAAGAAGACTGTTAAAACACTACTAAATGAATTTGGTAACAATTACAAGGAAACAAGCTTTCCCGGAAAAGGAATATGATATATTTACCAGGATCGAGTGGAATTTTGTTCTCATCACTGTCCGGCAAACATGTCTTTTCATATTCACATACTTTACCTGTACTGTACCGTACCGACATATCACCCAATACAGTGTTTATCTGAAAAGTAATGTATCTATATCAAAGTGGAAAAATGCAAAGCAAACTGATTTGATAAGCTTTTTACAACTTGAATAAGCAAGCTGGCACATTTAGTACTAAGCAATTCTTTTGTACTAAGCTATAAAGCAAGTAATAGTATTTAACAATTAACTGGCAGAAAAATCTGCTTGTTTATTGCTACACTAAGCACTTCGCTGCTAAAACGTGCTAGATATAGAAGCAAAGAATTGAGTTGTTAACAAACTGTCTCCACATTTAGTGAACTGCTTAACAAATAATGCTTCAGAATATATAGTTAATTTAATGAATAAGAGTGCCTCTTTTAGTAATGCAAACTAATGCCAACCAACTTTTAAATGTTAACCTGTTCCACTTCATTGTCAGGTAGTGCTGCGTGTCCTAAGATTACAATATTTTTGAACTCTCTCATCATCTGTTCATCCGCAAATGATTCCCAATCAAATGCTTGTGCTTCAAGGCCTTTCTGTTTATTAAACTCTGCTAGTTCATTTTTTGCTGCAATCTAAAATGGATAGTATTAATTGTGTAAGGATGCTTTAATACACATTAAAGCATCCTTACATAATGTAACATTTGTAACATTTACGCTACATGTTGCATTGGCAATATATACTATTGGCATTGGCAAAACTCATTTTTGAACCAAATATTATAGATGTACAAACTGTACCAACAATGGAACCACTTTTCACTGATTTGAAAAAAAAGATAAGTTAGTACACCATATTTACAAGTAATGTGGTGTTTCTTTATAAACTCACAGAATTTTGTAGATTGTATTCCGTGATGTTTGTACTGTATGCCCAAGAAGCTATCTGGCTCTTATAGATTGCTTCCGATGCTTCCTCATTATACACATTCAGCCACAACTTTGCTTCCTCATCCTACATAAATCACTTAATTAAATAATAACTCTTTAAAAAATGATTGCAAATGGCAGCATGTAGCTTCTTTAGCAAAATCATTTATAATGTGAAATATGCACCTCGCACTCTATTAAAAAGAAACATAAACATCAGAAAACATTCTTGCCACTGATGATGAACTAAATACATCAAAATAAGTATAATATGCTCTATATTATAGAAAAGTTATAGTTGCATGCCTTTATCTAAATAAGATTAATGTATGGGCTTATAATAGATCATTAATGTTTCTTATTATCCGACTGTCAAAGAAAAGCACCAACTCATTCTCTAGCAAAAGTGGGGTGATAGAAGTGGCATAGCTAGTCTGTCCAACTCTGTGGGCTACCAACTACCAAGTCACCAATAGGGGACTACCAATTGTTCCATAATAGGGGAGCAAGGGAAGCAACTACTTCCTAGAGCACATTTTTCAAAACTGACATCTTTTCAAAGATGGAGTCATTACTTTATTTGGCCAACCTGCCTCCCGGGTTTTTGAAATGAGTGTGCATTTATGCAACTCATCTGTCAAGGCTATGTCTATATTATACCAAGGATAAAATTGCCCCAAATGAAATTATTATATTCTTGTTGTACATAAATTTAAATATAAAATAACAGTTATGCACTTCTTTTAAAACTGTAACTTCCCCGCGTTTTGATTTTAAATACAAATAAAAATATATAGTCAATGCGTTAAAAATTGTTTGGTATGTGTTATGGTGCCTATTTTGTGCTTGCTTCCCATTAACATTAGAACATGGCTACACCCCTGCATGACAGTCCAGTGCAGCATAGTCAACACTTCAGGAATCACAATAATCAATGTAACTACTATTAGAGCAGAACATAAAACATGTGACACTGCATACAACACAACTTGACTGAATTAAATATAATGTAAATTGGTTGGATAGACAACTGAGCTTAAAAAGTGTGCCATAAAAACATTTATGGAAACAGATCCAAAAGAAGAGGTCGTGACAATGCCACTTGTAAGTTTCTAAGCACAAGTGTCAAATCTTAACCAAGCATACAAAGTTTACTCAGGTGAGTACTAGTAATGACTCACATGTGAAAAAAACGTTGGTACTTAAAAAGTTGCTGAACATTAGATAGTATCTGCTCTTGATTAGTAACTACATAACCTATCAATACAAAAAACAAAAAACATGTGCCTCTGAGCAAGACCAGCCCTCTTCAATGCCATTTGCAAGAATGTATTCATCTAACCACTCTGTAAGCGGTGCGAAATAATCAATAATTCCGGATGCCAGCATATCTTGTTGTCCAGTCAGTTGTTCCATAGCATCCTGCCAAGGCTGAGATGATCCCAACTTCAATGCATCGCTATTGAATAATAAAAAAAAACTGAAAAAGGGTGCAGGTGGAGAAGATTTATAATTAACTAAAGTTTTATGTTTTTGTTTATTATACAATATTACTATTATAGCAGAATGTTACACTAAAACAAGGACTATCTTCCCACTTATCACCCACTTATCACACACAGTGTTCACAGTGATGTAGTACAGCAAAATTCCTTCTGAGGAATTCTGTGCCAGCTAGAAGCTATACATCCTTCTTGTGAGGAATTTTGCCACATGGTAGAAATACTGCACATCCCATTTTCATGATGAGTCCTCACAAAATTCATTCCTGAGTTCAACTACTAATGAGTTCTTCCTTATTTAACGAACAACAATTAACACATTTCAGCATAAATTAATAAGATTTAATCTCGCTTTTAAAAGACTGATGATTTTAAGTTTTATTAACATAACATCGATGGCTACATTCGTGAAAATTAAAAATAAAACAGGCGTATATTTAGGTCACATACGTATATTTTCAGATGTTGAACTGGTTAGTAAAACTTTACTAAAAAAACAAAGTCTGACATTATGTTAACTAACTTTGTTAAATGTACTTTGTATATGAGAAATACGGCAAGTATAAATTAATTTAGACATGATTATACGGTATAAAACTCGCAAAGTAGCTGCAACTAACCGGATGTTTGGAAAGAACCTGCTTGGTTTCACTATGAAATAAACTTTCTTGCTGCATGGGAAGTCGAGAAAAAACTCGGAAATTTTCTAAATATTTTCTGATTTTCCAACAGCCATTCTGTGCATCATTTCCCTTGCGTCTTTACTGTAAAATGGGCTTTACTGACCTCAACTGTGTACCTGCTTCTGTACTTTTATAGATGTCGCAGGTGTGTAAAGAACCGGTGTGGCCTGCTGTTTCACACAAAGCCTTGTGAAACTGAAACTGTATGATGAATGAAACGAAGTATCTGCAAAAGTAAAACAGGCTAAGCTGACAGTTTAAAACTTAAGATAAAAAATAATTTTACACCAACTTCAGGGTGTTAAAACACTATTAAGGCAACAAAAAATATTTTTCAATAAAATGCCCATCATTTGAGTGATGACCCTGTTTTAGGTTTACTAGGTTAGGTATTTGTTCCTAATTCTAATACCAAGTTTGCAGCACTTGACCTTAAAATAGCTGAAATGTAGGGAAAAATTATGACCACGATTTTAACGGAAATCTCTCAACTTTCAAATACAGTTAAACCTTTTTATAATGTCCACTTTGGGAATCCAGAAAAACTTGGTGTTAAGCGAGTTTGGCAATATAACATGGCACATTAATACTTAGTTATTTAGTTAGTTTATCTACTGACATTAACACACTTTCAAAATACACAATAAAATTAACAATCTTACAAAAATGTCCATCTTGTATGTTATAGAGTTACAGCACCTAACAATCAAACATGACTATTTACTTTATCATTTACATAAATTCTAAACTTTGTATGAAATGGCAAAAAGTAATTTGTTGAGTTCATTAAATTAAACATATTATTACAGGATAGATTTCTAAATGTTTAGCAAGCTGACAAACTAACAATTCCTCATCTTGCGTATCTGTGCCACATGTACAAAGCCTTTGATTAAATACAATTCTACTGCATCTACTAGTTTCCACTTTTAAATGATATCACAGATAATCTCATCAGTGAAGCTACTACTACTACTACTACTAGCTACTGTTCTACAATGTTCTAACAAGATATGTAGTATACAAAGCATCAACAGACAATTGCGGATTAATCTTCCTGAGATAGTATTGCCTGCGCATTTGGTCTGACACTTATTTTATCCTTCATACTATTCATTTCTACTTTTATAGAATCCGTCACTTGTAATCCGTTACTTATAATAATATACAATGGTGTTCAATTGTATAATAACATACAATTAGACTTTACAGCACTCTCTTTCACCGGTTTTTCCACCTAATACTGAGCATCATTATTCTGATTAATAAAAGCAGTATATTTATGTATGTGACACAAATTTCCCACTATTTCCTGCTCAATTTGATATTTTATTGGCTTACTACATGCAGTGGCTCTTAAAAAGAGACATACTAATCAGTGTAACTAACTACATTATTAACTAACTAATTACCTAATTTTTATCATCTAAAATTACATTATTTTTATCGTCAGAGCCATTATTATCATCGCTTTTATCATCTTCATTGCCTGTTTGGTTAAGGTAGTCCACAGGGAGTTTGCTGCAACCCTTTTCGTTCAACATATTTAAAAAAATTTAGCAACCTACTTTATCGTATGCTTTTTCAAAATCTATAAAAGCAATGAAAACTTGTTTTTTTGCATACAAGACAATCAATTAGTAGCCTCAAAGTAGGTATATGCTTAGCACAGCCTCCATTTTTTTGACTTCCAGCCTGACTGGAAACGGGCTTATACCACAGAGCAAGATTAGCCAAAATTGTATCATACACTTTCACTTTCGCTATTGAATTAATTATGCTAATTGCAGGTAAGCCTAGAATCGCCTTCTTTAAAGATGGTAAACAACACGGCGTAATACTATTGTTGAGGGTACCATAAAAAATACCAGCATAAGAAATGATATCCATTCCCCAGGTAAACTCTTAAAAACAATTAGTTGGATACCCAGCACTTTATTTGGCTTCAGGGAACTCTTGGCTTCCTGTATTTCATACTCTAATATCGGTTCATCAAAACAAGAAATATACATGTTGGTATCAGGCACATATAAATTTTGGTTATCAGCATGGCCTCATAAATTCGCAAAGTGCTCTACAAAAGCTTTATCAGTAGGTTTACTTTTTGACTTATTGACATTCTGACGTATTTTGCCATTCCATACTTCATAACTGTTTACATTATTTTCAACTATATGGTACCATCTATCAGACAAATCTATGAAATAATCTGTCTGGTCTATATTATGCTGTACATGCTTTCAGAATGTCTGCACATTTCATACAACTGACCAATCTTTGCAACAACACTTTCTACATTGTAGTCATGTAACAACTCTGGCACGTCACATTGCATTAGCAAAGAGTTCATTTTTTTACAGTCGATATTTTCACTCTTAAATCTTTTCACAGTTTTAGTTCTGACAGTGTAGGTTCCTCTCTGTCAAGGTCTTCCAAGGTGCTGTAAAAGGACTTAATTGTTACTGCAACTGCAGCAAGACCTGATGGGTTGCACGTTGCTCTGGATATTTCGAAAGTATCTATACTGCACAGTTAGGGTTTAGACACAATACATACATGTCTAAGCAAATATAAACATTTTGTTTAGCCAAAAATTTGGGGTTAAACAAGGTTGGCACTATAAAGGGAGGCATTAAAATGAGGTTTGACTGTACGGCACTACTAACACTTTACTTCCATTTATACAGTTTGAACTATAAATGATTTTTCAAAATAAAGACAAAATCAAAGCCTTTTTTGACATGTGTTTTGTCAAGCTAACTATTTAGGCTAAATATCATGTACCTAATATAAGGTGTATTGCTGGGCACGTGGTATTTTGCACCTGGATCAAAGTGTTCCTCTGTTCGTGGGATGTCAGATTTCACTCCCTGCAGGGTGCACCTGCAAATTAACATGAGTCGTTAGACTACACCTAGAGTTCCGTAGTTTCACACTTTCCTCAGAAGTTCTGATCAATCACCATTAGTAGCTTAGTTAGTTACTGATATGTGAAAAGTAACTCACCGAAGATCCCACCAATGTTTATTGAAGTCTGCACTGGTAACGCTTCCGTCGAAGACACTCCATCGCCACGCATCAATCAAGTAACCAAACGGTAGGAAAGCAATCTTGTCCAGCGCCATCTTCATAAGAAAGTTGATATCAGCAGCTATTAACCAGTATAAAAAATAGTTAAACTTATGCTTAAACATGTGAATGTAACAGAAAAATCTCTGGTAACAGTGATTGTATATGACGGTTTTGTATGACCTCACTCCATTCGTTTTTGCTATACTGTATAGATCCTGTCAATTGCTTTTGCTTCTCTAGCCCACTGCAGTACAATTTTAATTAAAATCTTTTACGATGACGATAGTGTATGAAACATAATAATTTATTACAGTAAGGTGTAACAATTTTGATGCATTGAATGTCACTCTATTGTACGGAATGTGATAATAATAAAAACTTCATTTTCTCTTTGACAATATAATACTCTACATCTTTCTGTGCAGATGCCATTGGAAGGCAATGAATTCATTTTTTGAGCAATTTTTGCTGAATGCAGTTAACTGAATTTTAGATTTAACTCACACGCAGTAGTGTCAATCTCTAATCAACCTGTCTGCAGTAAGTTTTTTGTTTATTTTTTTTCATGGCACAAGCATTTACATGCCTTGACTGCCTAGAAGATATCCTAATTCCCTTCACCAAACCTGGCGAGTAAGGTTTTATGATGGAGTCCAGGGCCTGATGTCTGTTGATAGGGCCTACTTGGATGTGGCAAAGTGGAAACCTAGCTAATTATTATTAGAAAAAATTCTTTAAGGCGAATCACTCAATCGACATGTATTAGAACAACAAGCATACACCTACTCCCTCAACAGTGGTGTAGCTGGGAGCATTGGTTCATGCTCAGCTGCAATTTGATCAATTGCACTAAAAATGCTAATTCTGTCAGAAATTTACAAAACTTACATATCAGCATAACAGGCAAATTATAGTTGTCTAGTTTGCGCATCGATAATTGCATTATGACGTTTACATTTTCATTGTTTTAGAAATTATTCAAGTTTGCCGAACAGCCGGAGTATAATTTCTACTTTATTAACATTAATTTAATATACATTTAAAATGTAATGTTGTTCGACGTGTTTGTGTACTTCCCCAAACAAAAGACAAAACACCTGACATAATTTAGTTCTCCAAGAAAACACTACTTGTAGCCGCACTGAGTGCCAAAAGCTCTAAGAGATGATCAATGATAAAGATTGTAATTATTCAATTAGCAGACAACAATGTATTGTACATTGAAACATAGAGCAGAGTAATCTTCCTCACCATAATTTTCATGTACTTCATCAAGTAATCCAATCTCGTGCAAATGTTTGGGAGTTTCCACAGATAATGACATGAGGTCCCCGATGGCTTCATGAAATCCAGGATTTGCACCAGCTCTGAAGACAACAGGTTGGTCCCTGTACTGAAGGAAATACTCTATGTGCCCCATCTCATGGTGGGTGGTGGAAAGCCAAGGCATGTTGATCTCTGTGCACTGCTTGATTCTTTAATAAAGAAAATCAAAGGAAAAAGTAGCACTCCGAGTCAAAAAACTCAAATAAATCTGCCGCTGAAATACTCTCTCTCAGCTAGTTTGATAACATGAGCTGAGCTTTCAAGTTAATAAAAACGCAGCATTTCCCAAAGTAATCAGTTCCACATGTTTTGAAAAAAATGATTTTTTGCTGTTACAAGAGATTACTAAATGTAATTGCATTAATGTTTGTTAAGGTTGAACATCCAGTATTTGACAGACCTCATAATTATTGCAATTAACTTATGTTATTTAAGCCCTTATTGCTTATATAAGTCTTTTATGCTGATCATTTATAATGTCTAGTATGATCGTATGATTATTTTATAGGTTTTATAAAAATATATTTTCATAGTACAAAGCTTTCCTAGTATCGTATTTTCTCTGTACCAATTCCTAGTACCAATTAAATTTTTCCAGTACTGAACTTTCCTAGCACCAAACCTGCTCCGTACCATCTTTACCTTGTACCAGATTTCTTTTTGTACCAAAATGCTTGACAAATCCTGGCCAGTACTGTATTAAATTTTACCAGTATCACTTTTTTCCCTGTACCCAATTTTTCCAGTGCTAAAATTTTGCTGTACCAAAAATTTCTAACAGCAAATTTTCCTGGTACCAAAATTTACTCGTATCAAAATTACTAGGACTAGGACCAAATTTACCTGTAATAAAACTTACTAGTATCAATTTTTTCCATGTTTATCAGTTTGTTTGAATGCTGTAGGCACTTTCGGCGAGGGAGTTTGTGAGAATGTGTGTTGCTATAGTTTAAGAAGTTGTATTCTTGCAAGTAAAAATGACATTCTAATTTGTGGCTGTATAAACTCAGACGTTTTATTCGAGTCTTCATTCTAAAAACTGGCGAAACATATTATGTGATGACTTTCAGTTGTAAATTTTTAGGCGAGGTATTTTTAACACTTATTTTATCAATTTTTTAATCTGTTTTATCAATAATTTTTGTGTGTTGTAGAAATATGTAATGTAGTACTATATGTTCTGAATTAAAATAAAAATTAAAAATTAAAAATTAAATTTATTACAGTATCATAAAAATTTAGTGCTCGTGAAAGTTTAGGGTTGGATTTCAAGTTGCAGTTCTGGTTGGGGCTTGATTTCTGGTTATGATTTCGATTTTATATAATCACATCACATGACCTCGATGCACTTTACAATTCAAAAGTTTGTCATAACTTACAATTCCATATAGATAATTCCAGCAAGCAGAAAAGCGAAAGTTTGCTTCCAGAGCTACAAAAACACTTAAATTAAGTGCAGTGAGCAAAGGACGTACCAGCTCACTAAGGGCCACTATTGCTCACCAAGCATGCGACAGCTAATAATGTTCAACAACAATGACAAATGTATACTCAACTCAGTCATGACGGAACATTACCGAAATCCAGAAAGATCGATGGAAGAGACTTACCGAAAATCGATCCTGTTCTTGAAGTCCCAAGCTGATGCATGACAGTTCACCTCTCTTCCGTCAGTAGGTTTTACATACATGGTCTCATTCCAAAATTCCCAGGGCATTGGAATTAAACCCAGTGAGGTAAAGAAGTCTTCTGATACCTAAAAAGCATGCAAGTCGTATATATATTTCAGAAAAACAATAAATAATGACAATGAATAATACTTACATATGCATGTCTTACTTTTGCTAAGCGTCAAATGTTTCTTTATAACAAGATTGAATAAATCCATATCCAAAGCAGCAAGCGTGACCACAGTCGATGTTTAACCGTGTGTGACAGAATAATGTGTAGGCACTGCATGGCACTCAGGACTTATTATCGCTTGACTGTTACTGGTCCAGTGCAGTTTACACATGTGTGACCAAAGATTTTGTCCTAATTTTTACATATTGGTTGCTATCCGCGGCTCTTAAGCAATCCTACCTGTCTAACCTAACCGTTGACTAAATGGCAACCTTACGTAACTAACATGCAAATGTCATGACTCTACGTATTTGAGCTAGTTGTGCCTGAACTGTCCAATATCAGTATGAGCGAGGTCATCGTTCACCATGCCATTGCCAGAGCTCCTACCACGGATTTAAACCCTGCAAATTTCATGACCATACTCCTCTGCCTTTCCTCCGCTAACTTAAATTGAAAGTGAATACCTAGAAACCTTGATGCCTAATGTAAACAATGATAACAAAAGATTAGGGTGTGTATTCTTTTAGATCCACGATGCTTACAGATAAAAATAAAAGAAAAAAACAGATAAGTTATTTGGACCTCTAATGAAAACTAATAACATCGGCTAAATAATATATAGTAATTTAACCTTACATGAATTGCGGTAAATTAGAAATAATATGGATGTGTTTCACATCAACTGTTTGAAACGTCACTAAAAAAGGCAAATATACAAATGCATGACGTAGCTAAAAACTTTACTTGAAGCCTACCCTAAATAAAAGTTTGTATGAAGCAAATGTGCACAGGAGTTTCATGGCAGTGCAATTAATTTTACATTTGTCTAAAAACCCACATTTTTAATAATAATAATAATAATAATAATAATAATAATAATGTTTTAAATTATTTACTAACAAATTAATTCTCTCTTGTAAATATGTTTATAGTCTAATGCTAAGTTTATATGCTAATTTTTAATATTGTATTTTATCTTTTTTTTTATATAATATCGCCTATTTTAATTAGGAACTGTACTTTTGTACGACAGAAATTCATTAAATAAATAAATACCTTAAATATCCTGAGTGCGTCGTACTCTTGCTCTATCATTGCATCAGTTACGTCCACAGATTGTTCTCCCGGATATGGCTCAACCAAATCATAGATGTTACCCCAAGTCTGTGCCCACATGTTTCCTAGGAGATGGGCTGGTATGGGGGCACTGGGACGAACAAAACTTTCGCCGTACCATAATCCTAGCCTGTGGCGCACGTATGCATGAAGTTTTTTGTAAAATGGCATAACCTAAATATCACAAACTTAGAATTTTCAAAGATACACCAATTTATTGAAAATAAATTAAGGGAAAAGCGTGCTAAGCCAAAGATAAAGACAACATTTGTTTACGATAGCTCGTTTAACAGACGACATGTACAAACACTAACGGCTATATTACACTTACGTTAATGCAGGCAAGGACGCAACACATAAACAAAACAACGAATAACATGTAGGGTAACATGGCAGCCGCTAGATTTGAACTCAAGACACATCCGAAATTCAAACCACTCGGCTACCCAAATCGTGCAAACATAAGTGCCTGAAAGTAGTAACGAACAAATAGCAGAAAAGAATGCATCTAGATAACAAAAAACACAGTCAAAGACTTAGATACTGTGCTAAAAAGCACAAGATGGTTTATAAGTAGTGTTGAGCGTTTAATACTTACTATAATTTATCTAATATTTAATATGATTAATATTTACCTCTTCCAATAAATCCATGACTTCCTGTTGAAATTCGTCAGACTCATATTTCCGCCGCCAGTAGTCCCCAGTGTCCGCATATCCTTAAATGGCATCAAGCAAGAATGAGAAAAACAAACCCCCCAAATATTTATTAATTTGAAGTTTTGGCACAAATCAGCATCTTTGCCTGATGAACTAATACACAGATCACAATGGGGCAGTTTAGCCCCGTCCACCTAGATGATGTAACACACGCTTTCACAAACACTCGCTCGCTGAAAGTCGCTACAACATAATTATAAACGAAGGTGAAAAACATGGATAATCCGGTGTTGTCATCTGCCCAAGTCTCTAGTTTAATGAATTTAATAAGCAAAAACAATCATATGAACACACACTTTTCACCGTTCGCTTCGGCTGCAAATGCCATTGAGGTTGGGAGTAAGTCCAGGCGCCAGCAATGGAAAAACAATTAAAGCCAAAACACACACCTCGTCTGATTGGCCATTGCGAGGTGGACCTCCGCTGGTTGACTGACGTTCAGCGATCTATGTATTGAGTCAACAGAACGACAGTCTAATCTACAGGGCGGTACATAACTTTTTGCTAGAGGTGCATAAACAACGATTAACCGCACAAAGCACTTATTAGGTAAAAGTATTACTGAGAGAATAGAGAATCTATCACGCTACCCCAACATTTAGTATGAAAGCCTTGTGCATCTCGCACAGCCTGCAATGTTGAGGATATGATTGTTTGCAGTGAACTGAAAACTCTCTAATTAAGTTTTTCGATCGAACTGAATGGCCTGGAAATTTGCAGGACCTGAACCTGCCAGACATACTGGAATAATCCTGAATAAACTTAAAAAGTTTGAGATGTTTTCGAAGTTGCTGAGTTCTTTGAGCTGCTACTTATGCAGACCATACCCTCAATATTGTAGGCTGTACGAGTACAAAACTAAATGTTTGAGGTCATGAATAATTCGCTGTTGTTTCAGCAATACTTTGATGGAATAAATTGTTCAGTACTACTATTGATTGTTTTAGTACCTTCCCCTAGCAGCAATGTGCCACCCTGTGTAGTGTAAAATTTATTGGGGCTATCAGATCACATGAACAAGCTCTCATCCCACTTGCTACTAAGAACTTAATACTCGAGCGTCAAAGTTTGCGAAGGTTATTATAATGTTCTGTACTATCAGAAACATTCAATTATCCAAATGTACTTCAAAATGTTCAAAACGATAAGAAATAAATCAGTTCTAGCTTTAATATTATTTGTACAATAAGAATATGTCTCATTGTACAATTTTTTTGCTCAGCACTTTGGCACAACAAGCATATAAAAGTCGCTTATAATAAAGGAATAAGCATGCTCGTTTGCTCTGCCAGAAACATGTGTCTTGATCTCGAGGTGCCTATTTTGACGTTATTTTGCAGAAAAATATTTACAGTCTAAGGATTTGATAAATGAAATTTTTAACAGTGATTGATTCTTTTTATCTGAAATTTATCAATACAGGATAAATCCGCTGTATACAGAAAACATCTATTAATTTTAAATCTTTAAATCTTGTACATGTATTTTGTTAAAATTCTTTGTCTGTAACTAATTTCATCGTGGTAGTATTTTATACGTACGTGACGTGGTGGCTATTGTACATATGTAGCAATTTTTATTGTATGTTTGTGTTTATATGTGTTTTACCTGCAATAAAGTGCATTTTATCTCTATTTTATCTTATCCTATGTTATCTTTACTTCTAGTTTTACTTTCTGACATTATTTTGAACTTTAAATCACTTCTCCAAAGCTATTGCACAAAATCATTTCTAGCTTTCACGTATTGCATATTTTCATATATTGCATACAATCTGCCACAGTTATTTTGATTTCTATTTATTCACATGACAAGTGAGGTAGGCCATTTGAACATACAATCTAAATAAAAAGGGGCTTTACAGATATTTTTGATAAACTTCTGCTCTTTATGGCTTTTATTTAGCCAATTTAAAAATTTAATCAATTCGACAACTCTAATTAATAGACTAATTATCGAATTGAATCAAATTGAAGTTACAATTACCGAGTTGCTACACGTTTTTCTTTTTGTTTTAAACCGATGTTGTTCTTGCTAATCGTCCTACCACATTTCAACTGAATTGGATCGTGGGAACGCGCAATTTAAATGAACTCAAAATTAGTAGATTAAACAGCTCTAATTAGCTAACTAAATAGTTGTTATTGTAGCAGATGTATTGTTTTGAACCACCTAGGATTTCCTAGCTAATCCAACGGATCCAAATTTCAACTCAACTGCATCACAGAAACATGCAGCTTAAATTAATTATGAATTCATTAATTAGTCAACATTAATTAATTAATTAACGAATTGCTACGATTTTTTTTGTTTTGAACGAACAACATACCAAATTCCTAACAAAATTTCATCACTCTGTCAAATATGAAGTATTGATCATATTAAATTTCAACTGGATAAATAATTTTGGAATTGGATCTATTTAAATTTAATTAATTAATCACCTCTAATTAATTAACTAATAAATGAATTACTGCATTTTTTTTGTTTTAAAAATTTCAACTCATTTAAACGGTACTTTTGAAACTAGATAAGGGATAAATGCTTTTAGAGTCGAAAAAAGTGTGACGGGCAGAGTGAGTGGATAACTGCATTTTTTCTAAGACCCGACGTTGAATTAAGAAAAATGGGGTGTGATTTAGACGAACTTAACATGTTGTTTCATTCACTTACGACCTGATTATCCTAAAGGCTGCAATCTAGGGTCCCTCAAAAAATTTCGGGCCCTGCTAAAATATTTTCTAATGTAATTTATTTGAAAAATGCGTGTAATATTTTAACATTTTGCATTGAGAATAATTTATTTAACCTACAATAAAATTTCGTCTTTAAAAAAAGAAGCTGGATTTGCAGTTAGTTTTACTTCAAGCCATGTAAATAGCGGCGAGTTAGATAGTGGCTCCGTCTAGGGGGGGGGGGGGCGTAATTAGCCTAGGTACCCTAAAAGATCATAGTCCGGTCCTGCTTATGATGCAATACTACTTTTACGATTTGGAATTATCAAACTCAATCACTGGCAGAAACAAAATATCTGGAGTAGAGTCAAATGAAAGTAGGTCAAAAATAGATGCCCAATGCAGTCCTGATTTCTAAACACTTGATAATAAAAAGATGTGAAGTTATTCAGTAACACACTACGTACTCTACTAGATGTCACCAGAAAAAGAAACTGAAAATGTAAAAAGTGAAGAGCGCTGCCAATCATTTCATAATTAGATGTATTTTCAAAGCACAGTATTATTATGATTATTATACGTGTTTTATTCTTTACATATTTTATATGTCATTTTTACAATTTCCGGACTAAATTATTTACCAAATTCATTTAACTATTGATATGCAAATTGATTTTGCTGCCTTTATTGTAAGTCAGCTACTTTTTTCTTCAGTTTGGACTCCAATATTAACTGACAGGACCTGTTAAATATATATGAATGTGTCTAGCTTATTAGCATTTGTAGTCCTCTAAGGTAAAAAAGCTAATATACAGAAGCCACAGTCACAACCACACTCTTCCTTATCCAGACTGCTATCTAGAAGCAATTATGTGAACAGTCACCTATCCATTTGCTGACTCGAAAATGCTCAACTTCAATAGTAGAAACACACATAATGACCACTTGGCTATTCCTTTTGCTTTATGCCTAAAAGTTCATGTAACTCGCTTTAGCCTCTAAGTTTTAAACCTGCTTAATTTTTGTACTAAATACAGAAGAATAAAATTTAATGTATCTAAATAAAAGACTTAATTTACATACCTATTTAAAGGACTTAATTGACTTAAACAAATGACCTACACTTAAAACCCAACTGAAAACAATCTTTGCAGCAACAAGCTAATCAAATCAGAAGGAAAGCAATTTCTTGTAATGTCATTATAAAAACTTAGCGGCCACTACCAGAACAGAGCAGAATTAAATACACCGAAACTCAATATTACAAACCAGTTTTAATAATTTTTTTCCGTAAATGAAAATATTATGTCAGCTGTTAGTCGTAATTTGCCGTATACTGCAGTCTACAGCCCAAAGTGGTGAGTTACAAAATACTGATGATGCATTATCGTGAAAAATGTTGAACGGATGGTGCTGATTTGCTAGTTCACATCACTTTATAATAAAACTTTAAAGAAACGAAAGAAACACGATTACTTTTATAAAATAAACCTGCCAGAATAAAGTGCGTTTCATGCTAGTTCTACGGAACAGGTGCTAAGATGTTGAACACGCCTGTCGGTCAGACATTTGAACAGACGAGGCCATTCCATACCAGCTGCTTATAGCTACTGTGCAACGCTGGTGTGCAGTGGCTTCGTAATGGATCGAACGATCACAATGTGGGGGTGGGTTGAAAATAAGTGGCACTTCGCCGTCGTAACAATACCATTAAGCTCAGCTGCCTTGTTGCTAAGTTCAATAAATTTCGCGTAATCTTCACGCATAGGAGGTCCTACTGTGTCGTGCCAGCTTTGCCAGTAGTAAAGCAGCTCTTGGTAGTTACGTGAATTCGACATTCTTTCAGTTACGTCTGCAATAAGGAAATTTACCTTTACAAAATTTTGAAAAGAAATTAAAAATGCACAATTTCGTGACAACTTAAAAATCCATAATTCAGTTATATTAAGCATACGTAAATGATAAAACATCATATTTTACATGGCTGAAAAACTATTGTGAAAAACGGCCATCAATTTGATTATTTTTTTCATTATTCATATAGTAGATAATGACATAGTGGCAGCACTAATTGATAAGAACAGCAAAATAACAAATCAATATTTTCATTTTAGTTAACACTACTATAATAAAATTACGGGACCAATAAGTTAGATCACGACGGTAAGAATATGACTCTACTACCACCTACTGATAGAAAGCACAAGCATTGGGGAAGTGTGATCTTTTAAATGCATAATATGGCTAAATGGATGACAGAAGCGTGATGGAGTCACCTGGATCGAGGGGCACTTTGTTGTCATCACTACCTTCCTCACACGTCATTCCGAACTTGCACACCTTCCCAGTGCTGTAGATCCCTTTCATCCCTGACAGTAAGCCATTGATCTACAGACGAACAACATAAAAATAGGCAAAAACATTACAGCTTAATAGTTTCGCAGTTATTTAGACTAGATGCATTAAACCTTAAATAGGAGCTTAAGGAGTAAGTACCAACCATGAGTCAGACCCGTAAAACCATAAAGGTCACAACGAATAAGAACTGCATATAGTCTTTTGACAGTCTTATGGCATTCAGCAATTAAAATGAAAATATAAAGTACACTTTAGTAATAAGAGATGTTAGTGCTATTCGTAATATATATATATATATATATATATATATATATATATATATATATATATATATATATATATATATATATATATATATATATATATATATATATATATAATAGCATATGTAGATTATGTGCATTTAACTGATATAAAGATTTAGCTGCTGCTAGAAGATCAGCCTAACCAAAAACTGCAATGTTTCTTGTAGCGGTATTCAGCAATTTTCAACTGAATATTTAAATTATCAACTTTTCTATTGAAGAAATGTATTTAATAATTGTAGTTGTTATTATGATCACGTGTGATGCACCTGACCATTAGGTTAACATAGTGCATGATTGTGTAGATTTGTCGGCACACTCAGATCTTTTCATTACCGGACGTGGTTAGGCCTACTTTAAACCCGTAAGTACGAGCAAGCTATAGTAGACCCAACTTTTAATTATGTATAAATCAAACCTGCACAAATATATAAACATTCACAAATAGCATAACAGTTACGATGAGAAAGAAATTAAAGTCACAACTGTTTTACCAATGATAATTCAGTAATAGTAGCTTCATCTGTATTGCAAATATTTGCAGTCTATGTTGACTTTTTGCTGATACTCGCGAACTAGGGCTTATGCACTTGATAAACTATATTTCGGAACTTCATATAAACTAACGGAAGTTTTAGATAACTAAAAGATCGGTTAGTTAATAGCTTTGGCGGATTTTTCTCCAACACTGACTCTGTCAGTCTGCTTTAGTCCCTGTAAATATCAGTAGTTCAATGCCTATCAGTTTGGCTACTCTTTCAAGCTACCAACAAGACTGCTCACAGAAAAACTCGTAAATGGTAAGTAGTAATGAATGTATGAGGCAAACAGTGATTACCACCGCAAATCATAAACGTATACGCCACCAGGCGTTTTGTATTCCAATTTCAAGCAAGCTGGAAGATCTCATCTATCTCATCTAATCTAAACTGCTTACACTAGAGGTCCTTCTCTAACCTTTAAACACTATGGCGTAAACAGACGTGAAATGCTTCTACATGTGTAATGTTTGCTTAATTCGACCCAATTTGTATTCTAGTTTATCTGAAACCCTGGATAATGGTTGTAGAGATGCGGTTTTTTGCACAAATCTAAGACTCATTTACTTGAACCAGTTCAATTAAGTATTTGCTCATTCACGCAAGTAATTGTACATCGGCAAAAGGGTCAGTATTTTAAGAAGGAAGATCTTGGTAAAAAAGAAAAATGCAAAAAGATCATGAAAAGTGAAATTTTCTGTGCTGTGTTCGCCTATAAGTTGATTATATCTAACGTTGGTAGTTTATCTGCCAAAGTTTTCCTTTTGGTTGCAACCACTAAGTGACTAAATGACAAGAAAGAGAGGAAGAGAGAGAGAGAGAGAGAGAGAGAGAGAGAGAGAGAGAGAAGAGAGAGAGAGACGAAAGCACGTGAGTATGGATCGAGAGACTGGAAATTTTTGTTGATTTGTTTACTAGACAAAAACACCATTACAATTACAAAACAAGATATACAATTACATACAATTATGCAAACTCAAAACAAAAATTACTACAAATAATTGTCAAGTAAGCAGTCAATTATCAATGAACAAATGATGTAACTGCTTGCAGCTGAGCTGGAAATCCCAATTGCAATGCAAGGTGTGTTGTTAAGTGTTAGAGGCAGGATAAAAGAGATGCGCAATGAAAAGAGATGACATGAAGGTAAAATTAGGGTGTAAGTAAGTAATGTAAGTAAAAGAGAAGAAAAAAAGTTAAAAATTACAAAAAAAATAAAAAAACGATGAACTGATAATGATGAAAATGCAATAAAATGGCTATAGCATGATAAGTCATTTATGTATACAGGGACGGACTGTGAGTGGCAACCAACGGACCAAATCCACCTAATATATGTTTTCATCTCCTTCTTAAATCTAGGTTGACATGATACTGTTCTGATGTTAAAAGATTAGAATTCTAACCATTAGGAACTACAAAAGAAATAAACTGTTTAGCAACGTCGAATATAAGTCAAATATATTCAGTATAAATAGGTCTTTATCGATGATAGATCCAATGTTTGAAAAACGGGCATAAAATTTAAAATCGTCATCATCAACAATAGAGTTAAAAGGAAATGTCGTTTGAAGGCAGCATTCGCAATACCAGTCATTGTGACCATTACTCAGATTCAAGAAGTCAGACAAGGTCAAAGACGTACATTTCAGGTGAACCCACTGACCGCAGCAATCACAGAGCACACACGCTGATTACCCCGTACAGTCTTGTCACAAATTAAACATTTATTTGAAGCCATTAAGGTGAATGATGAGAAAGATGAAACGAAGTGTCTGTAAAAAAGAGTATGAAAAAATGAAAAAATGTGTAAAAGCTAGAATAAGACCTGAAGCCAAGTAGGTTAAATGTAAAGCCTGTGAGTTGTATTCTGTATCTATGAGATGTCAAGATGAAATTTAGAAACCTACTTCTTCAACTTCATTCGGTGGTAATACAGACGTTCCAATGTCTGTGATGAAGCTGAACTCCCTCCGTATTAAATCATCATCAATGTTCTGCCAATCAAATAGTGCATTTGCTTCGTCATACTTTCTTTTTTCAAATTCTGCAACCACTAGACTTTCATTTACCTATAATCAGATAAAGCTAAGTAAATATTTAATTAGCGGTCATAGATACATTTCAACTGTCAAATATACAAATCATTTGATGAGACGGGCACAAACTTCCATTTGCACTAGCTATTTTATTCAGTTGATATTAGGTGCACTGCAATCCAGCATTGAGTAATTAAAGGCAAAGGTATTGATTGAAAGCTTATGGTGACACCAGCATCTAGCTAATACTCAAGGATACTTCTCTAAGATGAAACACAGTTACATTAATTTCATAATAAAACTGACATGGTATGATATCTATATAAATTGTTGCTTGCATTATAGTCAGAAGCATTACTTGTGTGACCATAATGCAATTAATGGTGCTGGTGTTATGGTGCAAAAAAGGAAAGTAAAGAATGATGGAATGATAGTGGAGTGCAGGAGATGGGAATTAGTAGGATTAGGTTAGTGAAATGACATGAATGAGAATGAATATGAGATTGCTGTTAGGACATCACAAAAATATATTAACATTTATGAACCAGCATCTAGCTAATATTCAAGGATACTTCTCTAAGATGCACACTATGGGCCAGTCTGTCGCTTACTGTGAACCTGAACATGCGTCACATACTATACAAAAGTAAGGTTGATGTACCTTAACCCCGTTTCGACCGTTCATACATTCTTTCCCTATGAGGGGTTATGGCAAATGAGGCTTCCTAGATTATCCATACATTTATTAACCACGGCTAATGTTGTTTAAGTTTGTAATCAAGCACACACTGTGACCATTCAGTTGTTTCTCAATCATGCTTTTTGTAAAATTGTTTATGATATCTTTGCATAAAATTGGTTATTAACTATCATCCAGTGACATAGGCAGTAAAGTTTACATATATCAAAATTTAATTCTAGTATATAGGTTAACTCTAGTCTTTACATTTCGGAATTATGAATAATTATTGATATATACATACTGACACATAAGCATAACTTAATATGTTTGTAAATTTCAATGGAAATTCTGTATTCTTTATTAATCACTTTACAACTTCATGACATAATTTGCCTCTGGCCACAGCACTTAGAAATTTATGCATTATGCCATTTGCGTGTAGACTTTTTGTAAAATTGTTTATGATATCTTTGCATAAAATTGGTTATTAACTATCATCCAGTGACATAGGCAGTAAAGTTTACATATATCAAAATTTAATTCTAGTATATAGGTTAACTCTAGTCTTTACATTTCGGAATTATGAATAATTATTGATATATACATACTGACACATGAGCATAACTTAATATGTTTGTAAATTTCAATGGAAATTCTGTATTCTTTATTAATCACTTTACAACTTCATGACATAATTTGCCTCTGGCCACAGCACTTAGAAATTTATGCATTATGCCATTTGCGTGTAGACTCGTCCAAGTACATAAAAGTGTATATAAAAAGTCTGTACGACTCTATGAACTAATATATAAAGTACTTCAATATATGAGGCTAATAGAGGCTTATCATCGCCGCTTATGAAGCATACAAGCTAACTAAAACAATAGACATTTATGCTATGCAGTAAACCTGTACGTACCACTGTAGTTGCACGTAGCCCTACAGTACAGTACGGTATAGTACACTAGCTTAAGTGAACAATACACGAGGCCAACATAGTTAGTTACAGTGTAGTACAGTACAGCATAACATAGCACCCAGTACATTACACTACACCACTCTATAGCAAACACTAAATTGCAGTGCAAAGCAGTAAAGTGCCATGCAACAAAATAGAATACAATGCCACATTACGCTTATTAGATCTATGTGACTGTAAAATTTTTAAGTGACCATCATTACTTCACCGCTGTATCCGCAAAATCTTGTACAGTTCCTCAGCATGGACCTTTTAAATCGTGTTGATATTGTTTTATATGTTTTAAACAAAAGGTATGAAAAAGAAACTTGTATAACAAAATATGAGAATACCCAGACAACCGTCTGTTTTCAGTAGTATTTTAATGCTCTGTAAAACAAATCATCTAACTAGGTATTTAATTCAGTATATTTCGAAATTTGCTTCTTATTGAGTATTTTGCTTCTTGTTAACTACTGAATAATTGAAATTTCTGATTTTTTAAATGTACAAGCTCTTTTGTGTTGGTGCGAAATAAACGATCTTGAATGTTGAATTTCAGTAGGCCCAAACTCTAGTTGGTACAGCAAAGTATAGATTTCTTATAAATGTACACAATTATAACTAATTTAATGAAATTCTGCAAACTTACAAAAGCCTCGGAGTTGTAAGCAGTGATATTGGTGTTATAAGTCCACGATGTCGTTACGTATTTGAAATATACGCTTTCAGCTTCAGTGTTGAATTCTTCCAACCATTGCTGAGCCTCGTCTTTGTCTGTACTAGTCGCAGACGAAGACGCCAACGTCATGAGCAAAACTACGTGCAGAAATTCAAACATTTTACAAAAAAATTTCGAAGATACACGTAATTTTTTACAGGCGAAATGTTCATGGAACGCACGCAAGCAACCGAAAACACTGCGCTCTACGGCGTGTAGTAAGGCTGCCTTGGTTATGTCTAGTAAGCGCGCGCGCGCCGCTACGGTCCGCCCAGACCCCATCCACTAGCTTCGTTTACATGAGCAAATTTGGGTCTAAGTGAGACTCCTGTAATTAAAAAGATTCCCACCCAGTAACAACTGTATGGTAGTAGGGAACTTTTAGGTAGAATATTGCGCGTTTAAACGCACAGTCAACATGATTACTGTTGTTTACACGATGACTACTGTTTACATGTACATAAAATGCGTATGTAAAATATGTATAGTTTTAAGTTGAATTTCATATTTTGCGTTTTATATGTTTATTTATGTTTTGTATTTTTTAGTCCTGGATGAAAGGAGGATGGCTCATTCTAGCTAGCGAGTTTAAATAATGATCTTATCTTGGGTTATCTTTATAAGTTCATTTATTTTAATGTGCTTGCTCATAGGGTAAAATTCTAAACAAAACATCAGTCAAAAATAACAAGCTATACCCTTACAAGGTTTTTACACAAGAATACTGTCATACTCAATAATATTTCGAATATTTGTAATATAATTTCCTTGTTTTTAATATACTTGGTGAGTGGCGACACTATAAACAAGTTTTACAACATAATTATTTCTATGCAAAAATTACTAGGCACATAATAACATATATGTAAATCTTTGTTTCAAGTTTAATTTTTGTTGCTATAAACTGACCTACTGTGCCTAATCTCGCTACTTTAATTTTCATTTTTTTTTAATTTGATGTACAAATTTGTGTTTGAGTTTATACTGGATTTTAGTCTCTGTGCACCAAGCTGGCAGCACGGTACGGTGCGAAAAAAATATCGTACTTCGTACCTCTAAAAATACCGTACTGTAATTCTGTACTGTACCTACAAAATCGAATCGTACCGTACTAGTACGATAAAATAAGGTGCTGTAATTTCGTACCAAGTTCATGCAGGTCAAACAAATACAACTACTTGTATTTTTTCTTATAAAAATGTAAATTTATTGTTTTAAATAACGTGCTCACAAGTGACGATCTTTTAATGCTAATTCAAATTTAACGTGCCTTACTTAAAACGCCTGTACCATATGCTGATCGTAATACCACTCTAACGCTAGAAATTATATTCAGCTCTTATAGAAAACCGTAGTACACCCTTCAGTATCAAGTAACAATCTGTCTGAATCTAGTATAACTTGCTGTAAGCTGAATAACTTTACTTGCAGGTAACACTTTTGCCTATACAAAACAATTGTAGCTGCTATAGTCATTAAATGCTTAGTTAATGGGTTAATGTCGGTACATCCCGAACTTCTTTTGTCGGCAAAGCAATCGCTTATCTCAAGTGATATGCAATGATTAAATCGTTACTGTTTTGCACAGATCGGCAAAGTTTTAATCATTCCTTATTAACGTCATACATTTTGAAATGTTCTTGCTTCAACAGAATCTGCATAGTTTGTGGTGATGTGCAGTCAATTACTACACAATAGCTAGAAATAGCAGTTAAAACAATGACATTGCATGAATTGGCGTCAAGCGTGGGAAGCAATGTGTAACAAATATAAACGTAATTTACGGGCAATGACAACTCCAGCTTCTAAATAACTTGTTGCTTTGTAGTTTGGGGCCAATTTAGAGGTTTTGTTAGCGTGTGCTCTGTATTGATTAGGGGAGAACAGTAAGTCCCCGACAGGAGCAAAATAAGTCGTCACAATGAGTTGCTGACCAATAGAAACGTTACAAGAAACTAGGGATAAATGGTACGGAAAAGGTACTAAAACGGTACGAAAAATACCGTAATTTCGTACCATGCCGGTAATTTCGTACCATGCCGTACTTTTAAATATTTTTTCGTACCGTAGCGCACCGTACTGCCAGCCTTGCTGTACGCTTGCACCTAAATCTGTGTTATTTCATCAAAAGACAGTTATTCTACATATATTTAACGTCATAAAATTGGCAAATTATCAGCTGGCCCCACCTATTGGCAAAGTTGATACTTTATAGAGTAGAATTAGGTGGCAAAGCAGTTTGGTTCGCACACGTGAAATATCAGAGAGTTATAACTTAGATACTGGAATAAAGTAGAATTTACTAAAACAGTCAAAAGTATATGTATAAATCTCTTTGAATCTATTTTGCAATTGTACACATCACAAAGAAATGCAAATCAATACAAACAAATAAAACTTATCTCAAAACAGATATTTTAAGGGTAGGCAATCTTAAAGCACTTATACTAATAGTTCAAGTGAAATATTTGAGAGTAATATTAAAAAATGTTAAAGCAGGGCCAATTTCTTACTGCTTACACGCTGTATGGATGTAAGTATCCCGCTTATAAAAAACGTTTATCCCCTTGTCTGATTTACTCTTAAATTACTATTCAAGATTTACGGCGCTTTTAGACTCGATAGCTTTTTTCGCGAGTTCTCTCTGATAGTTCTTTCTGAGCGAATTCTTTCACAAGTTTTGCTGAGGGTCGGCTCGCGCTTGTCAGAGGGAACTCTCAGCAACTCTCAGAGAGTTTGCAAACATTTGCCGAGAGAACTCGCAAAGCCGTTCACACTTACGAGTTTACTCTCAGAGATAACGCTCAAGAGAAAACTTTCTAGTCTGAACGCGCCTTTAATACATACTAGTTAGATATAAACAATGGTTCAGGTTTTTCAGATTCTCATTGACATTATATACAATATGCACTGCAAGAGTAATATCAATTAACCTTTTTATTCACGCCAGTCAATGCATTGAGTTGCTTGTACAAACTCAGACTTGCTGAAACTGTAGTGTAAATATCGAGTCTAAACACTTTAATGCTTTCCATTCTGGCCAGTTTTCGTTTCTCATTATTGCAAAAGCTGGTAATGGTTCATAACAAATAGATAGCTAAGATAATATAATACATGTTGATATTGATTTCATAAACCATTCATTTTCTTTACTCTATCTTCTTGCGCAGATGCACGAATCTATTATATAGTCCTAAATGCGTGTGTGAAACTAAACAATATTAGTTAGTTTGCAGGTCTTATGGAACATTGCTGCAACACATCATGGTTGCAAATTTTAAAGAAGTTAGTTAGCTTACTTTGTGTTTCGGACATTACAATTACGTCAGAAGGATTTTGTTTAGTAACATAACAAAAGTTTTGACATTACTAATGTGATTCGCTCCATGAAGGTTTATTAGGAGCAAAGATGTTTCTTCCTTATCTGCCACGGTAGGTTCCTGATTCTAACAAATCAAACTGCGTATAATTACATCTAATTCATTGAAGACAAGTGAAAGTTAAACCAACAGCTCGTGATATAGATGACTACAGCTTGAAGAACGAATGCACAGATGAAAAATTCTGAAAACATGAAAATTTTACAAAACTAATTTGCTAATATGTTAATTAATTAACGAGTCATTAGAAAAACATGCCATGCGGAAAGCAGATAAAACCGTTAGAAACGTCTAGAAGCTCGTCACCGTACATGATAGAGGTACATGGATCAAGCAATGGCGGGAAAAAGTCAGATCTTTCCTGTGATGAAAACGAAGATATTGACGGTGCTGACCCTGGCTGCGAGAAATATACACCGTTTTCACTAATGCACGAAATTTCACCGCTTGCTTTCGTCATGAAGATTTGTGGGATATTTCCTTTTGCATTACCTGGTTGTTCCTTATTCCACTTATGGCACTCAGTTATGCTTACTCCCATTATTTTTGCAGCTTTTGTTGGCCAGTGCTTAATTGGAATCCGTCAACCACTAGACGCAGTATCGTTTGCTAATTACTCTACAGAAATCGTGTTTTGGGTTGAAGCTTTGTTCATGCTCATCGTGCAAATATCACTAAGACAAAGGTTTGTCACATTCCTTGACCATTTCAACCAATTTATCAAAGCGTCGTCAACAAAAGAGTACAGAGGAATCATGAAGTTTGTGAGGAGAGTGAATGTTTGGTTGCTCATATTTCTATCTGTCAACCTCGTTGGTGCCATATTCGTTATTACATTATTTTCTCTCAGTGGATACAAAATGGAAGAAATACCCTTAGCAGCTTTCAGTCCACGTCTAACTGCCTGGAACTCACCATGGAAGGACATCTTCATCATTTTGTTCTACGTCTTTGCAATGAACTGTTATCTCCTCATTGACCTGCCACAGATTTTGATCATTGCTATTTCTTTCTTTCTAGCATCAGAAATGGAACATTTAAATAAGCAGCTTGAAAATTTGGTTAATAGCAACAGGATAGATGAAAGTACAGATTCAATGGTTAAACAATCTATTTGTTGGTCACTGCAAGAAAAAATACCATACATGAGAAAGCGTCATCAAGCGTTATGTAAAGTTATTGGCGAAGTCGACTCCATGTTCTCGAGTATTACTTTAGTGAAGTACATGGCTGATTGCTTTTTCTTCTTGACCGCTGTCTATTTAGCAATATATTACGGAATTGGTACATCAGATGCCTATATAGTGGACATGTTGGAAACAACACTCTATTTCATTCTGTACTCTTATGCATTGTCCAATCTGAACGCAAAGGTAAATGGAATAGTTATTATAATTATCGTGTTGTTACTATTGTTATTGTTGTTTTGTTGTTGTTGTTGTTGTTGTTGTTGTTTGAGATGAAATGACGCACTAAATGACAAGGTCGCCTACCTAAGTAGTTGGTTGAGGCATGACTGGAACTCTCTTATTATCAAGAACAATCCTCTAGGATGACACACTAAACTGGCTAATTAGTCTTAGCCACGTCTAGATACATACGTGATCCTCCTACGACGCTTGTAAAAAGTACCTACTCTTCGCATACATTGTTTGTGAGCGTATTTTAATTTTAAGATTTATTGAGAATTTTGAGATAATTTTTGTATTTTTGCAGGCGCATGGGGGTTGGTCGTCTGTGCATGACTTGGACATTAGTTCTCTGTCGTATAAAACATCTATGGAGGTTAGTGATTCATAGCTGATTCTAGGCGGTTTGGCATGTAGCCTAATGTGGTCATGTTGTATAGTGTGAAAACGTTTTGGTATTTCCATAAATTAATTCTTTTATTTTTAAGGTAAATTCTAGTTGTTTTTATTTTAGCTGTTGATGTTTAGCAATCGACTGTCCGGACCACCTATTGGATTAACAGCTTGGAACTTTTTCGTTGTCGACAGATCTAAATTACTGACGGTAATCTTATACGTTGTTTGTAGGTAATTCAGTTGTCGGCTGTGTCACTTTTGCCCAGATGAGCAGTCTAGTAAAATGTGGGTCCTAATTTATTAAGATGTCAGCAATAATTTCAAAAAAGTAGAAAAAAATAGTCAGTGGCATTTGATCCCACAAAACATAATTTTGTTTCACATTGTAATACCACGAACGAAAGTTGATCTCATTATGACATTACGTTTTAGATTAGTATAATGCTGCTCAATAAGACTAATCATCTTGTTTTCTTTTTAGATTGTCAGCGCTATCATAACGTACTTTCTCGTTCTACTACAACTGGTGCCATCTATAAGCGACCATACGCACTATGCCAGTCTCATGGATAATGATGAAAGGAACTTGTCAGTCTTCATCGAGAGTATCATCACAAACATATCCAGCAGGTGCTAAAATAGTATTAAAAGTAGTACGGTTGATAAAAGTTGTGCAATTTTGTTTTACCCAAGCTAAGAAAACTTTCTTTATTTGTTTCTCAAATGAAACCAATCGATCAACCGCTCCGCCGGCCAAAAACAGGCAGTACAGAAACTTAGAAACAAAAGCGGCTACGTGTCACTTAGGTACTGGACATTTGAGCACCAATAAAAATTGATGTTGTGCTTGATTTTTTTATTTTTGTTTATTAAATTTTTAATGACCCACTATTTTCCCAACTCTCACTATATTTTTTAAATCGCATCACTAAATTTTATATACGCAGGGATGCAAAAATTAAAGTCAGTCGCTTGTATTTAGAGCAATAAATTGCTCTGTTTTTGTACGAACACAGTTAAATAGAAACAAGAAACATTTTAAAAGTCAAAAGTAAACAGATGAAAAACAAATTTTTTCAAAAGTTTACAACTAGCTCAGAATGTAGTGGCTAGTGGCTCAGAACACTTTGCGTTTAGGACGCTTAAAATTTGCTTTACTATGAAAACACACAAGTAAGTAGAGCAGTTGATAATCATTTCTGTTAGGCTTGAATTAGCTTTCTCTTCAGTTTGGAATGACTAATATGTTTTCAGTATAACATATACTGTCACAAAATCGCATCTCATATAAATCATCTCAGTACAATAGTCTGAAAATCATCACTAACACCACCAAACATAATGTCGCAAAAAAACTACATCAGTCAAAAACTGATTTAACTACAGCTGACGTCTTATTTTGTGACTTTTCCCCCTAGTACATTCAGTGTTCGTGTACGTCACAAGATCTGATTATATTATATACTCCGTCGTTTTCTTGAGCTAATATTTGCAAATTCCACGGACGCTGATAATAGCTTCCACATTTTGCGTTTATAAATGTTATTTTTACAAGCATTGAATGAGAGAATCGAGCAGTTTGCCACTATGCCCAGTGCCATTTTAATTGACTTACGTGTGCAGATCAGGAGCTTAAGTAACATAATTACTTATAATTTAAGTGTGCGATTTGACTAACAAAAAGTTGAAAATGTTGGTATTATTTAGCAAACATTTTCTGTATTAAAATTTCAGTAATCTATGCAGGCATGCTGTTTTTCTACATTATTGTAAAATAGCAGTTGTAGCTTTTGACCCAAGTTTTAAAAATCTACCACATTACTTTGTGTCGTAGCGTTACTAATATATTATACTAGTATAGTTTCTAGTTTTATCAATAATATCATTATTGCGTGCATTTCTTCAAATTCCCTGTACATTGAACAAAAACCAATCTCAATGGTTGTTAAGCTTATTAGTGTCTGTATACTGTAAAAATAAACAGCTTTATTCTAGAAAATCATTTATTGTTAAGTTGGTATTAAAATACCGCTTATAAAAATTGGGTGTTTATTTGCTTTTGCAACTAAAATCGTTTCAAATTATCCGCACGGTATCTCTAAAAATAATTAACATTATCATTTTATTCAGCTAAATGTCACTGTAACTGCTTAGAGTCACGTTATTTTTAGCGAACTTCACTGAGACGGCAAGTAATGAGTTTATTAAAACACACGGCAGCTAGTTTCCTTGCTCAATTGGTATGCGATGTTCTTTTGGAGCTGGAAGAGCCAAAGGTGCTTGTACTGTTAGTATACCATCTGTAGATAGTGCAGAACTCACACTCTCTGGATCAACTCCCTTTGGAAGAACAAACTCTCGTTTAAACTCTCTGTACAGTTGTTTATTTGCTGATTTTTCTTCATGTTTAGCTTGCACAAGAAGTTTATTATCAACAGTTTTTACCTCCATTTCTTCTGGTAAATAATCATGCACGTCGAACCTCAACTTTAGCTGCTTGTCTCCTGTTGGACTGTGGTCAATCAGAGGACTTGTTGGATGTTGTTGGAACCAATCCCCACTGTCAATGGCTGTGGATGGAGCGAGCGACTCAAAAGCTGACCCTCGGTCAAAATCTGTAGACGCAACCTGCGACGTTGTAGACCTGATAGATGTTGTAGTTCGAGACTGCGTAATTTTCGATGAGTCGCCCGTAAATTCGGATCTCATTCTTTGCATTTCTTCGTCAGCAGCCTTAATTGCTTCAATCATTCTATCAGGCTTGTTGTCATATTCACGATCTAGCAGACTGAAGTCTAACTTCATTAGAGGTACAACTTTTATACGTTTTTCTGTTTTGTAAGTTACTTTCTGCTGCGGTTGAGACATTTTGCACGAGTTACACAGAAAATTTGTCTCTTGAAGCTAGAGAAGCCACGTTTAAACTCTGTAATTCCCTGTAGACAGCTGGGCGAAGCTAGATCAAGGATGGGAAGCCGGGGCTCAGTGTGTTTTCTTTACGAAAACCAGAGAAGGGTGAATTTATTTATAGAAGACTGGATATTACTGACTGTGCACTAACACGTGGAGTCTGTCAGTTCATTTCATGCGTCTTGAGATTGTGGCTAGCTCCTGAAGATGACTTTTCTTAGTTTTTTGTCTTATAAGATTATGTCGTCAAAATGCCTATATTTGTTTCTTAAACTCCAGTATTATGTCAAAGACACGAGAATTTTATACTATTACCGATACTAACACTAAACATCACTCGCTGCAGTTAGGCAGTTGGTTTGTTAATACACATATTAACTTTGTGTATGGTCTACTGCAGCCGTTACTTTCTATGTGCAGCAAATTAGAAGTTGAAGATGAAACCAGCTGCTTCACTTCATTGGGGTTTAAGAAACAAATACACAAGCGCGCACGCACGCGCACACGCACACGCACGCACACACACACACACACACACACACACACATATATGTGTACGCGAGCCCAATCAAACACAGTTAAGGTGCAAAATTAAGACTATTGCAGAACCGTGAGGAGCAGTAGCGTTGATTTGATATAAGAAAGACCATCCTTCTTACTATCTGTTTGGTCACTCCACATGCAACTTGAATTTGTGTGCCACGTGACACTCCAAGTACACCTCTATGTCGTGTAGAGTAGACTTCCGTGTTGTATGATTGAAGTCTGTGGAGTAGACTTCTGTGTTGTATGATTAATGTTTGTGGAGTAGATTTCTGCGTTGTATGATTAAAGTTTGTGGAGTAGACTTCTGCGTTGTATGACTAAAGTTTGTGGAGTATACTTCCGTGTTGTATGATTAAAGTTTGTGGAGTAAACGTCTGCGTTGTATGATTAAAGTTTGTGGAGTAGACTTCCATGTTGTATGATTGTAGTCTGTGGAGTAAACTTCCGTGCTGTATGATTAAAGTTTGTGGAGTAGACTTCTGTGTTGTATGATTAAAGTTTGTGGCGTATACTTCCGAGTTGTATGATTGTAGTCTGTGGAGTAAACTTCTGTGTTGTATGATTAAAGTTTGTGGAGTAGACTTCTGTGTTATATGATTAAAGTTTGTGGAGTAAACTTCCGTGTTGTATGATTAAAGTTTGTGGAGTAGACTTCCGTGTTGTATGATTAAAGTTTGTGGAGTAGACTTCTGTGTTATACGATTGTAGTCTGTGGAGTAAACTTCCGTGTTGTATGATTAAAGTTTGTGGAGTAGACTTCTGTATTGTATAATTGAAGTTTGTGGAGTAAATTTCTGTGTTGTATGATTAAAGTTTGTGGAGTACACCTCTGTACCAGACTTTAAAGCTTGCCGTAAAGTCCAGCACAGACTTAGTCTATTACATCATCATGTTTCAACAATCTCAGATTGCAAGTTGTTTATGAAGGATGTCCAAACATGTTCTTCAAGGTTGCGTAGTAGTCCCTACAAGATCGTAGAATTTTGCTTTAGTGAGCACAGGAACTGCCTGCTGCTAAAACAATTAATCACAGAGATGAGACTTAGAAGAATATGTTTTCCGGTTAATGATACAATAAAGAAAGAACGACCAGTGACATCTTCTGGCGGCAGCTGCTGTTTTTGTTAGGTGTGTATTTTATACAAGTCACGTGAGCTGCGTGGATCGTCGTTTGTTGATGTATGGGACTATGGAATCAGCAGAGCGCAAACCTCCATTTAACTACTAACGCCGGCACAATGAATGTATATTGTGCCTTTCCTCAGTTGCTACTGCCGCCTGAATTCAGTTTGGTTGATATAAAATTAAATTAACTTTGTTAAGTTAACTAGTAGGCCATTTTTGACATGTAAAAACTCGTGATTTTGAAGAGAAAAGCGCAAGAATATCAAGTTGTGTCAGCACGCAAAACAGTTTAATTTTCTTGATATCCGTCATGTTGAGGTCAGTCTTGAGACGTAGATCCTGATTATTGACGGTTCGTTATTTTTTCTGCTAATGTAAATTTGTTGCGGAAACAAAGATGTCGTTTCTCTGCAAAGCCTACCTGGGAAAAAAGAGGGAGAAGGTCGGACATCAACTAGGTAAGTTTAACTGCAGTTGATCTAAAAACTGCATCGTTTTTAGACTCAGTTATATTTATTTGATTACTATATACGTAACAAATTGGAAAAAAATCTTTATTGGTGCCTTACATTTTCACAGATATTGTGTGCATTCATATATTAATATTCAGGACGCTCCAAAAGAAACAGTGGACTAGCAAACGCTAGAAGTATGTCAGTATCACACCATTCAACGTCTAAAAAATAAGTATGGTCAATGTATGGTCATAAAATTGTTAGGAAAATAAAAATTTTTTACGAACATAATATTATTTTACGTCATTGTGATGTCACAATCCCAGAAATCCAGGTCAGTTGGAAATTTTTTCAGCTTATTATAGCATCAGCACATTTCTATTGCAGTTTCTTTTGGAACACCCTGTTTAACTTAAGGCTCATAGAAATGATACTAAATATTGTACACCTAATCTCAGATCATCACATTGTTGTACATGTATTTTGCCTTTGCGAGAATATTGCTCACAATAGTGTTTTTTATCTTTTATGCAACATTAACTGCTTTTACTATACGTGCTATGCACTCTATACTTTACACACATATACAATATAAAATATATGTAACATATAATATATAGTGTATGTAATATATAATATATGTAATATATATATTCTTTCTTTCCATTTAGTTCGCTTTTATTTTTAATAACATTATGGTCCACCCCAGCGTACAGTAGGCAACCAGTCTATGTATGGTTATTACAAAGGAAGTTATGTTATAACTGGATGATTTTGGAACACCTGGCTCTAAGGAATAATTCGAATAGCCTTGGTGTTGCTGATTATTTTTTGCCCACGTTAAATATTTCACGTACGGTTTTGATATCCATATCTGTTATTGATACTTAACGTAAATATATAATGTTTTCCTAAAGACATTTGTAAAAAATGTAGTTGTTTTTACAACAAAACACCTAAAAATTTCACTAACGTCACTAATTTCACTTCTATCACTGATTTTTTTAAATTAACAGAATTCATAATCTGATACATATTTCTAATTTCGCATCAAGTTTATCTTTAATGAAGATGCTCTCATATCATTTTTCGTAACATAGCTTGTTGTTTTTTCCTGTTTTTCTACACAGCTGTGTAGAGCGGTTACTAATTAGCTGCAGTATTTTAGTGTAATTAGTACGTATAAGAATTATAATCTTCAACAGTGAAATTCTTTACGGAAAAGTGAATTCCACTTGCTTCTACCTACCGATTGCTACGCAACTAAGTAAGCAAGTCTTCGTAGAGAAACTCCTTTAGATGTATTGCTTTAATGTTGAAAGTTTTTTATTGAACCTGTTAAGTACAGAGGTTGTAATACCTACATCATCTAATCCTTATTATTCCATGCAGCTGTATTGTATTTGCTAAAACGATACATTCTACATCACTCACCTGTCCTGAGCAGGTGTTCTGCCGTTGCGTCCCATTTTTTCCTACGCCAAGTATAAGTATTAATATTGGCACTTGAAGTACCACTTCACTAACATCTAGTATTTTTTGTTTGTAACAAGCTTACATTATTGTGTTTTTGCAGCAATAACTGGCCCTTGATTTCTGACGGCACTACATTTCTTAACAGCTATAACTTTTACAAAAAGAGGTACATAAATCTTATTGTAGGCAAAGGTTCAAATCTAGGTGTTTTTTGCATATTAAAGGAACACGATGTGCGTTGTTAACAAAATAAAAATATCAGCATTCTAGTAAGTTTCGTTAGTAAAATTTTAAGGAATTTTGAAGCTTAAGCTAGACCGAGCTTTCAAATAATAAATAGAATAACGTTTTTAGAAATTGATTTTGATTATTCGCGTATGCCTAAGCATTTGTGAGCATATACAGGAAGAGAATGACGAATAAAACGCTTAATTTGCTTTTAAGAAAATATGAAACATAAATATATGTGAGTAACAGCGTAAACATTTTCTCTGTTTTGTCACGAATAACGTGTCCTGTTCATTTTCATTTCTTACATTTCAGTACATACATAGCTTTTTGCTTTTTCAACAATTTGTTGCTTCATACAAATCATTCTATTATAGACAGAGAAGTCTCATCGATAGAGTAATAGCACAACTGACCTGTTTGTCCTATACCTTGATGCGGTTTGTTTTTCTTAATGTCTTAACGAGTTGTCAAAGCTCAACGCCGAGACGATGTGACCGTTTCGTCCTTAAAGAACGTTAAAAGCAGAAGCTGCACATTTTACGTTATCGTTGTAATTTAATATTCGTTGACATATGGTTAATAGATTTATAGCATGCATTCTTGGTAGAAAATCTGTTCAGTTTTATGACGCTGCAGCACATGTTTCAGGTGGGAAATGTGAGCAACAAAAGAAACGTTATCAGCTCCATGTCTCTTCATAAGGTTGACAATTTGGCACATAGCCAAATTTTTAAGCAGTTTTACCATTTTTACGTGCCGACTTAGTGTGACGAACCTGCATAAGATGCTACGATTTTGGAAAAGACAAATAAATGTTTTTAAGAACATTTCGGCTTGTATTCAAGTAAGATGTTTAAACACAAGTTCCTTTTTATGAAAAACATCATATTCTTTACTTCAGTCACAAAGCCACCACTTTTTTAGTCTTTTTCTTGCAACTGTGTTGAAAAGCTTTTAGCCGAAGACCTCCCAGTGTATAATTTTGCTTACTCGTCCGCTGAAATTTTAGACAACATAACTTTTCGCAAATATGACCCAATTCTGAGTTTGTGTATTGCTAGATTATGGCTAAAGTTTTTGTGTTAGAGTAAAAGAAACACAATAAACAAAGGAAGTGTTCTGCTCCAAAATTTGTTTGACAAATTACTCAGCAATTAAATTTTCTACTCTCTTTGACAAAAGCGTCGAGTTTTGAACAGAACTGTTTTCTCATTTTGTTACTATTTTCAAGGCTTATTTGTTAAAGATTTTTATGTTTGATTGACGTTTGTGAAGAGCTAAAATACCATGCATTTATTTACAAGCTGCAGGCACAAAACCAATCAAGTAAATAAATACGAAAATGAAAGTGCCTTAAGCGTGAAACTTCGGCTGATGTAATATCTTTATCAATAATCCAACTTCGCCACGCTTCTGATACAAAATAGCATTGTATAAATAACATGGAATTCGTGCGCCAAGCATCAAACCCGCAGCCTCAAAGTTGCAGGTGTTTGAGGTCAGAGCACTAGACGCACTATTTTCACGGCTGTTGCGTTTTCAAGACGCCACACCTGTTGTTAAATATTGCGCCAACCACACGACTTTTTCAATAAAAAAGAGAAGATTTTTTGCTGAATTACAAGTCGTGATAAATGGTCTCAACGGAAAAGCTAACTTCAAGGAGATTTGCATAAAATTTGTCTTTGTACGTGACTGCGCACGCGACTATGATTTATGAGGCTTTATGATGGTCAGTACCAGTGACCGTTGAGAGTCCGAGCTATCGATGGCAGTATTCCGACGTGCTATTTTTGCTGCTTCTACAAAATTTGTTATAAAAGTTAAAGGTTGCCCGTTAATAATGTTACCGTGGTAAACTTCTATATTTACATCTCATGTTTACAGACCGACTAATGGTATCAAGCTCAATGACCGTTGAAATATATTTACAATTCTGATAGGTGCTCCTAATCCTTCTAACCTGCCGATAAGAATACTTGGGATCTTAAACAGAAAACATCCACCATTCTTATGTAATCACTTCTACTTTCGTACTCTCATTTTGACAGCAAAGCTCATATAACGACATGTAGGATAATTGGCCTTCGTATCTCACATTAGAAAGTGTGAAATATTAATATTTCTGATTGTATCGTTCAAAAAGTTGGTGCATTTGGGTCTGAACAAAAACAGTTCCCCAAAATACTTGATAAAATCTTCTCAATGGGAGTGGCAATTGGGATTTTGGATTAACTACTTTAGACCGTTGTTGCAAGAATTAACGGCTCACATTTCCAGCATGGGAACTTTCCTGCCACCGTGGACATTTTCCTGATAACATCAGCATTTCAGTGCTCAGTCAGACCACTGACAAAGCGACAAGCTGATACTGACAGCCAATGTTTAGAAAAATGCACTTTTCCTATAACTTGCTATGCTGAATTACAAAATGACGGCCACAGATAACAAAATAACCAAGTGTTTCATCACGTCAAACTCATTCATTTCCCCTGACAATTACTGTGACTACCAATTAGGGTTATTATATGTTGTTCGTATGCAAAAGTTAGTAATAACAAAACCCAAAAAGTCAAAAAATTAAAAAGTAAAATAAAGGAGGACCCTAGGTGCTATTTTAAATATATTTATTTTTGTTGAGCGTGTATTAACAAAAACCAAAACTTATAGGAAGAGTAGAGTCTCGGTAGTAATTTTAAGTAACTGAAATGTGTGTCTTATAAAGTAAGACGTAGCTACACTACCATACCAAATTAATCAATTAAAATTAGTGTTGCTGAGATCAGCAACTCACACACATGCTTTTACTTCTGTGGACTTTTATTTATTCTTTTGCTCAGAATATTATAATGCACTGCATTTCGCACAACGCCCGCATTACATAAATGCTCTGTATTGTTTGTCGTAAACACGATTAGCATATAAATTTGGTCACGTTGAATCAGTGATAAAGGTGAAACCGTTAACAATGCTACCAAACGTGATTATAATGCATTTAGCCAGTTAGATTAGTGCCTTTACATCGTAAACTACAGGTAGCAGTGTTCAACTTAATTCACGACTTCATTATTTTCTAATTACTACCTATATTCCGAAAGCATACATGAAGTACGATTTTCAACTTATTCAATTAATTTGTTTTTAAGGGTTAAAATTTAAAACGTATTGTCAAAAAAATAAAAGCAATGAAAACCACAAGATAGCAAACATGACAACATCTGGTAAGCTGTATAGTGGACCATAACATAAAATAGTAGGTCACAAGTTAACACGTTAAAATAATAAGGTAGTACTTTAAACTAATTAGTACGCAAACTATAACAATTAAAATTTATTGTGATGCCATAATTTAAGCCTGGCTATAAATGACTACCGATGTGGACCCATATTAGATAGCTCAGATTCTAAAGATACATATAAGGTCACGATTTTAAGTCATATATGAGATCTAAGTTTTATGTTGGTAAAGCACTTAAATAAAAATTTATTAACGAAAGCTACATTCCGGCATCGTTACGTCTTCAAAGAAACATTAATTTGTTTTCATTTAACCTATTAGAGAAGTTTGGGCAAAGTTGTTTGTTTTATTGAAAGCAGCAATCCGTAGTTGTGTTGAGTGCCTCGATATATTTGCTTCATCTTCCAATATTTTATTTTGATTGCAACGTTGACAAAATCGTTGATGAAGTAGTATCTAACGTGGTTTGTGCTGACTTTTTTGTCTATAGCTAGTGTCTAGTTAGTGTGATTTTTAGTGAATTTTTTTATCTTGGGAGGTTGTTTTGCTCCAGGTTTTTCAACAATAATCATGCACTTTTGGTTTAATCAATATTAAACTTTAAGTTTATTCTTGACATTTTATGATTTTTGCTACACACGCAGTCCGGAAATACTACACCGCACTCACATTTTCTACTGGTACATTACAGCATTATTGATAAGCTTATTCAAAGAGGCAAATACCTATTGTTGTTAACAACCCATGTAATTATACCAAGCTGTTCCTTGGCCATTGGTCAAATTAGTAACAACCCTTGCATAAAGTTTAGTTACAGTAACAAAACAGCGGGAATAATGTCTACAATTTCCATAATCATAACACTGCATGTTTCCCATAAATAACTCTGTGTTAGATTGTATGCAAATAAAAAAAGCAAAGCAGATTGGTGTGACATTGTTAGTCGACAGATGGCACTTTATTGACTTATAGCTGGTTTGCGCAAGGAGTACCGCTAACCATAAAGTGAAGGCTTGGTGGGATAGTTTTTTACTGCGTCCAACGGTCACCCGTCTTTGAGAACACGAATCATTTTATTAGACCTGTATGATTAGGAGTACACCTATAAAATATGATTATAACCTAAAGAAAGAAAGACGCCAAGATGGAAAAGTAACTTGGCAAGGAATAAATTGAGATTCTTATCTGCAAAGTCTTACCGAAATTGTAAAATTGTTTTCAAACGTTCTACTAACCTGAAAAGGATAGGCATTTGAAGATGATTTCGGTCTGTGACTATAATATTTTTCTCATTCAAGGTGTTAATGTCTGAGCACAATTAATCTAAATCACGCAATTGCATGTAGTATTGCTCGTCAGCATTGAGTTTTTAAATTTAATTTGGCGTCTATGAACTCAATTCACAGATTTCAAGCAATCTAAATTCTTGTAAAGAACTTGATCACGGATACGTCATTATTTGGCATACAATACTGCAGTTTAAAGATGAGAAATTTAATTCGTTAGTTGCTGCAAATTATACGTGTACCAGATGAATGATACTAGAACTCTTCATCGCCAGTGGGCTGCATAACTTTTGTGATTTATATGGAAAAATCTCAAATTACCAAAAGCCGGTGGAATATTGCCTGATACATGACTAGTTATTAGAGGCCCTTGATGATAACGGCGCAGCTCCCAGCCGTGAGTAAAAAGACTATGTCACGATAATAACTTGCAGGTATTTACAGTACATGAATGTCCCACTCATGTTATTGGGTGCATTTGGTTTTTTTCAGCAGAGTCTAAAATAGTAACCTTGTAAATTTTTAAAAAAATTCTGTACGGCCAGTTGACGTTGAATGACGTTGTAGTCCTTTAGCAGATATTACAGAACCTCTCTCTCTCTCTCTCTCTCTCTCTCTCTCTCTCTCTCTCTCTCTCTCTCTCTCTCTCTCTCTCTCTCTCTCTCTCTCTCTCTCTCTCTCTCTCTCTCTCTCTCTCTCTCTCTCTCTCTCTCTCTCTCTCTCTCTCTCTCTCTCTCTCTCTCTCTCTCTCTCTCTCTCTCTGTCTCTCTCTCTCTCTCTCTCTCTCTCTCTCTCTCTCTCTCTCTCTCTCTCTCTCTCTCTCTCTCTCTCTCTCTCTCTCTCTCTCTCTCTCTCTCTCTCTGCCTCCCCCTCTCTAATATGGTATGATTCTGACCAGGAATTTTTTCCTTCTGTGCTTTTCCCTTGTGGTCTTAGTTCACTATGTTTAAGTACGTTTTTCTTTGTGTTATATTTTTAACTTTTCAAATGTGATAGTTTTTTATGTGTTAATAATAATAATTATTATAAAAAAACACCAAAGTTTAGCAATCCCATTTCCTCTTTTTAATCTTTTAACCTCATAGTAAACCACAGTGGTGGTTTGAATCATTGTATTTTCTGTTTTTCATTAGTTGTGAAATTTCCCGTTAATAATTGCAAGCTTATTAACCTTTGATTGATCTCATCTTCGTATCTTTTGAAAGTAGAATGCTACAGTTGAGCAAGTCTTCCAGCACGTCTAACTTTGACAATATTGTTACCAAACCCTGGTTATTTGGTACCAATGGCATTCAAGTACAATAGTGTAATCGGAAGTAGTATCCCATCTGCATAATTATTCCACGAACAAGGATACATCCGTCTGTCAAGTACCTTTGAAAACCTCATTTGCTTTTCTACCACACAAGTTGCATTTCCGCTAATCAGGTTACTTGTGACAAGAACAGTTGATTTTCCAATCGACAAAGGTTATTAACAAGGGCCAACTCTCACCAACGATCTATATAAGGCTGTCCATATTGCAAGATTGCTAAAAGCTGGCCAGAAGATCACTAACAGGACACGTGGAGAAGTATGCAGTTCCTATTATTCTTCTACTCTCTAGTAAACAGTGCTTAATAAAAGGAACTTATACTAGTTATGAAGTTGACTGGTTAAACTGACTCAATCTATCACTAGAACCGAAGTGTCCTTCCACTTCCCACATAAAAAGATAGAGCCCTCCATAATTACGCTGCGTAATATCGAAGCAACTGGCTGATGAACAATTTCTAGATAACAATTTAATAAATAAATTAATGGACAAATGTAGTAAAGATAAATAATTGTGCGAGTGAGTGAGTGACAAAAAATGATCAGTGAATCATATAAGCTTCGAACTGCTTTATAGACTATGATTAATTGGTTGTAAAACGGCTAGAAATAGGTAACTGAAAGGGCAGTTTAAAAGGTAAGTAGGCATGCAACTAAGCAAGTATTGGCAGTTAGGTAAACAGGCGGAAGGGTATGTCTACATAGATAAATATATAAGTATAATATATAATATAATAGTGGAGGGTTAACACCTAAAGTATTTATTTCCAAGATAGTCTCCATTATCATTACCCGCATGTTTCTTCGATAAACCCGCGTGCTTGTCAGATAACCAGCAGTACCACTTTTTAACTCTTTGGTATGATTAGGTCGGGAGCTGAACTCGCGACCTACCGACTAGGAAGCGAGCATGCTACCATAGAGTTATACCCAGATGTGGTTTGTAAGTAGTTTAGGGTATAAAAGCAAAAATTAATATCTGTAATGGAATATAATGGACAGTGACTCAATATGACCGTTTTTGGAAAAACGGTTTACAAACAATCCAAAATTCTCCCAGTCTGATTGTAAATATCAACTGCGGTTTTTTTTTCTAATCAGTTTCTAATTCGATGCTGTGTAACTAATCCAAGCCGATGCGACTGCCAAACCTGTACATTTTTTACACACAACAGTCTAAACTATTTACACAATCAACACACAGTACTTAGGAAATATTTTATTAAAAATATGCAGTACTTGTACAATATAACATGTAATTTAAATTGATATTGTATAAGAGCAGGCACTAGATAAGTCACGTTTGAACAAGTCACATATAGTACCAAAGTTTAAGTTAGAGTCATCTCTTAAGTCAGCGGTAATTCTACATCTACATAAAACATGTTTTTCGCTTTGATTGCTCGATTGCACCGCTCTCTTGGTATCCTCGCCCAAGCCTCATGTGAGGTAAACGCTGTTCTCGGTCTAGCAAACATTAGGTACTACTGTGCTAGTGACATGCCAGCACCATTTCCGTTACAAAGGCCACCAATTGTTATAAAAAAGATATATCACTGATAAATGAAGCTACGTCAGAAATGAAAAACGATGCAAACAATCAGTGAAAGTCGTTTTTCATTTATCAGTTCTGGTTTATACTTGTTATTTACTTTTCTTTGTTTGATTCTCTGCTGGCGGAAGCTGAGGAAAAACTTTTAAGTATTATCCATGGGGTGCAAGCCTAAATTGCTGACCTCATGCTAAGCAAAGGAAGTTCTTTGAAAATTACACACCTTCTTGGTAATCAGAACTAATTGTGTCAATAAATAAGAAACACGAGTTTTCTATTGCGGGAATGTAATGAGTGACACCATATGATTAGACCACAGGTGCTAGTGCATTATTTGGCTACTTATCTCCAAGAAACGTCGGTAAAGAATCACTGGGGCAAACGCATGATAACAATTATTTCACTTGACGTTGGAACTATTCAACACACACATTCTTTGCATTTAGAATTTCATTTATTGAAGCTAGTGAATACGGCCTTACTGTCAAACATACATATCTCACGTGACATAACGCATAAGTCGGCCTTGAATTAATCGTATAAGAGAAAATAATTAGTAAATAGAGCCTTTATAGGTAGAAATCATAATATGCAGTTTTTTCTAATAATTAAAGACCTATATAACCCCAACAGACATTGAAGTTTTTAAACGCATTATTATGGCTACATAAATAATTCACAGTTATTTTTACACAAAAGAAATTAATAAATTGAATAATTTACCTTTTTCTGGCGAATTTCGAACCAGTGCATTGCCGTGTTTCGCTTTTTTGGCGCGAGTGAGCGAAAATGACTTGCGCAATGCAGAAAGCATCTTTAGTTACCCACGTTCGTTTACGAATCTTTGGTGACCTCATGACTGTACTCATAACGTCGTTCGTCTCGCACACCGAAAAATGGCGGTTCTTCAAATTTAATGGCGCTAACAACAAAGTGATAAAAAAGTTTTACAGTAAGTTTATAATAAAACAAATTGAATATTCGTAATGAGAGTAGGATTTTTAAGTTGCAAAAGCTTATATTAGAGTAAGAGTTTAGTTTGACTTTAAGCTTTTTTAAGTTTCGTTCAGTAGCCAACGTATTCATCATTCAGATGCTAGCTTTTTAAACTGCTTTAGGGCTATTAGGGTTTTTCTTTAGTGTTATTGACGCTTTTTGATGGCCTGACAGTCATACCTTGCTATTACAGTATAATTTTGAATCTTTCTATACATTTCTGGCCTATACTTATTACGTAATACGCTTGTAGAGTTAAGTATGCAGTGAAGTATATTTCACAATGAGTTAATACATAGTTATGAAGAAATTAATGGAATTATTTCAATATTTCTGTATTTGACACGGAACTAATCGATGCTCTGGCTGGATAATAATACATTACTCTGAATGACCGAGTGATTGGTCGTAATTTATCATTACTAAATTATTGTTTATGCAATAAATGACAACTCTCGTACATTTTTACAGCAGAAGTGCTATTATTCATTCAAGATGTGTTTTCGACTTAGACCACACGCGGTATCAATAGTTCTTCCTTGGGTTTTAAAGTTAAAGAACAGTGGAAACATATTCCTTCCTGATGTACTGGTTCCTCACCTGTGTCATGCAGTCCCAAGTGCAACGTGATTATCATAATAATTTAGTACCCAATTGAGTGTATGTTTTAGCTGTTCTCACCGTAATATCCAATTGTTATTAACTTTTACAATAGAGTAATTATACTAACGAAAGCTTGTAATTAATTAGAAGCTTGTGTAGGATAATTTAATATACAACCAAAATAATTATTGGACTTATAGTTACGACGCTGACACATAATGTAACTTTTGTTTAGATGTAGACTGGTTTTAGGTTTTATTTCAAAAACTGAATAACTGTAGGTTTAAGCCATCATTAAATTGTTAGACATGAAATTAAGATTAATGATAATTTAATTAATTTCAGTTAGTTATAACAATGTAAGTTATGTCCATAAGACATGTGACGTTTCATTAATTAATAATAATGTAAATTGTCAATAAGATATGTGACGTTCCGACAAAGGAGATACTTTGCTGTGGTTTTTCTCACAACAGCTTACACTGTCAGATTTAGATATTAATGTTAAATACGTGAAACTGAAAAAAGTGCTAAAAACATCAATTTCTTACAAAAGCAGCTAAGATTTCGCCGAAGTTCTTAAATTAGCTGCAACCAGCAATCAACATAAGATTCAGTACGAATAGGTACTACGAGCTAAAAAAAATAACAAATCTCTTGGGATCAGCAGTGTTGAGATAAACCTTATTTTGATGTAAGACTTCCTATACGCTCTATACAAGTGACGGAAACTCACACCTGCTTACTCACATTATGACCATTCATTTAACGGTCAAGCCAGGTGTATTTACCTGAATAATACCTGCATGCTACGACGATTCTATCATAAAAAGGTGAGATAAAAATGTGAGCAGTGATGTAGTAAATACGTCGCATCAAATTGAGTGTAACAATGAAGTGAGTGATAACGATGATTAAGAAATAGCATCAGGTATCACGAATGCTGATAACAGAAAAGAAAATAATTAAGATCCAGAATAGTAGTTAATACAACCGCGAAATGTTTGATCATATGACAAAAAGTGACATTTCGTTTTTGCTTATAAGGAAAATGCAGATGTGACGGCCAATAAAAGTAGCCACATAATGGAGTGTAATTATAGGTTAAGCAATTTGCATAATGCACCTACAGATAAGTATATTACGTCAGCCATGCAAATTGCACAGTGCAAGCTCATGCTGTGAAACATGCAGGTATTTGCACAACGTCTGAAGTATCACCACACACTTGTAATACTTGTAAAAAACGGTTGTATTAATCATGTCGTTATAATATTGTGTAAGAAGAATTTGTCTCTGACGTCTGTTCGACGATTTAATCTGCCCGTTTTTTCTTGGTGCGTCGCATTCTAATTTTTCCAAAAAAGCATTAATCATACCTTTTCAAATTGTTTATGTAATTTAACGAGACTGCTGTTTTCTTTTTGCCTTCGAGTAGTTTCAATTAACAACTTATACAACACACTTAAACTGCTACACACAACACACTATAGCAGCTAATTAAACTGCTGCATATACGCGGAAGCTAACCTAGTATATGTTTTATGCATAGTTTATTATAATTATTTATTTAATGATTCTTATAAAAAGCTTCAACTTTCTTCGCAATTTGGCATTAGGACTGTTACTATCAAAACAACTTGGTTAATGTTTAACCTGAATTGCAATACTATAAATTTTCACAAACATAATATATAAAATAAAGACGTCTCAGATAAGATTTGCCTGTAAGATAACTCAAACCGTTCTTATTATTGTTCTAACAAGATTAATCCTGCTTAACTCGCAAAACCGCTATCAATTCATGGGAACTGCATAGTCAAAGAGGTGCTGTTATTAACAAGAGCGTGAGCATTTTCGTTGAGACTTACTAATAACTGCAGACCTCAGACCTCTTCAAAAATTCGTTGGCCTAAATTTTGATACAAAAGCGTGAGAACGTTTGGTTGCAACCGAATTATCCGGATTTCAAAATCTTCAAACTAAGTCAATGAGTTTACATCCTTCATAAAAGCTAATGGTTCTTCTTCACTGGGGGCCGATGCAGGTTTAAGCAGAGCGCAAAAGTCAGTTGCTTCGACTGGTTAAACGTTAAATGAAATGCGCTAATATCGTTATTTCTAACTAACGCTTGTTAACTGTCCATGAAAATAGCATTCATAACATAATCCTGGAGCAATTAAGATTTTAAGACTCAGTCTTGGCATCATCATGGCTTCGTCATCGATAGTAAATGTACATTAATTGCTCACACTTGTTGCCTGGTACACTGCCAGCACTACTACTAGTACTTAACAAACAGTAATTCGCATTCCCTGCGAGTAATCTCACATCTATTCATTGACATAATATTTGCGACAGGGGCTGCTATCAGGCTGGTAGACGATAGAACTTTTTCGCGTTTTTTAAATTTTCTGACAACCTAATATAATTTTTGAATTTTGTGTCTTCTGATAACCTAAGATGACATTCTGAGGCCTTTTTGAGGTTTGGGGGTCAGTTTCTTTGAAGTGTGTACAAGTAAGTATAAGATAGCACAAGGTCACACAAGTTCTAGCAAACTAAACTTTTTGAAGTACAAGAATAGCTGCTCATTCTCATGATAGTTAAGCAGCGATAGGTCTAATTAGTAAATGGATGAGTGACTGGTCCCTGAAGCTAACTGCTTGATCCTGGGTTGCAGTGTGTCGATTTTTATAAAAAATATCAATTATTCCTATTTCGTTAAGTTTATCCACGGAAGTAGGACAGAGTTTATTCAGTATTCTGCGCATGTGTCGTAACAGACGTTTTTTAAAATCTTTCACATTATTTGTCTTCGGCTATAATAGCAAAATTGGAATACTTGTCGCGAGGAAGTTTTTTGTGACTATGTTGCCTGATTTTTTTTCTCAGTAGTATTCATAAATTATATATAATAACAGTAGCAAAGTTCTATAAATCCGCGTCAACAGAGGGTAAGCTGGCGTACCCACTAAGACTTGCGTCCTTGTACTCGTTGTTCACTGCACTCATTTCAATTTCGTCGGTTCTTTTTACATTTCTAACGTCTTAGTTATTTTAAAACGTTAAAGCTAAACGAATTTTAGGCAGGATTTAGAAGATTAACAGCCGTATTTACAAGAAATGCATGACCCTGTCCATAGTCCTATATTGTCTAATTACTGTACGGTACCCGCCTGTTTCTTTTATCGAGCAGCTCTATCAGCAACTTCAGTGGTTAAGTTGAGGAAGTACTGTTGTTTCACTTATCGTGAGCTCGAAACATTTTTGGAGATTTCTGTTTTGACTAAACTTACAAAATGAAAGGGGAACAATAGAAAAACCTGCCTGTATAGGAACACATTTTCCCAATGCTTTCTTTGTATTCACCATCAGTATTGGTTACTTAATGGTTATCGCAATAATGTCAACAACCACTTTAAGTTTAATTTATTCTCTCTCACTTGTTTGTGGATTGCGTTCATTAGTTTTAAGACACCCCGTCGTTTATTTGCACCTGTGATTTATTTTACGGGTCATTTACCTATTGTAAGTAATGAACTTCAAAGTAGAACTATTAGCAAAAGCTGCATGCGTCATTGCAAACAAAACAAGTTTCAAACAATTTAGTTAAATTTTGACTTACCACAACAAGTAGGATTATACTGTATTAGATTATAAAACGCTCTTCAATGACGTGTTGTGAAATATTATCAAAACAAATGCATTTTTAAAAAAGAATATTGTCTTGCTAGCGGTGAGTAACTCTTCAACTATGTACCTCAAAGAGATTTCAGACGTATTAAATCTAGAATATTTTTGCGAATTAAAATGCAATAATTTCAATTAGGAAGCGAGCGGTTTTTACAATGGAGTATTATCTACACTTTCAACAGTAACTGACATATTTAAGTTTATGTTTGCGAAAGAGTAAATCCATTAATCTGATTATTTTTCGCTAATCTTGTTTTGTTCGAACTGCGGATTAATCTGTTTTTCAATGAGCATTCTTTCACCGGTTTATTCGGTTTACGTGAAATGTAAATGCTTTTGATAGAAACTGATATTGGAACAGAGTTTTGGATAAATCTGGTTTAAACGGTCTGCACCTGCATTATTTGGTGTAGTACGCGCTTAGGCTATTATTCTTTCATTGCAGATAGTAAATCTAGATGTGGTTTTTACCTCAACGGTTTCACAGTGAAAATAAAATCACATTGTTGATTAAACAGTATTTGCTTTACGTTTTTCATTTCTTTTTTTGCTTCGTTCCATAGACGTTTTGTATTCATTTGTTTAAGCTTTCGGCGGATTTTTTTATGTATTCATTAAATGACTCCTCATTTGCTCACTCTGTTTTCACTTATTTATTTATGTAACTTTCATGTGTACATTTGTTTTTTGCCTCTTTATTCACTCAATTATTTATTTATTCATTCATTCATTCATTCTTTTATCTATCCATTCATTCATTCAGTCAACATTAAACAGTCAGTCAACAGCCAGTCATTAAATCAGTCAGTCCGCCTGTCACTCCATTAGTTAGTCGGTCGGTCGGTCGACCGTTCATTTATTTATTCATCCAGCCATGTATTTGTTTGTTTATGCATGTATTATTTCAATTGGCTGGTTTCATTCGATCATATATTTATTTGCTTATTAACATGAATAGTTTGCAATCAAATTACTAAACTTATTGATCAATTAACCCGAGTAGTTTGCATACCTTATCATTAAATTTATTTGAGAGTGATTTCCGTGGAAAAACTATATCAAATACTTTCATTTTTAGGTCATCAGCTTCGCAAGCGGCCTTCAACTGTGCCAAATCCTTTTGTAAAACTTCCTCGCAATCGTTTAAGTCCAGCGCACAGAGCCCATTCTTTCGACTCTCTTCCCTCTTCCAGAACACGAAAGACGAAGTTATTGAGGCCTGGTGACCTCGAACAGAGAGGTAACCCTCTATCAACGATAACAAACACGCACAGACGAGAAGAACTGGTATGGTTTTATGTTAACGACACTTCATTTTATACGGATTAAACACCTAAATTCAATGAAATTGACACTATTATTTTTCACACAATAAGTCCTTTTACATGGTTTCTAACTGCAAAAGTACTTACTATTTCTTTTATCTCTAATAATATTTATCCTTGGTAGGAGGATTATAGTTCAGATGTCCTTGGTACAAAACAAATGACTTGTAGCAATCCCTTCTTAATAGTTAATTAATTAGAGCAGTTTAATTAATTATATTTCTAAATTGATTCCAAACAAGTATTTATCTAACTGAATTGAGATCTGGTAGGCCGATTAGTTAGGATCTCCTTGTTCAAAACAAAAAATTGTAGAAATCTCTACTTCGTTAACCATTAGAGCTGAGTAATAAGGAAAACTCAAAGCATCGAGGTACAACGGCATTGCTGAAAATAAATTTTACACCTATAAAATAAAATGACGTAATTATTCTGTAACTTTTGATTAACGTTCAACATGATTCGTGCAACAAATTCAAACCGGTATAGTCTTAGATCAAATGATACCCACTTGCTTACAGTTGCTAGAGTGCGCTGTTCCACAATGGGTGACAGGTCATTTACTGTTACAGGACCTACTCCATGGAACAGCCTGCCTATCCACATCAGGACACTTTTGAGCACTAATGCCTTTAAAATACAGATTAAAACGAACTTGTTTAAAATAGCATACAGTCTTTGAAGAGATCAAATTATTTGTCGTTATATGCTCGTATTTTGTGAATCTGTGTGTTTTTATGTATTTACTTTATATAATTTTATGAAATTTCGAAGGATTACTGTTTAATCTTGTGAACCTTTTTAAGTCTGTCTTGATTATTTTAGATATCTTTGTTTAGATAACGTTTGCTCAAAAAAGTGAGTAGTAATTATTACGAAGAATCATCGTAAACTGCTTTTACTCCTTTAAAGAGATGCTGACTGTGTTTGTTTAGTAAAAAATTAGGAAAAAATGAGCATTAGGTTTAATCACCTGTCCTGGAGCGTAAAAGCCTACTGAATATTCATAACTAAACGCGGACACAATTGTTTAAATAGCGTGGAATGTCACAACATACATTTACTATTGCAGGCTGTCAAATACGAGGAGCGAGCAATAGACGTGCCGGACGCCCTCTGCAATAGTAGCGTTGGTCAACTACCCGAGCACAATGTAAAGCAAGATAAGGTAAGGTATCCGAAAATTTTCGATCTTGTTTTTGGAAAAAGACGATCGTATTGGTGCTGCAAAGGTTGTTATAGCATTGATGGTTGTGGTGGTGTTGTGATGGTTGTGGTGGTGATAGTGTCGGTGGTAGTGGTGGTGGTTTTAGTGGTTGCAATCGACCACCAACATTAATGGTGATGGTGACGGCTGCGGCAGCGATAGTGGTGGTGTTGGTGATAGAGGTAACTCACGGTCCTGACAGTGGCAGGCAGTGGCCGTGGCAGCAGTGGTGGCGGTGGTGTGTAGTGGTTTAGCTATTTCTAATGATTTAAACTTTGCTCTCATTTGGTTAGCTGAATGTCTACACTGATAAAGGCGAATTTATTGTTTGGCATCATATTTACCGTATTTAGGTTAACGAAATGGCAAATGTTACGACGACAACGGTTGACAGAGGGCTCAGTCCTATCCATTGGGACTGTGCAGAAGAAAAAGAAAACACGACATTGCGAAAACCAAAACAGGTATAATTCCTTTAGTTAGAATTGCCCATATTGGGCAAATAAATGTAACTTCATCAAAATGTAATTTATTGTCGACCAGTTTGGAACAAACTGTCATTATCAAGGTATCTGAAACCAGAATTTAAGAACAGCATCGAAATACAATTCAGTAGTTAATAACCAAAAGATATATGATATAATGTTGTATAGACAATTTAACAATTTACTTTACATATTACATATCTTGATTGGTATGAAACTATTTACTAGATATGTCGTTTCTAAATTATGATTATGAACAGTTACGTTCGAAGCCGGTCGGCAATAAATTCCACTCCTTTACTTATTAAACATTTTAAAATTCACTCAAATTATTTCATGAAGTGATTAAACGGTGAGTGAGTAATCTGTGTTATGCTATAGCTTAGTGTTTTTATAGAAATCTGAAAGCGCCTATTATTGTGAAGTATAAAATAATAATTCTAAAAAAGCTTGAAGCTACATTTCGAAAGCAGGTACAAAGTTAAACAAAGAAATAACCTCCTTATCAGAGACAAAATTTTCGACCACTGCATATCGTAGGTATGGGTGCGGCATTCCACAAATGACTACTCGTCTGTCATGGGAGCGGAGCTTTCATGTGATACGCCTCAAAATAGGTGCCCCAAAAAGGCCTATAACCTCCTCATCACGAACATAATTTTCGACCACTGCATATCGTAGGTATGAGTCTGGCATTCCACAAATGACTACTCGTATCGTAGGTATGAGTCCACAAATGACTACCCGTTTGCCATGGGAGCCGGGCTTTTAGGGGGTACAGCCCTAAATAGGTACCCCAAAAAAGGCCTATAATTTCTTCATCATAAACACGATTTTCGACCACTGTCTAACATACGCATGAGTATGACATTCCACAAATGACTACATATTTTTCGTGAGAGCAGGGCCTTCAGGCGATAAACCATTAAATAAATACCCCAAAAAGACCTCAAGCCTCATCAACACAAACATGATTTTCGACCACTGCATGTCGTAGGTATGAACCTGGTATTCCACAGATGACTACCCATTTGGATGGAAGTGTGGCTTTCAGGGGTACACCCCAAATAGATTCCTTGTTACACAATTGTATCGTAGACCTGTGTACTACTGTGTAATACCGTTTAATAGTTAAGCGGATTATTTTGTTTCGGGTATTTTTGGAGTAGCCATCAGACATTGTAATATCACAAAGCTGTTCAAGCAAAATTAGTTTTCATTATTAGCAATTTGATAGTTATTCATTTATTTTACTGTAGAATTTATGCATATTACATTGCAAATATAATATGTAATATTAGGAGTATATAGTCATTATGGACGTACACTTTGCTATATAGTTGGCACATTACAGTCCAACATTTAAAAAAAGCAGTGATTTACCCTACTACCACTAGTTACATAAAGTCCGTCCACACGCGAGAGTGCCTACTAAGAAATCTGTAAACACCAGAATAACAAGTCTAGAAAAACTTTTCTGTCCCTCAAATTGCCGCGTGCTTCTACTTTCACAAGAAAAACAGTCACTATTAAGACATGTAAACAATCAACATTATTTAGGATGTGGAACAGAATCTTTCTGATGTCAAGATTTATGTAGAAGCAGGCTTTCAAAGCTAAAACACTTGCGCTGTGATAAGCATTGCTTGAAATTTATTCTTTTACCGATTGCAATTATGCAGTTGCATTCATGAAATAAAGGAAAGCTTAATTCGCCCACTGAAACTTTTAGAAAAGTGCCGTGATATCCAAATAGCTTGTGCGTCTTTAGGCTATTCGTCAGATATTAGTGCTTGAACCATCAACACAATTAAGAAATTCGCTTGCCAAAGGTATGGTACAACTCCTAAGCAGTTAATGAAGCCAGAGTAATGAAGTTGTCAGCTGATTTCCAGGGGAAAGCCATTAAGTAAGACAAAAAGAATGGATGAGGGTGCAATGTAGATCAGTACTGTTGCAAAAAAAATCGCGCGCACCAATTATATGTGGGTCGTTTGGAACAATGCCACAAGGGAATCACCATGAATATCTTGTTAGTATTAATTCTACTAGTATTACTGCTACTACTAACAATAATATGATGATGACGATGATGTTCGGACGACATTTAACCTCTTTTGAAGTCAACTGTGATGAGAAGCTGTTATATCTGTTAAATCATTTTTAATAAGATAGCACATCCTAATTACACTACATTTTTTAGCGTAAACGCGGTATAAAAATCATAAAACATTCACAGTGTTTACAGTAAAAAGAACCTTTTACTTTGTTAATTATCCCGTTGGAAGAATATTAGCTATTTTACAGAAAGGCTTGCACATGCAGTCTGCTGTTTCTCATCCTAAATAATGTTGATTGTTTACAAGTCCTGATAATAACTGGTTTTTCTGCAATGGTGAAAACATGTGGTATTGAAATATAAATTACTATTAGTACATATAACAAAAGCACTGAAGGTTTTTATTTTGGGACGTATCCCTTGAAAGCCCTGCTCCCATGACAAACGTGTAGTCACTTGTGCAATGCCACACCCACGCCTACGATACGAAGTAGTCGAAAATCATGTTCCTGATAAGGAGGTTATTCGTGCGCTTGGACTAAAATAGTTCACATTTGTACAATCATTCTGTGGTCATAATGAGTGTGTCAGTAGAGAATTATGCAACCGAAAACCTGTTTAGTAAATGGATTGGTGATTACCGAGAAAATTGCCCCGTGGCGATTTCCTCTGCCATGATATCCTCGGCTATTTCTTGTAATCAACGAAGATATTAAACGTCAGATGTGACTAAGTCACCTCTGCCAGTTCACTTTCTGGCCTGTGGTTTGACTAGTTTTCGGAGCCAACACAACTGCTTACATTAAGTAGCCAATGAGCTTACGAAACATTTGTAAAATATTCTTTTGTATGTTAAATTGTTCTAATACCGTTTTTTCCTAAACACTACTCGTTAAATGGGCGATTTATAATCTACTGTGTTATAGGACGCCGCTTTGCAAGTGAATACATCACTAGAATCTGGATTTCAAGAAATGTCCAAATCAACTCCGAATTTATCAGAGTTCAGAAATCCTATCACAACTGCTGAAGCCATTGAACAGGTAACGATAATTACTGTAGCTCAGTTTCTTGGTTATCAAGTTTGTGAAGAATGTAGAAACAATGCTTTAACCTAGATATTTTTTTAATTTGTAATTTGATTAAAGTTGGAATTCTATATGATCGAAGTCCGGAGATTTAGTAAAACATTTTCGCAGTCCTACATGTTATAAAGAAAATGGCAAAAGAAAGAAAAACGATTGCCATCCTACTTTGCCTGATGATGATTTAAAAGGCAAGTCCAAAATTTACAGCTATTGTCTTTTGGTTTTTTCATTAGCTAACACTAAATTACAGTTTATAAATAAAATTTATTTAATCGGAGTTACTTTTACATTATAGAGTAGTACATAACCTTTTGCCACGAGGGAACTAAAACAATAAACAGTAGTGCACACCATATTATAACATTAAAGTATTGCTGAAACAATAAATAATTTATAATACCCCCAATATTTAATGTGGAAGACTTGTGCTTGTCTCACCGCCTGAAATTTCTGGGGGGGGGGGGTTGATTGAAGCAGCAACTGTCGAATTCAAGATTTTTTGTCGCGCTAGCTTCTCTTTTGAATGTTCATCAACAGCATGTTCTTGGATCATTTTAGCGTGTGCTGTATCTTGCAGGATCATAGCTCCATGTGTAAAGCACACTTGAAATCTGGTGAATTTACAAACCATTTAGTTCGATTGAAGCGTTTTAAAATTGCTGCTCCGAGCATACAGCCAAGATTGTAAGCCTTCCGAGACATCCGAGGCTTCCACACCTAGTTCTGAAGGCAGACAAATTCTCAGTTGATTCACCTGTACTTCAATGTAATAAATTGCCCTGAACTCCTGTTTCTCCCCTAGCATAAAAGTTGTATATTATATTATTTAAAATTAACATAAATATTAGGTTAAAATTTAATTTGAAGGACAAGAAAAGGGGTATCTGAAGTAGGTTTCAGAAAAATCGCCTAGAAAAGTTATATTACTTTATAGCAATTTTATGCGTATATCGTATTCGCGTTGAAAGGATTTTTTGCTTGTTTTCATTTTAAATGTCTCGCAATACTGGTCCGACCGCGCCATTACATGACGTCATAGACGTACAACGTAAATCAGGAGAAGAAAAGGAATGCTAAGCTTTCCATGCAAAGTTATATTACTTAGCATTTCGCTTACCTGCTTGAAAGGCTTATGTAACTAGAAAAGAAAATTATTAATATCACCAATTGGTAAAATGTCGTTGACTCACCTCCAGTCAATGCAGTGTGCACCACTCACTAATCAAAAAACGTATTTCGAATCTTATTGAGAAGATAACAAAAATTTAAAATTTTACTTAGTGACGAGTGTGCTACGAATGCTCTGGTTATTTTTTCAAACTTTGCTCAGTGTTATCTAAACTTGTTTCAAATTACTTTATCGTCAAAATGGCTGCGTCTACCGGTCGTGGTGGGAGTTTAAATTTACATGTTTTATACAGCATTACTGCCGATGCAAGCTATGTATACAAAAAGGCAGTATGTAAGTGGTATAAAATTTCAAGACGAATTGTTTAAGTTTTATTTAAGTGGAGGTGTTTCTTGTGCTTTAAAATTAATTCATTTATTAAAACGAATTATTTAAAAAATCACTTAAAATTAATATTAGGCTCTTATTCCTCACCACTCTTATTGCTGTCAATTTTAATTTAAATTCTGATATTTAGATACCTAAATAACATTGTAATGAATAGTAAAAGTAACTATGAACGCCGTTTAGGTTCTGAGACTGTCTGTTGCAAACAAATTATTGTTTCTGTTGATACTTTCTTTAACTACTGGCTTTTGGATTTATATCAGTTTTTATGTACAAGTTTTCATCATCCATATCAAAAACCTAAAGTTTTTAGAAGGACGCTACAATTATGGTGTATTACAAAATCGCTTGTCATATTTTTGTTACATTTATAGGTTCTTGACAAGTGTAACAGTAACAGAGTGGCCAACATGCCACTTCTAGTAATGCAGACGTACACTCCATCCACGAACTGGAGCGCATCTGATGAAGTGGAAATCCATGAAGGAACGATCGTCAATGCTCTTTACAAACACAAGCAATGGATATACGTGAAAACACCGAGCAATACGGAAGGCTTTGTTCCGTATTCTCACACCATTCCCCTCAGTCTTGTTATGGGCAAAGAACAGAGTAGTATCAGTCAGTGTTTGTCACGTGGTGGCTTGCTCAGAGCTAGCCAGTTTCAGAGATGTCGCAAAAACTATTTTAACCAAGCGCGTTGTGGCTCATTTGACACAATTTATGAGCAGGATCCGACAGAACGTGTTCAGAATTTGGCCACTTCAACTCCATATCCACAATCAGGACTAGATTCAATGCAACACAATAATCAAAATAACAAAAGCCATCTGGAAAACTTTGATGTGTTTCGAAAACCAGTCGGAAGAGCACCAAGAGCAGTAAGAAAAACCTCTTCTGCCAAATGCCTACCAACACAGACATCAATATTGCCGCCTCCTATAAATAGAAAAGTGACAATGAACGCCTCCTCTCCATCTCTACTGTCAACAGAACAATGTAAACTCAGGAAAGACGTCAGCACACTTTTAAATGGTAGCGGTTGTAGTGAAATTTGGAACTCAACAATGAATCATGACTCGGTACTTTATGTAGACAATGATAAACTAGTGCTCAAGAACACAGATATTTTGGATGATTCTGGACCACCTAAACCGCCCAGGACTTTGCCAGACAAAGCGTGTGCCTCAGATATTGAAATTAAGGAGCATAATACGTGTTGGGGTCAAAGATGCAAGTCTTTGCCAAGATATGTCAGTGCCGACAATATCAATGATGTCGTGCACAGAGGCAAACTCAACAGCCTTGGTCAACCAAAAACTCTGTCTCCTTCTCAACCTCCACAGTTTACTCAATCTGCAAGTAACATAATGTATGATTGCTACAACTGGAGTGAAAACACTAAACCAATTAGCAGAAATGAGATTAAAAAGCAAAGGTGTGTGTCAGTTGCAAACCGCTTTACTCCCAACAGTGCACAGGCTGTGAAGGATCTTTCCTCAAAATTAGCAAACAGCTTTTTCCTTCAGGATGTTAAGCAGGAACATCAGTTTACAGAGAAACTACCACCAAGACCGGTTTCTACCAAACATGTCCAAAAATGCTGTAACACCAAAATAGGAGATATCAGTTCAAAAATGTCTCGTTCCCTCCAAAGTCTTAACCAGCTTACCCAGTCAACTAGTAAAAGAGGGTCTGTGGAATCATTAGCAGTTGCTTCAATGGAGGTGAAACAGTTTGCTAAAAAATCAGAAAATAAAACTGGTGATAAACAATCTGCACTTTCACGTTCACCGGCAACGAAAACTAACGATGTTCAGATAAGCAATGATAGTACCTTATCTACCACATGCAGTTTTACTGACGTTAGCTACACTCTTCAAGACATCTCTGCCATTTTAAGTGAAGTGAGTAGTATTAGTGAGTCGCATAGCAAAAACAGTAGCAATAAAACAAAAACTGTCCCAGTTAGTAATTCATCGTCATTAGTTTCTGAGAATGAAACCAATATTTCAAAAAAGAGCAGCCAAGGTTTTCAAAAGCAATTGCATTCTTCATCAACAAACAAAGAAAGTGACCGGCATTTAACGCTTTCTGATACGTTAATTAGCTCAAATGGCACGTTAGATTCCATGGTAAATGGATCAAACTCTAGAAGTCGGTCTAGTGGTTCTTTTAAAAAATCACGACAGATGTTGATATTTGATGACCAAATGGTTCCTGAGCTTGTACCACATAGATCGCAGTTGTGTGAGCCGAATTTGGAGACGGACATTCACAGGGTGGTGGGTCCTGATTCGCTTCTTGATGAAGAAGTTTTGGAACTAAATGCTAGTAACAGCTTTAGTCCACACTTAGAAAGAGATCGTGCTGTTGATACTAGTTTAGAAGTTGCTGAAGACATTGTGGACAATTTGTATGTAGATGAAATCAACAGTCCTTGTTGGAAGGTTTTCGATATACCTTATACAAATGAGCAAAACAAAAGTAATCTTTCACAAGGCAAGATTGAAGTAGAAAATGTCCATAATTGCAACTCTCCGGCAAAGGTTACTTTAAAAGAGACAAAGTTTTTACAATCAAGCGCTGACTCAAGTAAAGCAACCGAACAGCCCAAAATGTTCACAAAGTTAACCAACGGTCCGATGCTGACGATTTTGTACGATTTTGCCGGTGAAGAAGAAGATGATTTAGTTGTGAAAAGGGGAGAAACCGTCCAATTGCTCAATAATGATGATCAGCAATGGTTCTGGGTTGCTAAACACACTGGGGCTAGAAAGGCAGAGGGTTTCATTCCGGCAAGCTATTGTATCGTAGCTAAAAATCAAACTGGTGCAGGGAAGAAAAGTATGCCAGGCGAGTTACCACGTGACACATCCATTCAAACGTACTTATAGATTTTGCTGCTAGATTTATTGATTTTTATTTGTGAGAGATGTTTGTTCTGATGTGCTTCCTTAACGAATGAATAACCTTATTCTAATAAAATGATTTGTAGAAGCCAAGTTTATTTCGTCAATAACGAAAATTAAATCACAAAATAATATTAATTTTTTAACGAATTAATTAATAATAGCGAATGAATTTTTGCTATACTCGCTGAGAGGTTTTGTATCAGAAAATTTGTTACTATTGGGTTCCTTCTTCACATTTATTTTGCGATATGTAAGATTTTCTGTGTTTTTCCCAATTACAAATACGACGTAAACCTATAATCATTTTGTTGCGAGCACAAAATAATAGACACCAACGTAAATAATTTGAGATAGTATTCCAATGTAAATAATTATGTCCTTTGTAATAGTGAAATTAAATTAATTTATTGGAAGTTAATTTAGTAATAATTCAGTTCGATATTATTATTGATTAATAATTTTATATTTGTACATAAACATAGAACAATAAATCGTAGTTAGTTTTTCAAAGTTCATTGTTATTGCGTGAGACTTCGATGGCGGTGTTGTTGTTTTTTTGCTGCTGGGTCACAATCTGATAAGTCTTCTTCCGTTGGATGGCGCAGGTGGTATATTCATGGATCATGTACGCATACAACTATGTAACAGCCATTGCCGTCTTACCGGAGAGGTGAAAAGCGTGTCCACTGTCAAGAATTATAATGTCACTAGCTGTTAACTGCCCAGAAACTGCTAAAACATGCAAATGAAATACTGATATATTTGTTTTATTACTATAATTTTTTCCACATTTTACCAACTAGTTTTTAAAATTTCTGAAAAGCTAATTTCTGTGAAATGAGGGCATTTCTACTGGCACTTACTGTCAGCCCTCATAGTTATGCTGTAGTAACTGCAAAAACAACATGAGTATTCTGTTGTTTTTCCTAAAAAATCATACATCCTAGTAGTAACGCACAAAACTGGTGATTTATTTGCGAAAATTCCTGATACTTCCAGACTATCTGGGCGAAAACCGTTAGTGTGACTGATGTGTACTTTAGTTTTGTCATAATGTACAATGTGGAACATATATATATGGGAGGAATTGGTGCTTTGATTGAGTAAACTGGAGAGCTTGGGCGCAGATATACTAAGTATTGTTTTGCATGGGTGGAAAGAAACTACCAGCCATAGACTTTGTGGCCATCACCATTAAACTACGCATTTTAATCTTCAGTGGTTTATCGAGTACTGCTTTCAACATTAAGCAAGCAGTAACCCACATGAGAAGAGAAATAATAATGGCGACTATACAACCAGCTGTGTCTCGAGCATATTTGTTTGACTCAGTTTTTAGTTCCTGTTGTGCACCAAGGTCAATTTTATCCGCCATCGTTCTCAGCAACTTTAGGTAGCGATCCATAAAGCCTGTCCACTTGTTTGCTTGAGGCAGATTTGGAAGGGCTGCTCTGTTTTCTACCGGTAACTTTTCCATGCGGACAAGGTTTTTATAATGGTTTGAATCCAAGTATTTAAAGTATAAGTCGTCCGTGTCGCTGGTGATTTCTGTTAGAGCACTCACGTAGGCTGCACCTAGAGTGTCACTTCTCACGTAGAGACTGTGCTGGTCTGGGGGTAAAATACCTGAAAAATTAACGAAAATGCTGACATCAGTAATTATTGTATACCTATACCTACTTATACAAGAAATAAATGACAAAATGTGCAAGTGACTTTAAAACGGGACCACACCAACAGCATCATTCTTATGAAAATAATGGTTTTTGGTGAAGGAACGCTATACTCAAGTAATCAACCACAAGTTATGAACTATAACACGAGGAAGTACATCAAAGCAGAACAGAACATCTGAGTTACTTATTTCCAGCCGTGGGACAGCATCTAGCTAAAAATTAGCTTCTAATATTCTTTAGTTTACTGACAGGCGCGCTGCATACGTTTTGTTGTAATGATAATGAAGAGCAAGAAGGCGTCTCTCAAATTGCAAACTTCTTTACTTAGGTCACCGAGTGGTACAGCGGGGCTTCATATGATAAGCGCTGACGCTAAGACTGGTAACATTGCAGATATAACTGATCTATTGCAAAAAATACGAGATCCAGAGATACACTAACTACATTGCTAAGTCTAACACAGGCTTACTAACTGACATTTACTAAATAACTATGTTAACAGTCTAACACAGGCTTACTAACTGACTCACTGATTAGCTTTTATAATGTTGCCCGGGTAAAGGTTTCTTATTCTTGCAAAAACAGCGCGTTCTGTCAGTATCAAAACTAAATTCCAAGTTTTACATTTCATGTAACTTACGTAGTCCTGACGAAAAGCTCTATTGTATAAATAACTAAAGCAAAAAGCTTGTATTTTCAGAGAAGCATTAGTGTGGCACATTCGGTTAGAAAAGCAGGTCGGTAGCACATGTTATTGAGTTTCGTTATAGTAACACGTTATGCTATGAGCATTTTGTTTTGCTAAATCAGAATTTAAAGCGTATTTAATGAAACCATTGCTAGTTTTTTTAAACTGTTAAATATATACACTGAAAACGCAAAAGAAGCATGCGCCGAGCAATAGATGTTATCTATACCTTAGTGCCTGGGGCAAATAAATTCTTCTGCGAATAGCAGTTTGAAAATGGAGTCGAGCAGCCTTTCTGCGACCTTCACTACTTAGCAATTCTGCCTGGGGAGCTAACTCCGTTGATTTAACCGGTTTATTTTAATCTCGTTAAATGTCGTAGTTGCAACCAGTCTCAACAGAATGTGTCAAGTGAACAACTCAAAATCAAAGTAGAAACTGTTAATCAAAGCTTTCTATGGATCTTGAACAGTAAAGTGGGAGTTTTAACTTAAATCGGGAAAACGGTGACTTATTCAACTAAATTTCATTAGATAATATGACCAGGTTTATAAGACATTATACCTACCTTTAGCAAAGTATATAGTACCCATAGACTTTTTCAGGGATGTCCATTCTATACCTTCAGTGATAATCTGATGTGAGACGAGGAACATCCAAGATGTGGACATACCAATGCTTCGTAGGTAAAGAGTTAACCAGTCCAACAAGACTGTGTTAATTTCAGTATAAAAATATACTTGTTCCATCTGACTTGATGTAGATCGCAAGTTCTTCCGGTTCTCTTTTATCAACGCCAACAAAGAATTTTGGCTTCGAAAGTCGCCTGTTCCTCTAGTCCATGTTGCAAAGCTCACATTTTCGAAAGCACCATCGGTATTTCTATATTCCTCGGACAGCTTTGCTAAAACGGCCCCAATTGTTGCATTGTTAGTGTCAAATTTCGTGTCTCTTTGTACACTGGACAGGGTCAGATACTCCAGCGTTCGGTCTCTTTCCTCCTGAATGACGGTCATGAGGTGGGTTAATGGTCTGAGAGAAGCAAATGTGTCTGCTAAGTTATTGATTTCTCGAACCATGCTAGCATTTTTTCCGATTTTCGTCGCACCTTGTGCAATGACGATTAGAACAGGTACAAAGCTCACAACAGCTGCTACTAGTGGCAGCCATAACTTGACGGGTCTTTCTGATGACATTTTAAAACAAAGTAGTAATATAACAATACAACAGACTGTTCAGAAAATTCCTGAGCACTAGAAACACTTGGTATTAGCGTTGAGCTTTTAGATACTGTGCATCGTAAACTTTGGGTTTTAACCAGTTGTGACAGTAAAAGATGGAAGTTGGAGCCGCCTGGGGGCAACAAATATCAAGACATTCTGCGTCTTTCCCTATGCCATCAGTCAACCAGCAGGGTCACAAAGTGACACTACTGCGTAAAAGCAAATTTAATATACTTAGTATTAATAAGCACTTAATAGCAAAGTCTTACCCAAACTTAAACTGTAAGTCAAAACAATCTACTCTTTTAAATATTGAAAGGAAACATTTTTTTCAAAAATCACTTATCTGAAAGAATTATTACCACACAAACACAATTTCGCGTTCGCGCCACTAGTTCTTCGCTGTTGCTTGGATTTCGCCATTCGCTAGTTAAAAGGCACTAGCGCCTGCATTTTCAGAAACACATTGCACAAAAAACAGGTGCTGCACCTCTCAGATCAGATGCGTTAGTTAGTGATAAACTACACACGTTCGACAGCTTTTGCGTGAGCCAAGCGGTAATTTTGAAATTTGAATTTTTACCTTAAAACTTGCTTGTTTTAGTATAATACACTAAATATCTTACAGTTATGTTAACTTAAGATTATGTTAGTGTGTGATGTCATAATTAGTTGGGCTCGCCCGCCGTTAATTAAGATTCTAATCTATTATTTAATTATCAGAAACCCTTTCGCAGTATTATTGATGTTAAAATATAAAGTTTTACCGTACTTGAAAATGGAGTAGTAGATGAAAAATCATCCTGTCTTCCTTTAAATCTAATCTACAATTGAATTAAAGTAAATGATATAATATTTAACAATGTTAAATAAAATTATTGACAAAACGTTTTTACATACAATCGATATATGATTTTATAGTAAGGTACAAAATTTTTATATATTTGTAAGAAAATAACAGAGCCTGTAGTTTATTTGATTTATTTATTGTAGAATTATTAGTAACGTGTAATAATCTCTAGTCCCAGGAGGTCCTTGAAACAAGAAAACATTGTCAGAAGCATACATGCCCAGATCTCAATACTGACTTGTATACTATAATGCATAGTGCTGGTGTGCATGCTTTAGGCAGCGCATAACTGCTGATCCATGCAAAAGTGGTCACAACCTTTGCTGTTTCTTGGTATTTCTTCAGGCATTTTTTTCTTTGTTAAAATCGTTTTTATGTTGTACTGTATACGGTAATGAATCTGATAAGCCGTCACCGCACCGCATCAACTACGGTCAACAAATTGGCGTTTCTTGTTGCTGTTGCTCGCCTGTTGGTGATTCTGACTTTTCTTGTTGCTGTTGCTCGCCTGTCGGTGATTCTGACTTTTCTTGTTGCTGTTGCTCGCCTGTTGGTGATTCTGACTTTTTAATTTCGCTCCCTTCGGCGCAATTGGATAGATCGATTATGTTAATTGGACTCTCACGGCGTTCACTGTCCCGGCGTTCTTTTATGCATTCTAAAGATGTATTCCGCTTGGGTGCCGCCTTGGTGTAAACTGATACGGACCTAATTGCTGTAGCCATCATGCACCGCATCTGCGATTTGTACACACCTTTAGAAATATCAGACAACACCATGGCTGATATTATCCACAATATTACACAGATTATGATAGCAGCAATACCACCCGCCACGCGGGTGGATAACGTGTTCACTAACTCTAACATGTCGTTAGTTATCTCCTTTTCTAGCATCGCTATTGCTTTTTTACCGGTGTAGATGTACATTTTACCGAGTTTAACCCACTTGTTAGCAACTGTTATTTTATTCTCTCCAGATGGTCTTCTAGTGTGGTGTTCCTCTAGTTGTCTTTCTGCTTCTTGCAGTTCTGCTAGTGCTCCTCTGAGCTCATCCGTAGATGGACTCTTGTACCTGGGAACATCAGCGTAATTTCTGAGATTTATTTTATTTAAAAACAGTCGATATTCCTCTGATGTTAATCTGCCTAGAAAAAATAGTAAAATCTTTATTTTGTAAGAGGTCGATAGTCAGAAATTAAAGCAAAACAAGTTTGCACGTAAGTAGTTCTACACATTTATTCAAAGCTATAATCTAAAAGAATTAAAATGACATTGAATCTTCAAAATACTCTAGAGGCGAAATCGCGCGTGCTTCAATTATAATTATTAACGTAAACGCAGCTATCGGTAATTTTCGAATAAAGTGAATTTGTAAGATTTTTTTGTTACAGAAAGTAAGTAGCAAATGAATTGTGCTACTTCTAGCTAATACATTTTTCAAAGTGAGAAAGATTGTTTTTGTTGTTGTTGTTGTTGTTGCACAAATTTTAATGTATTTATAGCAAATCCATGTGTCTTCTGAACTGACTTGAGATTACAAAATTGACATCAACTCGAACTGACAAAAAAAGCAAAAAATTACCAAATGCATACCTTGAAGAAAGTATACTGTTCCCAACGTTTTTACCACGGACGCCCACACCACATGTTCAACCAGTGTTTGGTACAGCAGAACTTTTTCCCATAAAACTGTTTCTATGGATCTTAGAGGTAACTTCATCAGACTTAACAATTCGTTGTTGAACTTTTGAAAGTACTGTATTTGATTCATAGTATTCCAGGTAACTAACGCTTTCCTTTTAGAACGAATGTGAGCAGCGAGTTCTTTTGGTGTTCTAAACAAACCGTGTCCTCTAACCCACAAGTTCATACTAGCGCTAGCCAGCACGCTATCAGTGTGTGCATGTCGTTTCTTTAACTCATCCAAAACTAAAGTCAAAATGCGATTCCTATCATCACTAGATATAATCTTGGTGACGTTGTTCAGTGTCCCATACTCGACAGATTTTTCTAGTTCTTCTTGTAAGGCTAACACAATTTTACTAAAAGGAATCACAGAATTTTTGAATTTCAAGTCAATCACATCCACTTCTCGAGTCTCAGCCAAAGCCCACTTTATCCAGAATGAGTTTTGTACCACCACAATTATGCACACGATTAAACTAAGCCCGATAACAAAAGAAATGCAAATACGCAGGAGAAGTTTATTTTCCATGATTCAAGCTGTCAGATAATACGTTTGTAGTTCACAAGTGAAAGAGAAATAAAATAAATTTAGTGTCAGTAAAGGAGTATAAATAATTCCAAGCACTCAAGCATATAAATTTAGCTCGCGGGTGAAAATAAAACGTAATCGATACCATGTTTGTATTTGGTCCGTAGTATCATACCAACACCATTTAGTTCGTGCAAAGGATAATGTAGGTAGGCTGAGTGTCACTTTGTCAAATACTTTTTGTCAGTTTTGTCACCTAGTCTCCGAGGTGAATGGCCGTGCTCTCGCGCCCTGCGATAATCAGTGTAGTGGAACGTAACAATAATTGAATTTACGTCACGCATAGTGTTTAGCTAGCATGTTATTTAAAGAATAGTGAAAAGTAACTATAAAGTCTGTTTGGTACAGAAAATCTATTATTTTATGGTGAACATTTTATATTAAATATAAATATTTAATGTGAAAGTTAATAGTGTGACACAAGTTACATGATATGGCAAATTCAACTAAATCAGCTGACATTGGTAAGATTACGATTCCGCTAATAAGAGAAAAACTATATGAATCATTCCCGAATCAAATCACTATAAATGAGCACGTTGAGTTACACAACTTGGTGTATGGCATGACGTATGCAATGAATATTCTAGAGCCGAGGGCGAAAGTAACTGTGACCAGTAATGACCAGAAACAGTATTCAAGTTACAAATTAAGCGTCTCAAGAAAAGTTACTATGATGTACATTAACAATGACAATGGTACAGTACAAATAACTAACAGCTGTTACCTAAAGTGGTGTTGGGAAAATTTGTGTGAATGTCTGAAACTGGCACAACGTCATCCTCAAATCTACACTCAGGATAATATCATTCTCCATAGTGAAGCGGAATATCCTAGTGCGATACAGTTAAACACACCCAAACTTGATTATGTAATGAAAGACTCTCTCTCTCTCAGATGGTAATGAAGCTCATAACGTAAAAACATTGAGGCGTCCAACATGCCTATTTCAACCAAATTTAGACCTAGGATTTGACACGATAAATGACAATAGAGACGCACTACAAAAACAACTAGAAAAGCTAAATGAGCTAATTCTGAACCAGAATACTAGGCTAAGTAAAATCGAAGATGCCTTAAGTGCAAAGCCTAGACCATCTATAAATGTTGAGACACAGACGGATAACAGCGTACTAGAAAAGACAGACACATATGGCAGAAAAACAGATAACAGAGAAAATGTGCACAAGACCAACACCAGCGAGATGCGACATAATCCTACACCAAAAACTCTGAATGCTGCGACAGAGACCCTCATTTTAGGTTATTCGAGAACCAGATATCTAAACCCACAAGACATTTGCAGAAACATTCAAGTACACTCTTATAGGGAAATTACTATGGAGGAACTCAAAGAACTTGTTGCGACTCAGTCTCCTCCAAAAAAGATTGAAAGTGTCATTCTTACATGTGGAGTTAACGACATTAAACAAGCGCTGGAGCATGCCAGCAAGAGAAAGAAATGGTTGCCGATTTAATCAGGAACACCCAGGACTGTATAGGTAATATTAAAGCAAAATTTGACTGTTGTAATATATTTGTTTGTAGTATCCCCACGCTTAGATCAAGTACGCACTCGCTAATGTGATTGATATTGCAAAGGCTAATTAAAGCATTCGCTCGTACAATGACCAGTTGCTTAATATGACAGAATTTGTGATTTAGTCAGCCATTTCACAGATGAGAAATTAATGGCTAGAGATGGCTTGCATTTTTGTAGGCTGGGGGTCAGCAAGTTACCAGAACGTATGAAATTGTGTATAAACGACAAAGATCATTGGTACAGAGTGAAAAAAGCAACAGCTATCACGTATCTAGAGTACCTTCTGTAGAAAACAGTAATTTTAAGCCGTCAACCTATGCTAATGCAGTCAATGGGCCTTATCCTTTAAATGTGTCGAAGTCTGGCCTACTGCCGACCCCGTTTGTAACAAACCAACACGATTTTGCAAACACAGAACCCTACATACAAAACAGTCAATCATTTGAAAAGCAAGGTGAACTAAAAAGGCCTTTAAAACACTGATGCGTGAACTCGTTGCTAAGGTCATATAGAAATATATAGCACGCATAATTAGAACCCCAGAATAAAATAAAAAGTATTTTCGTACTAATAAATGTACACTAAGCTGTTTTTATCATTTTACTGTTTATATATTTTATCTAAATAATGGGTTACAATTTCATTATTAAATTCAAATTTGTCACGATAATTGCTGTACTCGTCTTAAATAATTTCATTTCACAATATAGAATAGCTAGGACTGCGTTTAATGATGGAAGTAACTGTGAAATACAATTAGTTATATCTTTCTCTTGTCATATGATATTTCTAATCAGCATACAAACATTCACGAACGTAGCAAAGAAATTACCAGTTAGTGTGTTAATAATAATTATAGATATGTGGAAAATTAACAGTATATCAACATTTTACTCATTGTACTTCGTTCAAAACGCAATTAGAATTTTATATTACATAACTATTTATTGTGGATGCATTAAGCCGAGTAAACTATGTACAAAATTAATTTTTATAACAGCAGTATGCTTACTTTCGAGCTCAGAAAATATCACTGTATATGTGGTTGAATTGAGGCATCTGTATTACAAACAATACGTCACGCGATTAACTCTCTTTACCATTGTAATACTATCGTTACTAATATCGCTTTATACAAAGGTTCGAAAGCAAATTCGTTTGGTGCAGCCCTACTATAAGTGCATACAAACTATTGCAAGAGTGATTCAAATTTATACTAACTTTACACATGCACTATTAATTACTGTTTTGCTACTCATATTAGGAGGAATCGAAAGTAACCCAGGCGCAACGAAATACAATAACCAAACAATAAATACAGAATTAAAAAGTTTTATTTACAATTATAAATAACATCTAAAGTTCCTTCACATTAATATTCAAAGCTTAGTAAAAAAAACATGAATATCTAAAAAATACAGTCCATGCCACGGACATTCTGATTATTGTCATAAGTGAAACATGGCTACATAAACAAATTTCAAGTACTTCAATACAGTTACCAAATCACACATTATGCAGAAGGGATCGAACGAAAAACAAAAAAGGAGGAGGAGTAGCCATCTATATACCATCACATTTCACAGCCACAGAAACAAAGGGTATGCGAACAGGAAAGATTGAATCTCTGTGGTGCAACATCGGGGATTACTTAGTATGCACTGTTTATAGACCCCCAAATACTAAATTAAAAACTTTTTCAAATACTTCGGAATAGAATTAGAAAGAGCAGTATTTGAAAACAAACAAATCTTAATTATGGGCGATTTTAATGTTAACACTCTTACTAATAATACTGCTTCATATCAAAGTACAAAGAACTTCTAACTTTATTTAATGTGGAACTATTAAACAACGATAAACCAACAAGGCGCAGTAAAACGTCTTTTACTTTAATTGATCATTTTATTACTAATAACCCTTGCAAATTTATAGCTCATGACAGTATACCTTGTGAATATTCAGATCACAATTTCATACTTACTGCTGATAAATTATTCCACTTAAATGCAGCAAATCATAATTCGTGTTGGAAAAGTTTGAAAGATTTCACACACTATAATGAGACATACTTTTAAATGACTTGCTAAAATTAACTGGAGCGAGATATATCTTACAACAAATATAAACACTCAAATAGACATTTTAATAAGCAATATCCAATACTGCTTAGATCTTCATGCACCTTTCAAAAAAGTTAAAGAATTGAACATCAAATCAAAGCTTAATTGTGAAAGTAATTGGACAAATGTTGAACTTAATGATTTAAGAAATAATAAAAATAACCTATATAACATATGACTTAACACTAAATATAAAAATGACCACATAAAGTACAAGAAAGCTAGAAACAAATTCAACAATCTTAATACAATTCTAAAAATAGATATATTCAAGAACAATGTAGTAGTGCCTGCACTGCAAAAGAAAAATTGACAGTGATCAACAATGTTATAAAAATAAACAAAATAAGGTAAATCAACAATATCACAATAACGAAACCCAAAGATATTGCAAATTTGTTAAATGAGACGTTTGTTAACCTCGGAAACTTTAATTTGCAGAATGATTATACTGATACCATAAAAGACAAACTAAAAACTGTAGGACCTGCAAATAACCAATTTTCATTTTCCAGTGTTACTTTTGCTGATATTTTAAAAATAATATATAATTTAGATGCCAATCAAGGTAGTGGAACATCTGACATACCAATAAAAATTCTAAAGGACAGTATGCATTTAATTGCTCCACATATAACTTATATCACTAACCAAATAATAATGCGTGGCAAATTTCCTGATCAATGCAAAACAGCTAATATTACACCAATCCACAAAAAGAATGCTAAAGATGAACCAATAAATTACAGACCAGTATCAATAGTTCATTGTATGAGTAAAATTTGGGAAAGAGTAATCTATGATCAAATTCTTACATATGTCAATCAAAATGAACTCTTATCGAAACATCAATTCGGATTTAGAAAAAAAACATTCAACTGTCGATGCTATAATAAACGTAACTCAAAACTGGCGAGATAATCTTGTTAAAAACAAATATGTGGCAGCAGCTTTTCTAGATTTAAGTGAAGCTTTCGACAGTTAAATCACACACTACTATTAGATAATTTAAAAGAACTTGGATTTGAACAATCAGCATTAAAATTAATTAATGATTACCTACAAAATAGAAAGCAGCCGGTTAAAATAAACTCAACAACATTCTCAGATTGGGCTAACCTTCAACGAGGTATCCCGCAGGGCACACTGTTGGGAAATCTACTGTTTAACCTTTACATCAACAATATTTCTAACGTTCTACAACATTCAAGTATTACGCAATATGCAGACGACACGACTATTTATCTGGCCCACGAGAATATCAGCATTGCAAGACAGTACCTAGAAAAAGACATAAAGAATATCAACATGGCATTTAATTATTATAAGCTAAAAATTAATAGTTGGCAAAACAGAATGTATGGTATTATCCACAACAATTAACAATACTGAAAATACAGCTGCTGTATCCTTGCAAATAGAAAATGATATTACCGTGCAGTCAAAAGTTGTTAATTTCTTAGGCGTTAAGTTGGCCAGCATGCTTACATGGGAAGAGCAGTTCATCAACATTTATAAAAAAAAGGCATTAAGTACTTCGTACCTTCGACAAATCTGAAGACAGCTATCAAAACAAACAAAAATTCTAATTTACAAAACTTTAATTTTGCCCCATTGTTTATATGCCTGCATACTGTACCAAAAAGAGGGTCATACATCAAATAGTTAATGGTCATTCTTTGAAATCATCTCACAATACAAGTAAATATTCTGCCACCTCTTTAAGAAACTCCATGAAAATCCCGATATTAGAAGCCCTCAGAGATTATCAAACTCTCCTGTTTCTCTATAAATATTTCAACAATATTAATTCTCCTTTCAAAAACAATAAGCTCCCACTTCTTAAAAACCCCAGTATAAATAACAGAACACTAAATTTAAGAAACATTAGATCGAACAATCAATATGGAAAGAATTCCATTACTAAGCAAGCAATATAACTTTGGAATTCATTACCGACAGCACTAAAACACAGCTCTTTATCAATATTCAAGTCTAAATTAAAAAAACACTTAATGACTCGTTTTGAATATCCGACATACGAACACGATGATACTTACTCAGATCATAATTTTATTTTTCCTAGACCTTACTAAACTAGTTTATATTTTATTTTTGAATTTCTAGTTACACTTAGAGTTTATAGCTTGCACCAGACGCATTTGCCCAGAACAGTGTATGTTTTTTATATGAACTAACACTAATTGTCTGTCTTTTATTATGATGGTCAATGTTTTTAAAATGGCAAATAAAGAGATTACTACTACTACTACTACTACTACTACTACTACTACTACTACTACTACTACTACTACTACTACTACTACTACTACTACTACTACTACTACTACTACTACTACTACTACTACTACTACTACTACTACTACTACTACTACTACTACTACTACTACTACTTACTACTACTACTACTACAACTACTACTGCTACTACTACTACTACTACTACTACTACTACTACTACTACTACTACTACTAATACTACTACTACTACTACTACTACTACTACTACTACTACTACTACTACTACTACTACTACTACTACTACTACTACTACTACTACTACTACTACTTAATGTATTTGTTAATGAAGAAACAGAAAAACATTTAGCATTTTATGGCAACTTAGTTAGTTAATTTTTTTAAGAACGGTGCAATTTGATGTACCTTTACCGTTATCATTGCTCAGTTGATCATTGGCTCAACTCATTCACTCACGCACGCACACAATTGCTTCATAATTACATAACTTTTGAAATCAAATTTACTTGAAAAGACAAGACAAGAAATGCGAAAAAAATTGTGGCACAGTATGAATTTGAACCAGGGACCTTACATTTAATTGGCGGATGTCATAACCCCATAACCACTAGACTACCGGTATTGGCACCATGGTAATTATAGCCGTGTAGACTGTAGTCTGTATGTCGGTTGTGGAATTTACCAGGTAAGGTCCGTACTTCAAACTCAGGATGTGTCACGCTATTTTCTGCCTTTCAAGTAAGTTTGGTTTCATTTCTGCAGGAGGTTTATTTCTACCGGTACTTTGAAAGATCTTTGCTTTAGTTTTGTCAGGGTAAAATTTAAATTCTAACTGTATTGCAGTTTTCATGGTAAAAATGCCATCACGATAGCGTAAATCTCAGCGTCTGCAAGAGATGGCGCTAGCAGCTTACGCTTCCATATATTAGTCTGTTTTTCATATATTAGAACACATTGGATGTTAAAAACGAAAAAGCAGCGAATTGCTCAGCTAGGATGCTGCCATGCTAGAATCTAGTCACCACACCGAAAATAAAAAGTATGCTTACATGTATTAGAAGTATTATCATTTTCACCGCTCTGACACTGAGAAGACTCTGATCAGACTGAGATTACTATTATCATCATCGCTAGTAAGTGCTGCCACCTAACGCGAGTGAAATAAGTTGTATCTGCGTAAAATACTCCTCATAAAATCTCCTCATCACCTCTATAATCACGTGAGCGAATTGCTTAAAAATTTTATTTTTTTCTTGAACGTCTTTCTTAAACGAAAAAATGTAGCACAGCTAGCGTCATAAAACGTAGCATAGTAAACAACTTCTTTACAAATCTGTAAATACAAGATAGTTTAAATAAAGAATTACGCTTATCATTGTTTATGCCTCACATTATTTACCCCGTTGCATCTTATCTCCATCTCGTAAACGTAAGAATAGATTAATTTGCAATATCTAGCGTAATATTGTAGCCGAAAGAGTTTACAATTCCCCACACTAACGCAGATTTTAACCCTAAGCATAAGCATAACCTTAATCCGCATAACCATAATTAATTTTTTGTGTGGGGGAATTGTAAACTTTAACTAATATAGCTAAAATTATTAATTAAATACAATTATAACAGTATAAAAGAAACAACAATACAAAATACATCAAGTTTTGAACTAATATGACAGCTGAACAAAGATGAATTACGCTGCTTTCTGTCCCCGTAAATTTTACTGAAACGTAAAATACTGTCCCAAATCCACTATTCGTCCAGGCTCAAAGACTCGAGAATAACTGACAATCATCTGCACGTAAAGACAGTCTTTAATATCAGTTCAGTTCATCTTAAGCCGATTTAGTCTCTATGAAACTGGATTATTTCACCTCGGTGCAGCAGAAAATGCGCAGGATGAATCTAATATAGATCGTAATGACTTGATCTAAAAGCAACACGTTTAATGCTAGAGAGATGTGTCAGCGGAAGTGGTGTAGCGTGCTCGCTTCCCGAAAACGCCCAAAATGTGAATGACTTCGGTTTATTTCCAACCAAAATTTTTCTTCCTTCCAAATTATCTATGTTATTTGGTGTTATCTCTAACCCCATGTCGTTGAGGCAGCGAGCATGCATGATGCTACAAACACACAATGAATTCAATTTCAAAACCAAAGTTTGAAAAACTGGAAACATGAAAGAGTTATACCAAAGCCTTTGTTCGAACCGAGGACCTGCTTTACAAAGCAGACGCCATAACCACTAGCCTACCGTGTTTCCTAGCGATCAACTTAGCTGACCAATTTCAGCATTTCCAAGATCGCTCACGCGATTCTAGATATATTTTAATTATGATTCATTTTGAACCTGAACTTTACATCGGTAATTACTTAATTATTTGCAGTCTTTATATACACAATGATTTGGTGAATTATTGTAAATGCTGTCGTTTTTTATTTATTGTGTTATATGACGATTATATCTAACATGCGGGTTTTTTTCTACGTAGTTTTTTCGATTTACTTATATATATTGGAACGAATTGCATTGTAATGCAATTGATCGTCGATATACAACCAGAAAAAGTTATCAAGATTACTACTTTCTTGCTAATCTAGAATTCTGTAATGATATTTATACGCTTATTGTGAGGTACGTAAGGTACGTTGATGAGATACAACATACATCTTATCTAATCAAATACGTAAGATACTAAAATTTTAATTATTTTACTTTTAAACATATATTTGAAAAACAAAAATTCTTTATAATATGAGATTTAATTCGACCCGGTAAGAACTGTTTAATTATTTTATATCTGATTGTAATTTCTGTATTTTTACTGTCAAATGCAGGTCGCTGATCCAGTTACTGGCAATAATTGCTGCAGCAATGGAAACGGTTTAGTTATAATACAAATACGTTAAACGGAGTCAGGGAGGGGTTAGTTATTAAAATTCACCTGGTTATTAATGCTATGTAGTTCAGTTTATTATTATAACCGCGGATATAACATGCTTATGGGACATACGCTTACAGCTGTTGTTGTTTCTTAAAGTGTGATTTGAAAAACTGAAATTTCTTAAAATGAAAATGCCCACACCCAAGGATTTTTGGCATTCATAGGATAAGTGCAAAGCGCTTTGTAATGTGGAACAACAAATTTATTGTACATTACCCATGAGATAATAATAAGTACAATAAAGGCTACAAAACAACGCGATCGAATTTTGTTCAAAAGGCGCCAAAAGAAGGATGGCGGTTTGGGCCCTTTCTTTCCGCAGACGGTGCATGTAAGTACGTGCTCGTATGAAGTGTCGTCAAAAGAAATATTGGTGTCCGATTCATCTACAACTTTGTTCAAGATGAGGAACTTTTCATTTTCCACATTTCCGGCTCCAAGCTGCACGACGACTCTCACTTGCGCAGATTCTCCCGGTTGCAAGTAACCTCTGGCTGGTTGAACACGAAATTTTTGGGGAGAAGTGGTGAAAACGTTGAACCAGACGACTTGCTTGGTGCGATTACTCAAGGAAATGATAGCAGAGTTGTTTCCTAAGTCTATCCCGTTAGATGGTTCCACTGTTAGCAACGGTCCATCCTTTCGATTAGCAGATCTTTGCATGTTGTTGTTGTTGTTAAAAATTAGGCAGTTATTTCAGAATTGTTTGTCGCGGTTAACAAATCTTGTTTATTATCCTGTGCTAAACAAAAAGTGGCCCATTATTCTTCAGAATTTATTACGAGCTACAGGAATTAAAAATATCGAAATTAGATGTAGATTTAAGTTATATGAATAATAAAGACACAAATAAAACCCTACAAGTGATGACTGGAACTAAACAATAAACGTTATATTGAGTTTTAAGAATTCTTTGGTTTCACTAGAACATAATTCTCATAGCTGCTGCCTACGCTTTGTGTTTTATCACTTATATTTCCATTTGCAATTTGAAATTCTGAGTATTCGAAAACACAATATCCAAAATTCGATGTACTTTTCTTTACATTGTAGTAATAATAGTTAAAATGGCAAAGCAGCGTAGTAAAGCACTTTGTAGTGAGGGTGCCTTGTCAATAAAATATGATAAAAAATAAAAATAATACAAACAAATAACGCGCAGGCGCAGAACCAAGTTAAATCTAAAATTTTCTCAAATTGACAGCATTTCGGCATTATGGCAGGTTGTGTGAAATTTAAAGCTTCTTCTATAAAACAAGGCAACATGTGTTCATTTATGATGCTGGATTTTCCAGATTCGATGCACGTTGTATTAGATACGTCCTTACTAATGACCAGAACTTTATCATTTTCAATGCTACTCCCTGGCATCGCCATCACTTGAATTTCTCTCGTTTCACCTGGTGTTAAATGACCACATGCAGGACGCACTCTAAATTTCGCTGGGCTTGTCGTTAAGACAACATAGCTGACAACAAAGGAGCAATGGTTTGTTAAAGAAAACTCAGAAGAGTTTTGCACAAATTTGATGCCGTCCGATGGCTTGACGATAATCAGCTTCGAACTGGAACGTCCTAAATCGTTTATCACTTTGGTGCTTAAGCGAGCCACTGTCTCTCCAAATGACTTGTAAAGAAAGTGTGAGTTTTGAACTTGATTTACGTACCTAAAATAACAAATAAAGAATTAGTTTGACAACGTTCATGTCTACAACAATTTAATTATCTAATCTCATCTAATCAACAATCTAATCAACAATCGAATGTATTTCATTGCTGATTATATGAGGCAAATATTATTTGATTAGTACAGTGATAACGTAGTATTGTTAACCAGTTAAGATCATTCTATGCAAGAGCTTATACACTCTGTACAAATTTCACTATTGTTTATAGGAAATATAACGAATCTTGTTCAAATCGCATTGCAGTAGATTTCATTGTAGCAGCATATGGATATCATATAGGAGATATAATACTGCGAAAGTCAGATCGGCGTATAATGTTGCACTTAATGTGCACACAATAAGGTTCCACAATTTAAAGTATTAACTAATAAGAGTTGCTACAGCTTAAGAAATCGCATACTTGCAAGTAAAAATGGCATTCTAATTTGTGGCCGTATAAAAGTGTGTATAAGTGTATAGTATCTATATGTACTAAATTTACTTATTAGTATAAATTTACTAAATAGATTTAATGAATCATCATCATCAGTTATCGAGAATATACCTTTAAGATGAGCTACTTAACCGACAGAGGCGTCTCAACCACGTTTTAATATATTAAACATGGTTCCCTCTACGAGACAAACCTCCAAGATTTACAAACGATCCTACGTGAAGCGAGTATCGAGCCCACACGTCCACATGATGATGGCACTCATATAAAAGCGTGCACGCCTATCCAACTCATGAACGAACAGTCATTAAGCGGATGTAATAACGACATCGTTAATTTAGTGACACTTTGTGATACAAGCCCCCAATAATGAAACTGTCATGTCATTTATCGCTAAGGTCCCTGTTTTGTTTTTGCGTCTATTCTAGGGCCAAACTTACTTATTACGTAAGTAATTCTGTAGTTTGCTGATGACATTTGCTAACTTTACTATACTATGGATATACATATGACTATGACAATGACTATGATTATAACTGTGATTATTTCTATAGCCCTGCTTTTAACAACGTACCTTTTTCCTGCTTTCATTTCTCGTTCGTTTCTGACAAAAATAATTACAAAGCTCAACCCAGGCACTGTCAATAGGCTTCTTTTTAACAAGATCAATTTTTGTTTTATTTTGTTTGTTTTAATTTTGCCAGATATTTTAACCTAACAAATGATCAGGCGTGTCTGAAATGAAAGAAGAAACACTGCAAAAGCCTGCAAAGAACTCGATATCAACTGTTGCTTATCCAAAATGGAGAGTGTTATGTAACCTTGGTAACATCGTTTCTTGAACATGACGTCATAGATATTTGACTTCATAAATTATTTGGGAGAAACGGAGAAGTACAAAATCTTTTCGACGTTTAAAACATTAGACAAATTTATAAATTTAGAATTTTAATCGACAGAAACATTTCTAGTTTTTTATTTATTGTTTTATTTTATGGTACCTCTATCAAATGAAAATGGAATTCTAAACATTTCACCGTTTTTTATTATCAAAGCCCGTTAGCATCTATATCACACAACTAATTCTAAAAGTTAGTCCTTCCACGAAAAATTCTGAACAAAAATACAAATTTAATTTTTTTATTGACAGGAATAATGGAAACTAATAAAAATTTGACAATTACAAAACAAGAAAAACACTGAGAGTTTAAACTGCAGTTTATTTTAGGCGAAAGAGAAGCAAAAAATTACATAAAATTAATGGTTAATAATTTCATGTTTTCTATGTTATTAGTGGTGGTGTTGGTGGTGGTGATGGTGGTGCTAGCAGCAGCGGCAGCGGCGGCAGCTGTAGTGGTTGTGATTGCAGCAACAATCATGACAATAATGTTACTATTATTTTTTATAATTTTACCACCTTCATACTTTAAGCAGGTATTACATTTTTATAATGAACTGCTCAACAGTCAAGTTCTTGTCTTCCATAGTGAATGGGTGTATGAGGCCTTCCCATTGTTGGTGAGAAGCATACTGAATAATATTCTTTACAATAATTATAAACAACAACAAAAATGAGCGGCTACAGAGGTGATTTGAAAATTTTTGAAATGCTTCATGCATAAGAAAATTAAAGAACTAAATACATGTACTGTAAGACTATTCGCCTCTTTTCATTTTTCTTACTTTATTATAAACAATTGCTTTCACGTTTTTTTAATAACAAGCTTTACAATACACCTACAAAATGTGACGCAGTAACTCAGCAATGTTCACACACGTGTGGAAAATGCCTTGGTTTCCCTTGAGGCGTGGGCGACAAACGTTTGTCATACCAGAAGAAGACGAGTAATACAGTTAGCAAAGCTAAAACTATGACATATTTATACCACTTCGCGCTGAATGGGCTCATGTGTTTGGACATTAAGCGGTAAACTTTTACTGTATTAGATGGTGTGGTCCTGTAAACCTCTCGTAGTGAACGTTTAGCTGAAGAAAATGCAGGATAGTATGGGCTGCCTTCAATATATTCTGGTTGATCATTATCAGCACCTCGAGGTTTTCTGTCTGCTTGTCTAATTCTAGGAACTGGGGACTCGTAGGCTTTTCCGTCGTACGTTTTATTGATTTGCGCTGTTTTTAAATTTTCTTTCTGTGGTTTAATCTTTTCTGGCAGAGTTTGCTCAAATTGGACGTCTACTAGGTTTGTCGTGCCAGTTGTTGTGGCTGCATTCTCAGTTTCTTTTGGGTGTGTTCGAGCGTCATATGTTACAGGTGGTACAAACGTCTGCACAGGAGTTGGTTCCGGCTGAGGTATTTCTGGTACAATTGGTTTAAACTGGATTTCTTCCAAGCATTGTACAGTTTCATTAGGGTGCAATTTTTGTGAAACATCGCTGAGTTCCTGCTTGCGGTTATGAGTTCCTGCTGGTTGCTCATCAGGTATTATTACTTTGATTTCTGCTTTTTTAGCTCGTGTTTCGTGAGCAGCTTCGCGTTTCACTACTTGTGGCTGAGTTTCTTGAAAAATTATTGTTGCGGGTTCTACTAAGTAGATTTGTGTTTCTTGGGCTTCCTCAAGTTTGATTTTTTGTAGTTGACTTTCTTGAGGAATTATTGTTTTCGGTTTTGCCTCTCGAACTTGTGTTTCTTGGAGGTCTTCACATTGCACTACTTGTGGTTGAGTTTCTTGAAAAGTTACTATTGTTGGTCCTGCTCCATAGGTTTGTGTTTCTTGGGCTTGTGTTTCTGGTACACAGGTCTGTGTTTCTTGGGCTTCTTCACCCTCCAGTACTTGTGGTTGAGTTTCTTGAAGAATTGTTGCCGTAGTTTCTGGTACATGGGTTTGTATTCGTTGAGCTTCTTCAAGTTTCAATTTCACTTCTTGAAGAACTATTGTTGTAAGTTCTGTATCACTGGTTTGTGTTTCTTGAATTTCTTCAACTTTCACTACTTGTTGCCCATTTTCTTCATTAATTATAGCTGTAGTTTCTGGCACGTAAATCCGCATTTCTGGTACATAGGGCTGCATTTCTTGGACTACTCGAGTTTCTGTTTTTTGGGCATCTTCGAGTTTCGCTACTTGTGGTTGAGTTTCTTGAGGAATTATCGTTTTGGGTTCTGCTACTCGAGTTTGTGTTTCCTGGACTTCCTCACATTTCGCTACTTGTGGTTGAGTTTGTTGAAGAATTACTGTTGTTGGTTCTGCTCCATAGATTTGTGTTTCTGGTACATAGGTCTGTGTTTCTTGGTCTTCTTTAAGTTCAACTTCTTGTCGATGTTGCTCGTGAAAAATTATTGTTGTTGTTTCTGCTAGTGGAGTTTGTGTTTCGTGGACTCCTGGACGTTTTACTACTTGCCGTTGAGTTTCTTGAAGAATTATTGTTGTGGGTTCTACTACATAGGTTTGTGTTTCTTGAATTTCTTTGCATTTCGCTACTTGTGGTTCAGTTTTTTGAAGAATTACTGTTGTTGGCTGTGCTCCATAGGTATGTGCTTCTTGGATTTGCGTTTCTGGTACGTAGGTCTGTGTTTCTGGTTCTTCTTTAAGTTTAACTTCTTGTCGATGTTGCCCTTGAAAAATTATTGTTGTTGTTTCTGCTAGTGGAGTTTGTGTTTCGTGGACTCCTTGACGTTTTACTACTTGTGGTTGAGTTTCTTGAAGAATTATTGTTGTGGGTTCTACTACATAGGTTTGTGTTTCTTGAATTTCTTTGCATTTCGCTCCTTGTGGTTCAGTTTCTTGAAGAATTACTGTTGTTGGCTCTGTTCCATAGGTATGTGTTTCTTGGGCTTGTGCTTCTGGTACATAGGTCTGTGTTTCTGGTTCTTCTTTAAGTTTAACTTCTTGTCGATGTTGCTCGTGAAAAATTATTGTTGTTGTTTCTGCTAGTGGAGTTTGTGCTTCGTGGACTCCTGGACGTTTTACTACTTGCCGTTGAGTTTCTTGAAGAATTATTGTTGTGGGTTGTAATACATTGGTTTGTGTTTCTTGAATTTCTTTGCGTTTCGCTACTTGTGGTTCAGTTTCTTGAATAATTACTGTTGTTGGTTCTGCTCCATAGGTATGTGTATCTTGGGTTTGTGTTTCTGGTACATATGTCTGTGTTTCTTGGTCTTCTTTAAGTTTAACTTCTTGTCGATGTTGCCCTTGAAAAATTATTGTTGTTGTTTCTGCTAGTGGAGTTTGTGTTTCGTGGACTCCTTGACGTTTTACTAGTTGTGGTTGAGTTTCTTGAAGAATTATTGTTGTGGGTTGTAATACATTGGTTTGTGTTTCTTGAATTTCTTTGCATTTCGCTCCTTGTGGTTCAGTTTCTTGAAGAATTACTGTTGTTGGCTCTGTTCCATAGGTATATGTTTCTTGGGCTTGTGCTTCTGGTACATAGGTCTGTGTTTCTTGTTCTTCTTTAAACTCAACTTCTTGTCGATGTTGCTCGTGAAAAATTATTGTTGTTGTTTGAGCTACTGGAGTAAGTGTTTCTTGGACTCCTTCACGTTTCACTAGTTGTGTTTGCGTTTCTTGAACAATTGTTGTTGTTGGTTCTGCTACACAGATTTGTGTTCCTTGGGCTTCTTCGAGCTTTACGACTTGTTGTTGAATTTCTTGGAGAATGACTGTTGTGGGTTCTGCTAGAAGAGTTTCTCTTGTTTGGACCTTTTCTTGGAGAACTATTATTTTGGGTTCTGGTACACGAGTTCTTTTAATATCTTCCACTTCTTGTGATTGACTTTCTTGGAGAATTATTATTGTGGGTTCTGCTACATGAGTTTGTGCCTCTTGGACTTCTTCAAGTTTCACTTCTTGTTGTTGGTGCTTTTGATGAATTATTGTTCTGGTTTCTGTTGTACGAGTAGTAACTGCTGTCGCCTTAGCTTTGATTGGATTCCATTGGATTTGTTTCTTTCGATTTGCTGAACCAATTAATATTAAAAATTTTTCATTCTTGATGTCGAATCCTGGTTTTACGACTGCGTCTATTATTGTTTTCTGTCCAGGATTTAAACAATGCCTTCGTGGGCGTACAAGAAAGTTTTCTGAATTAGTGGAGTGTACATCAAACCAAAAAAATCCACTCGAAAGATTTTCGATCGTAAAGAACGATGAGTCATGCTGGAAAGTTATAGGGATTGGTTCAATAGCTATTGAATCGTATACTTGTCGTACGGTACGATGTTCCATACAGTTTCTTGGACTAATTGCATTAGTTTCTGTGATTTCTTGTTTATGCTGATAGATAGTTGCGGTTTCTTTAGGTTGTACGTCTTTTTGAGAGCTTGTAAGTTCTTTCCACAGGGGCTCAGGTTTTTCAACTATGTAATTTTTTATGATAAATTTTTCGTTTCTCATGTTTTTAGGTTTCGTCTTTGCAAGTATATGAATAGGTCTTGTCTCCCCAGGCTTTATATAGTCTCTTCTAGGGTACACCCGAAATTTTTTTGGACTTGTGCAAAACACGTCAAACCAAACCAGATCATTGCTATTATTTTTTATTGAAACGTACGCCGACTCATTTTCGAAGGTTATGCCAGAAGCTGGTAGAACAGTCACTGGAGGGTCGCCATGAAGAGTATTAGGTGCACTTGTGTTTGGGCAGGAAGAATACATTTCGACTGAACTGTATGCCAAATGCCCACGAATAACATTGTATGGTTCTGTGAGCTTTATCTATCCTGCAGTGTAGAGATAAAAAAACAATTATTTTAAAAAATAAACTACCTTTTAAGACAAATGTTAAAAATACATTATATGTTTTTTTATTTTAGTAGACAATAAAATATAACTATGGTTTGCAAAGCACTTTGGGTTGCTTTGTCTATTGAATTTAAAACCGAATAAATAAAGATTATTAAAACAAAACGTTCTGACATCTTAACTGTGACGATTTGAAGCTTTTACCAGTTTAGCCAACAAAGCTCACCTGTAATTCTGCAGCCTTTGCCAAACAGAGCTACCAGAGATCATTTTCCAGCAGTTTTTTTTACGTTTTTACTAATATAGAATACTAACTGCAACTTGCGTTTCACGTTTTACTAAAAATTAATTATTTTCTGCCAAACAATAAATAATTCTGGCTTAGCGTCTCTTCAGCTTGCAACTTTCCCACTTCCCCTCATACTTCCAAGCACTCTTCATGACGTCGGGTGCGTGTGACGTCACGGAAATACAAAGCCTGTGTGTGTTTAATGAACTCTATTTGTTTTGAATATGTTTTTTTTGAAAACTTTCATTATTCATTAGAAAGGTGGGTTGTCAAAACATTTTAGTACACAAAGTGAAAATAATTAGTAACATAATAAAAATGTACAGTTTTATTATAATTATTAGGCCTACTGTATTTAAGAAAATTAGGTAGGGCTGTTATAGTAATGTAAAGCTATTATATTTCATAAAATAAAAACCATCATCAGTTTATGTGCTTATATATAAATGTTTTTTGCAAAAATCATATATCAATGCAGTCGAGTAAAAGAAATTGCACTTTCCTAGAACTGCAAAATTAACAATATGTGCAACTGAGTAAGTTCCCAAAGTATCTAATAATTTAACTACAAATAACAATAATAATAATAATAATAGTAGTAATAATAATAATAATAATAATAATAATAATAATAATAATAATAATAATAATAATAATAATAATAATAATAATAATAATAATATTATTATTATTATTATTATTATTATTATTATTATAATGGAAGACTAAGTTAATTTTTCATTTTAAACACTACGTGGCTGTGTGTGTGATGATCATCGTGCAAAATGAATGTTATGAAACCTGTCCAATGAACGTGTTTACTGAGTTTACAATTTTATAGTGATAGGCACAATAATTATCATTATTGAATAACAGACAAACAAACGAAAAAAATCAATAGATAAATGAACAAATAAAATGATAAATAAATGAGTTAATAAAGAAGTGAATGAAAAGCATAAAATAGATATATTATAAGCGAAAGTAATTATGAAAGTGATTCAATCAGTCAGTAATCTACCTTAACTGAAAATGCCCTGAAAAGATTCAACATTTTCTTGTTAGTAGATTACAAATGAAGCCAAACAACTTCTTTTAATTTGAAACTATAACCTTCTTGTTCCCATATCACTTAACAGACTGTTTAAGTGCAGCGAATGACAAAAATAAAAAATACCAAACAACTGTGTATTTCACTTGCTGAAATTTATTTAATCTATTTCAACAATTTTATTTGTTAAAATTTTTATTTACAAAACTACAGTGGGATTTTCAATATTTAGCTTTTCTTTTCGGTATTTTCCGCTTTTAGAAATTATTAAATCAATGATTTTTTTGTTTTAAAGCAAACGTCTACTAAAGAAGCCCGAAATGTGTTAATCATTCGTAATTTAGGAAATTTTTCAAATAATTTTCAAATTAAAACCTTTTAACAAAACGAGCGTGTTTTCAGCCATTTATTGCCAAACCCCAGCGTCTCCTTGACGAATATAACGAAATTGTAAAGGTAAAATACCTGAAAATTGCTCCCGTCAGGTGTGAATTTATAATTATCGTCAGTGGTGATGATTTTCTGCTTCCTCGGGCACGTCATGTGCATGAATTAGATGATGGACGTCGAGAAAATTCTCTTTCTTATCGCTGTCAGTGATTATACTTGTAGGACAGCCAGAGCCAAGGCGCTCTGATTCAACATTTTATAAAAAATGCCCTCAATCTTGTTTTTTCAAATAAAATTTCTTGAAATATTTTGCACACAAAAGTAGGTGATTCCCCAAAAACTTCTTCCCTGCGAAACGCCAGCAAACTTTCCTGTACGAACTGTATTATAGTAAGAATAGCTTAACCACTTTATTATTATTGCATAATGGATTGTAGTTTAATTATCAGTCATCTTTCGTTGTGTGTTTGTATTGTTTTGTGATGTAATAATTTTGTTGTTATTGTCTAGTCATGTAAATATAACTTGAAAACTAAAATAAATCCTATTCTTTTATTTACAGCTTTTGACACCCTCAGTACGTTACACCACGCTATTTCTATTTCTATTTATACTATAGTCTATTTCGTACTCCGTGACGTTAATTTACGACGGAATCTTCAGCAATCTTCACCTACTTTCCCATCCTTACCGTTTTTTATAATAAAAAAAACTTCAAAAATACTTTCACAGCCCAAAGCGGCCTTTTCCGTCACAATAGCAATCGAAAACATGTTGGTATTATCGATGTACAGAGATTCGACAAATTTATCAGCAACCAAAAAAACAATTCTGGATTCAGTTTGACTCTATATTGGAAATTCCAGTTTTTTTCAATCAGATTTTATTTCTTGGGTTTTGCATTTGTTCACATAGTGCTAACAAATCCTTTCTTTAATGCAATTCTTAACTTTTCTCTTAGGCTACATCATGCAGTAACATCCTTATGTTAATTGTATTTGCAATATGTACAATTTATTTCATACTTTTGAATAATTTAATCAGTATTCGGCGTGAATGCCGTAAGTGTTAATTCACTTGGTAAACTAAACACGTATCATGAATTACATAACGGGACTCCGGTCTTAACTGCAATCAAGACTACTAGTTTGACAAAAAAATTACTCAAGTAATCAACACAGCATGTCGATAACAATCTGCCGTCAGACTTCTGCTTTTTCGGAAGCATATATACCACGCATCACTAAATCACATATACATCGTCAATAACACACCAGCCTCCGCTATTATACTTTAAAAATTTCCTAACAATTTAATGCAAATGGTAAAGCACAATGTAATGCTTTTAGCTTGTATTTCCGCTGCAGCTTAAGCCACTATTGCGTAAACCATCGCTGAATGAAAATGGGAAGATATGGCTTGAAGAAAGATGGTGTCGTATGAATACACGGCTCGTTGCAGTAACCGTATTAAACGTCTTCCAGGTATTGTACCGTTATACCGGGAGTACGATAATGAATTGCTAACGTTACTTCTTTTGTCTTTCTTTACATCGGTTTCATTCCCTTTTCTGTAGGCCTATGTTACTGTAAAAACTGATGGGTAAGGTAGAACTTTCGCACTACTGTAGTATTAATTAATTAAATATGAGACTTATGCAAATATTCTAAGGACACTATTTCAAATTACTATTATTATTATTATTATTATTATTATTATTATTATTATTATTATTATTATTATTATTATTATTATTATTATTATTATCATCATCATCATCATCATCATTTTTTGAAAAGTATTCCAAGGCATATCATACTTACCCAAGAAGATAATAATAATAATGCGTTTTGTCTCAGAAATGATTTTATTTTTACAAGAGCTTGTGTATACACTCAAGAAGGGTCATTGGCTGTAAACTGTGGAGAAGAGTATACACTGACAGTGTATAGCTGCCGTCTGGTCGTTTAGTATATTCTAAAAACCTCTTTCTATGAAATCGTTATACGGCGCGGCATTCACACAATAAATTTTAATAACGATATCACGTTTACATAACTACTATATCAGTTAAGCGACTAGTTAGGCAGTTAGGTATGCACACCTCAGTAGGGCGTTTTGTGTGGTAAAGTCTCCAACAGAGCCCTTATTCCTTTTGCTTAACCTTAAACTTTAACATCTGCTCTCTGCGCCAGAATTAGGTAGCTTTTGAAAATTCGTGTAATCGCAGGAAATAATGTAGTGTAATGTAGAACCAAGCAAATATACAGTAATTAAATAAAATTTCATGAGAAAAAGCTTTGCAAATGTGGTGCCGTATGTTATTATTATTATTATTGTTATTGTTATTGTTATTGTTATTATTATTATTATTATTATTATTATTATTATTATTATTATTATTATTATTATTATTATTATTATTATTATTATTATTATTATTATTATTATTATTATTATTATTATTAATATTATTATTATTATTATTATTATTATTAAGTGTATCGATAAAATGGAGGTTATGTTAAAAAATATTTAAAATATAAAAAAACATAAAAAATTGAAAATACATAAAAAATAGAATCACTAACGTTGCACATACTGAAGTGGTTCACTAGCTATAAGAAATGAACGTTGGACTGTTTTGATCACTATTGAATAGTGGCCTAAGGTCCCTGCCTCAAATCTAGGCTGCAGCTTACCCAGCTTTTTTACATTCCTGTGTTTTAATTTCGGGTTAGTATAATCGAAAATAAGAAAAACTTTAGTTAAAGCAATGCCTATACTTTTCATATTTACAATTGAAACTATGTAGACGTGTATGCTTTCTTTTGTTGAGAATATTTGCAAAACCACATGAGTTTATTTGAATAATAGACTAAATCAGTTTCTCCTCCATTTAAAATCGGCAAGTTCGTCACATGACTTGAAAAAATCTCTTAAGTTAATTAACTCTTTTGCTTACAAGTTCGGAAATAAATCACAATACTTACACCCAATACATTTTTATGCTTTCGGAGTGATAGCCATGCGAACAGATTAAGCGTAAAAGTAATTTGCAATTTAACATTGTCAAATCTAATGTTCTCATTTACGTCAAAAACGTTTAGTTATTGGCTGCATTTGCATTCAAATTTAAATATTTACCGCTACTATATGATTTGGCCCATTAGCAAACTCGTGGTGTAGAAGTTTAACTGTGCAAAGAAACCCCTACTACTTAACTGTATTTCGTAGAAGTTTAACTGTGCAGAGAAACCCCTACTACTTAACTGTATTTCGTGTTTAAGTTGCAGAGTCTATTTTCTGAATAATACGTTATCTATTAGTTTCCTTTTAGTGCCTTATTAAATACTGTTTTATTAATTTAATTATGTATTGTACACTGTGAATCGAAAGTCTGTACACAAATCATTTATAAAAACAATTTAGTAAAGGTTCCTTCAATTACAAACATTTGTAAGACTTTATATAGATGCAATAAATATAAATCCCTTCACTTGTTTCCAAAAAAACATTAAGATCAGTATCAGAGCTACAAATCCCTTCATTTGTTTCCAAAAAATATTAAGATCAGTGTCAGAGGTTAAAATACGTTGTGTCAGTGCAAAAAATCCATTTAAGACGCATTTTAAAATGATGATATCGCTATTATCATCATCATCATCATCATCGTCAATGATTCGCCACAAGAACACTACAAAAGAAAACCTTTTTTCTAATAGTATTCTTGTCGGTCATGAATTCTTCGTCTTACCTAGGAAGTCAGCTAATGAAGCTAAATTTTATGAGCGGACCTTGTTAGGAACAAGTCAACGATAGTGCAGAGACGATTTGTTAGTTATTGCTTGGCAAATTGATTTACCTTCTCCAGAATGATGTTGAGGGCATATGGATTAGGCCAAATGAGTCCAACTTAATGCTTTACTGACCAAATTTGACCATTTTAGTGCCCAGCAAAGCATAAAGGTTGAGCAAAATCACTAACGCAAGTCAATAAAGTATTGCTTATATTGAAAACAAGAGAAAGATTCTTCTAGTATATATATATATATATATAATAATATTGCACTGGCAAACACCGACCCGATGGCTACAAAGCCAACTCAGCATTGCGTACCAATACAGTGTTTCGCCTACGATGCCCTTGGTCTGCCACACTTTATGTTCAACACTAGAATAAAGTAGAATTCATGTGATGATTTAAATAATATGAATTGATATTATTATTATTATTATTATTATTATTATTATTATTATTATTATTATTATTATTATTATTATTATTATTATTATTATTATTATTTTATTGTTAATATTAATATTATTATTATTTATTGTTATTATTTTTATGTTTCTGATATTAATCAGAGTTAATATCAGAAAAATAAAACTAAAAACACGAAAGTTATCAAATAGAAAATGTACGCAATTTACCAATCTGCCTTAGAGGTCCAATCCACAGGCATAGAATAAGAAAGCCAAAAAAAAGATGCCAACGCATACCCTAGCAAACATCCAGGTAAACTCAGACTCCAAAGTACTGTAGGCCAAATTTGGTTTTATTACACCCAACCAAATGCTGAGGCAAAAATGTAAGAGTAATGATGTCACAGAGATAAATATTATGAGCGTTTAAAAAAGTGAATTAAGAGTTAGTGAGAGAAAGAGAGAAAAAAGGGATTTAACTTTAATTCTATATTGCACTGGAAGCCTTTATAAAGTTCCAAAGCTTCAAAGGACGAAATTTTCCAATATGAGAGTGCAAATTTTACGTCTTGATTTTGGACATGTCGGAAATTCTTAATACAACAATCAGGTAAGTCATTTAACAAAATCGTGAGGTCAGTAGTGCATAGACATTACGACATAGTTCTTGCGTCAACAGGCAAATATTTTCTCATTTTCTTAATTAAAACAGATTACTTTGTATAATATCGTTTACATGATTTATATAGGAAAGTGTGTTGTCCAAATGAGATTCTAAAAGTTTAATACGTTGAAACAGTGTAATTGTAGTACTGGATAGATTAATTGAGTTAAATCCAACAGATTTGTCAAACTATCATTCATCTTAAGTTTATTTGATGACATCGACCTGCTCAGTTTCTTTCCTGAGAAGTAATATGACACCATCGTGCTAACTGTTTAATGTGAGTATTTTGTGTCATTTAGAACTATAGGAAATATACTGTGTGGTACTCTAACCTCAAATTCGATTCGTGTTCGATATAACTTATAATTATTTGCTGCTGTTTCAACATTACGTGAAATGAAACTACATAAATTATGATTGGAACCTACTTCCTTGGTGGAAACAAACTAAACAAGTGTGACGGCATGGAGCATGTCACTTTACTCAAAGTAAGTCATTACTTTGGTATGATTTAAGGAATTGTATATATAAAACATAATTCAAGATGCATGCACACATATTAGACAATCCGGAAGACGGTTAGGTCACATGTACAATTGGTATACGGTTGCTGTTTTTCGCACAGGTAAGAATAAATAAAATATAATTACTACGATTGACTACATCAGCATTAAAACAATTTTGCTGCGCGTTTTTAGTTTTGTTTATTGTTTTATTGGAAAATACTCTAATGCTGAATGTAAGTTGCTTGACAAATTGCTGAGAATTTCGTAACTTTCAATAAATTCAATTAAGCACGACGATTTATGTTTAGAACGGCTTAAATATTCAAGTAAAATAATCATTGCCGCTTATATGAAGAACGGGAGCCTTTGATCTATCAGGGAACGAGAAAGTTTGAGTCAAATCCCAGTGCACTTAACTATTAGGTACAAACAAAAGAAGCCAGGGAGTTAAGTTGCTAAAGACTTTATTAACAATTACCTAGAATAACATGAAATGTAGACAAGCAGCATTACCAAACTCAGAATGTCGCTTTTATTATAAAAGGCACTAACCCAAACGAGAAAACCCATCAGCTGTTGAAGCCTAAAACAATTTTTAAGCACATGGAATGATAGAAGTAGCGTTTAACAACTCGCTATGCAGGTGCCAAAAAATTTAAGAACTATGACAAGCAACATAAGCAGTGATGAATAACGAAAAGACACTCACTAACAAAATAGACAACGACATAGACATATACATCTTTATTGGTCACACATACTACACATGATATACATGAAATTTGTCATTTCAGCTTTGCACAGATTAGTAAAAAGCAATTAGCTCACCAAATAGCAACTGCAAATTAAATTAACTGTACCTATAAATCTAAACGGTACAATTGAAATAAAGCTTAAAACAGAAAAAATTGAAAAGTGTTAAGAGTCTAACAACTATTGAATGCTTTGACTGAAGTGGGAACAAATAAAAATTTCAAGCTATTTTTTCTTGAAAAGGATATATTTAATCTTATTTAGTGTGGGTCAAACTTAAATTCTTCATGAAGACGAAAGTTATCTGCCATAATTTTCTTTAGCATCTTCAGTAACATATTACATTAAGATAAAAAACTCGCCTTGGAATCTTGTATCATCTGCGTACAGCTTTTTTGCGTACACAGTTTGTATTAGCACCAACGCTGTATAAAATTTAAAAATCAAATTGAACGTTAGGCGTAGCCAATTTGACAGTAAGCCGTATAAAAAGGTTTAGTTAATATTACGTAAAGTTTGAAAGAGTAATACAGAGTATTCGTAACGAACACTTCACTAACTAAGCAAAAGTGCAAAATACTGTATCTTGTCAATGAGATTAAAAATACTTTTTGGTGAGTCAGTGGTGCACACTGGAAAGGTGAGGGAGTGACATTTTACCAGTTGGCGTGAACATATAAAATTGCTAAGAATTTTCTTTTCTAGAAGTTTTTTTAAGGAGCTCAGCGTAATGCTAAGTTATATAACTTTGTGTGGAAACTTTTTGGGACTATATACTTTATATAAAGTATATACTATATACTGGGACTATATACTACTGTATAAAGTTATATACTTTAAATTTGCATTTTCTTCTCCTTTAAGAAGTAATCTTCTAAGTGGGTTATCTTGCTAATTGCTGATTTTAAAACTGGTCGTTGTTTATTTTATATTTAAGGGATTACAACGTTTCCATTTAAGAACCGTGGAAAACTATGCGATTTAAATTTCATATTGAACAACAAAACTGCAGAAAGTTAATTTCATCATAATCACAACCCAGGCAACTGTCCATTTGGTCGATTCGTTACAATGATTCACTGAGGGTCTAATACATTTCCCATACTAAACAAACTTTCTGGTTTCCCTTATTATTTTCAGGTGATATTCATAACTGGTGTGTTTTGTCGAAAGAGCTACTCCAATTATGGTCATTCTAATCATAACGGGGGAGATGGGCCACTGGATCGATATCACCCAAGACAGTTTTCTCCTTACAACAACAACCCAGACAAGTTTGGATATCCAAACCGAGGTAGGACTATTGAATTTATATGTATGATTTCACCACTTTTTGACACGACTGAAGAACATAGGCAGTTTAATGTGCTTGATAGATATCATCCTCAAGATGGATCACTATTCTCAGCCAATCCAAGTTTCCCCAGTTCTCAAAAGGATCTAATGTTCCATTTGCGTGAGTATTAATAGCATAGTTATTGCCTGAGTATTGTAAGCATCGTTACTATGTGAGTATGATAAGCATAGTTACTGCGTGAGTATCAAAGCACAGTTATTGCATGAGTATCAAAAGCATAGTTACTATGTGAGTATTAAAGCATAGATACTGCGTGAATATGAAAGCATGGTTACTGCGTGAGTACAAAAAGCATAGTTACTGCGTGAATATCAAAGCATATTTACTGTGTGAATATGAAAAGCATAGTTACTGCGTAAATATTAAAAGTATAGTTATTGATAATTATTAGCGAATTATTTTGTTACCTCATTACGATCAAAACTGGTTGCTCGCTACTGCAAAATTATTACATAAAAGCTCAGGAAAGAAAATAGCAGTAAATGACTAGTATTTCAAAATGGTACTGGATAAGGTTATATTTCTTTATCTGGCCTCTTGTCGTAAAAAAACATGCTGCAAATCTCAAACAGTTCGACAGAACTAGCAGCTTTTGTCGTCGTGGCTATTTTTATTAAGATCCATCATTATAACTTGTTTACAAAATACCGATTAAGTATGATAATATTTAGTTGCATATTTAACCAGCTTTCAAAAAGTGTACGCGAGAGAACACAGTTATTTTCAAAAGCAAAAAATAAATTACTATTGTCTTTTTCGACACGCTCTGCAAGCCAGTGTATCTAGCATAATCTTCTAAGATGAGAACCCGCCAGAAATGTTTTAGTCGATGATAATTCTCCCTGGATGATAAATTCCTCCAATTTTCCCGGTAGTCACTATCCATTCGCTAGCCAGGCCAATTTTCGAAATTCTCCAAAATAGCTTCTGCAAGAGCAACCACCCTTGTAAACTGATGTCTTATTCACTTTTTTCAAACCATCAGGACTGAAGCATATAAAGTTCGATCAGTCTGGCTATACAGGCAGTTCAACTAAATACGGAGAACTATTGGAATTAAAACAGTCCAGCTATACTCCGTACAGCTCTACAGTTCTCTCCCTACATAAATGTCCACAGTTTTATCAATTCGCTCTGAAGTGAAAAAGAAATTTATTGAACTACGATTTTGCAATAGTCACTAAACAAGAAGTAATGCTGTATACTGGATAGTTTATTTTGGAACCGTAGAACTTGATCAATTCGAAAAAAACTTCGTTGATTCATTGGATTTTTGAAAACACCAAAAAGACAACTGTGTACGAAAACAGACAAAAAGACAGAATAAATGAATCCAAATGACGATGATACAATTGATACATTATCTGACTGGTTGTCACATTGTGCTTTGTTTGGTTTCCTACCACTAGAGGCGCATCTGCCCAAGAGGAGTTCCAGGCGGCAGAATCAGTGGCCACTAGCCATGCTGTTTTGGACAGCACGAAATTTTTGAGAGAGATATATACTAACATAAATAGTTTCTACAGGTATAATAATATTGTTGCAGAGGCGGCCAAGAGGTCCAGGGTTCAAATCTGAATCAACCAAACCATGTTTATTTATGGTTCCTCATACTTTCATTTCATACGATTCGTGTTTTTTGTTGTTTAAATCTCGTCTAATAAGCTATTTTTACTTTCTTATTTACTTACTTTTAGTATTTCTGATTTTGGTAACAACAGCAGGTGTTAATGAAATAAAGGCAGACAGCTCGCACCGCACCCTATTCTAAAGGCACTGGGTTCCCCATGTACTGCTAACAATGATTCACGTGGCAAGGGTACCTGTGGCGTCATTGTTTCTCCAAGTTTCGAATAGCTTTTCCCAACTGGCCCGTGTTTCTAATTAGCAGTTAAGTTGCCACTTCCTATTCTTAATTACCAGATAGCCGACAGCATGCTGCATTGTATGTAAATCCGTGCAGGCATTTGGTAAATTAATTACCAAATATATAATTATACTTATTTAAAGTTGGTCATAATTTGACAGGTTATATGAAGTGTTCTATAGACAAACAAAGACGTTTTGTCTTTAGTTTAAATTATTGTATTTAATTTGTATTAATTTGTTGTTAGCGTAGTAAATGTTTTATTCCTTCATATATGTATGTATTTATATTTTTGTAAACACTGTACGTATTACGTGAATAGTAATTACTCAATAAATATTTAATATTAAACAAATAACATGAAAGCGATTATGGGAGGCTCCGGCAGAAATATACAGCTGCTATAATACACAACTGTACCTTAATTAGAGAGTTTGTAGACTATCCGTTAATTTGATCTATATAAGTTTAAAAGAAAATTGCCACTAAAATAGAAAGAATCACATCAGAAAAGAGCGTGAACAACTTTGCAGAACTTTCGCACTACAGACAGACTTTTACACGCCTTCCTCACACTTATTACCACAATTATAGGGTGTACCCACACTTCGGTAAACCTGCCACAAACATGTCTGAAATGCAAGAAAACGCCAAACAGCAAGGCGCTAAATAACGACCCGTGCTCTTGTAATACCCGGGTCAGTTTAAATAATGAGCGACTGCATATTTATATCATGTCAAGCGTTAATAATTGAACCAAATTAGGCCTGCTTTGCCCATAATGAAACACATGCTAATACAGTCTTTTCTAGATAACGAAAAATTTCGCTTGGCAGGAGTGTAGAAGAGCCATGCAACCTGCGAATTTCTGGTTAAATAATAATAACAGAGCCCGTCCCTAAGTGTCTTGTCACAGTTTAATTACTGTCATTATATTGCTCTTACTTTTCTTGGTTCAAGAAGGGAATAATTAACACTGTGTAAACGTTTAAAATAGGTGGCGCAGTTAATAAGCTGACTCACATCAGGGTGGCGAACTTGTTAGCTTTCATTTGGTAAACCTGTTTACAGATACAAAACCGAAGATTTTTTAAACACTTTGGAGCATTGTAATCAGGGTCCTGCATCCAACGACAGCGCCTACTTATTAATCCTAGTAGGATCTTCAAGATGAGACACTGAACCAATAGGCGTGTCTGAGTAACCTTTACTCCTTCTGGAAGCTAATTAGGTAGAAAGAAAATGCAATAGTCCGTCCATTTACTGACATCGGTCGCTAAGACCGTATCGTGAAGGTATTTTTTCGCCCTTAACGCCCAATGGTACTTAAGAAAAATGTAAATGGCAACTAATACAGGTCAGTGTAATCATACGATGGATTGGAAATGTAAGTCGCTACAGCTGTCAGATTTTTACTAAAATATTGGCTTAGTGGCCACAGAATGGATCTTGCAACATTTTACAGGAACGCAAAACATTTGTTTACACAAAAGCACTTGTTCAAAGGAATCAGTAAGTTTACGTTGTTTTGCTCAGTCATTTTTATTCGTGTCTTTATTTCAGTACGAAAATACCAATAATAGAATATTAATTACAGTATAAAAAATAATATATCAATAATGCAAACAAAACGACGACTATTGTTGATGACACCATTGTCTTTATTGTTTATATTTTGACACGGTGTTACAACATTATCAGAAGACTTTCACAACATCTTCAAGCACTGTGGAAAACTCATTAATTAATATTTGTCTACTATTACTAAATATTATTCTGTTAGCACATTTAAAGTTCTTACTTTTGACACCAGGTAGCTCTGGCGTCAACACATAACATGTCTCAGTTCGTTTTGGGAAGTCTGAGCAGGAATTATTTTAACTTCTTGTTTAAATAACAAATCTCTCTACGTGCCAATAAAATATTGATGTACTATATATTTTAAGTACTGTACTGTACCTTTATTAAAAAGCTATCTTAGTCAAGGTTTTCTTTTTCGCATGCAACAAGAATCAATAAATGTATGGTTAATAAATTATTGTTTTTCTTTCAAATTTTGTTAAGTATATTACCCCACTAGCAATGCCAAGCAATCGTTCAGTGATCTTTGTACGCAATCTATTGCTGACATAGATGAACAGATAGTCCACATTAATACAGCATTTGATGCTTCACAGCTGCATATTACAATAATTGTTGCTCCCTTTAGGTTGTAATCATTTTTGATTGACGCGTTAGTATGACATTAAGTATGCCACTAAGGAGTATTGTTACATGTCATTGGATATTCATGTAGTTTGGATGTATATACGTGCAGCAACGATACACTCGCTGTTATGCCACCACTTTTTACAAATGATACAGTACGTGCTTGTCTGCGAAGTCAAGCAACCCTGAGCCTGGCTGTAAAATTGACGAGTATCTTCCGGGTTGTTTTATCTCCCATACTGCTCCAGATATTTATCTCTTTGAAAGAGAATTTACACATGTATATGCATTCAAAGTTGACTGCCGGTCTTGCTGGTTCGGAATGAGACAGATTCGGTCCCGCCAAAATGCAGCCATCATTATCGTAAGTGTTGCTCCGGGTTACCGAACTAACGTGAAAAGTTTGGACAGAAAATGTAAAATTACTGCTGTGGTGGATGTTATTATTGGGAAAATCATGTATCACGTAACAGTTAATCATTCATTGCATGCAAATCAAAGTCGAATTATAAACAAAATCACCAAATATAAAATTTCGATGAACAGGTCTAATTGTTTATCGTATACAGAAATGTTTTGTTTTGATTAGGATGTTTAAAATATATGCATAAAATAGCCTACATAGATTTATGTTATTTGTTTAATATTATATATTTATTGAGTAATTACTATTCACGTAATACGTACAGTGTTTACAAAAATATAAATACATACATATATGAAGGAATAAAACATTTACTACGCTAACAACAAATTAATACAAATTAAATACAATAATTTAAACTAAAGACAAAGTTTTGTTTGTTTGTTTTCTGTAAAATTTTGAAACTTTAAATAAGTATAATTATATATTTGGTAATTAATTTACCAAATGCCTGCACGGATTTACATACAATGCAGCATGCTGTCGGCTATCTGGTAATTAAGAATAGGAAGTGGCAACTTAACTGCTAATTAGAAACACGGGCCAGTTGGGAAAAGCTATTCGAAACTTGGAGAAACAATGACGCCACAGGTACCCTTGCCACGTGAATCATTGTTAGCAGTACATGGGGAACCCAGTGCCTTTAGAATAGGGTGCGGTGCGAGCTGTCTGCCTTTATTTCATTAACACCTGCTGTTGTTACCAAAATCAGAAATACTAAAAGTAAGTAAATAAGAAAGTAAAAATAGCTTATTAGACGAGATTTAAACAACAAAAAACACGAATCGTATGAAATGAAAGTATGAGGAACCATAAATAAACATGGTTTGGTTGATTCAGATTTGAACCCTGGACCTCTTGGCCGCCTCTGCAACAATATTATTATACCTGTAGAAACTATTTATGTTAGTATATATCTCTCTCAAAAATTTCGTGCTGTCCAAAACAGCATGGCTAGTGGCCACTGATTCTGCCGCCTGGAACTCCTCTTGGGCAGATGCGCCTCTAGTGGTAGGAAACCAAACAAAGCACAATGTGACAACCAGTCAGATAATGTATCAATTGTATCATCGTCATTTGGATTCATTTGTTCTGTCTTTTTGTCTGTTTTCGTACACAGTTGTCTTTTTGGTGTTTTCAAAAATCCAATGAATCAACGAAGTTTTTTTCGAATTGATCAAGTTCTACGGTTCCAAAATAAA
>JAQGDQ010001146.1:0-59489 GCA_030141605.1 Tubiluchus corallicola
TGTTCAAATTGATTCAAATAAATTTATTTTACTCCAGCAATACATATATAATAAATCAACATACAATATGATTAGAAAAAAAACAGTATAGGTAAAAACATCGATGAAGTCAAATCACGCAAATAAAAGAGTTGCTGTATGATACCTTGAAAGCTTGGCTTGTTAAGGTGGCACAAATGAGTGAATGAAAGAATGGTTAGGGTTAATAGACATGATGGAATGGAAAAATAGTAAGATTAGGGATAGGAAGAAGGGAGGGAGGGGAGGATGAGTGAATGAAAGAATGGTTAGGGTTACTAGACATGATTTAATGGAAAAAATAGTAAGATTAGGGATAGGAAGAAGGACGGGAGGGGAGGATGAGTGAATGAAAGAATGGTTAGGGTTAGTAGACATGATGGAATGGAAAAAATAGCAAGATTAGGGATAGGAAGAAGGAAGGGAGGGGAGGATGAGTGAATGAAAGATTGGTTAGGGTTAGTAGACATGACAGAATGGGAAAAATAGTAAGATTAGGGATAGGAAGAAGGAAGGGAGGGGAGGATGAGTGAATGAAAGAATGATTAGGGTTAGTAAACATGTCGGAATGGAAAAAATAGTAAGATTAGGGATAGGAAGAAGGACGGGAGGGGAGGGAGGATGAGTGAATGAAAGATTGGTTAGGGTTAGTAAACATGATGGAATGGAAAAATAGTAACATTTGGGATAGGAAGAAGGAAGGGAGGGAGGGGAGGATGAGTGAATGGAAGAATGGTTAGGGTTACTAGACATGATGGAATGGAAGAAATAGTAAGATTAGGGATAGGAAGAAGGAAGGGAGGGGAGGATGAGTGAATGAAAGAATGGTTAGGGTTAGTAGACATGATGGAATGGAAAAAATAGCAAGATTAGGGATAGGAAGAAGGAAGGGAGGGGAGGATGAGTGAATGAAAGATTGGTTAGGGTTAGTAGACATGATGGAATGGGAAAAATAGTAAGATTAGGGATAGGAAGAAGGAAGGGAGGGGAGGATGAGGGAATGAAAGAATGATTAGGGTTAGTAAACATGACGGAATGGGAAAAATAGTAAGATTAGGGATAAGAAGAAGGAAGGGAGGGGAGGACGAGTGAATGAAAGAATGATTAGGGTTAGTAAACATGACGGAATGGGAAAAATAGTAAGATTAGGGATAAGAAGAAGGAAGGGAGGGGAGGATGAGTGAATGAAAGAATGATTAGGGTTAGTAAACATGACGGAATGGAAAAAATAGCAAGATTAGGGATAGGAAGAAGGAAGGGAGGGGAGGATGGGTGAATGAAAGAGTGGTTAGGGTTAGTAAACATGATAGAATGGAAAAATAGTAAGATTAGGGATAGGAAGAAGGAAAAGAGGAGAAGAAACGACCACAGTTTATGTTTAATTTACATAGAGCTATATTAAAATAGCATTATAATTGATTGGAGGCCATATATTGCTACTGCATGAGATATGGAAGCAGCAAGATTATTTAAATATGAGTCAAGAATGGTTCTTTTCAAGTACTTTTTGAAACTATAATTTGTTTTGTGTATTTTTACTTGGGCACTAATTTTATTCCAGTTGTTAGAGGCTGTAAATTTAATAAAGTGCCTGCAATTGTAATAATTTGTGAAATAGTTTTTAAATTGTGCTTCGTTATTATATGAGGTACCGTAGTTTTGATGACAATATTATAAGAAGAAGACGGCAGAATTTCCACAATTATATTACTGAGACTTACGTGTAAATGCCAAAAATTTTAACTCGGTCCCTATGATTTTGCCAGAATACAGAAGTTTTAAACCAAATCAAAAAACAAGTGTGTTGTGGAGATCTGGAATATTTTATAGTATAGTAGAACAATCTTCTTACCTTGTAGAAGTTTCGAGAACTTTCTATTTCTAGATTATTCCTTGGCACTGATATATAAGGCAGAGCTGGCCGCTGGCGTTCATTCTCTCACATTCTCATGTATCCTGTATTCTCAGATTCTCAAATACGCTTTCTCGCTTTCACATCTCCAGATTATCACGTTTACTGTAAACATTTTGCATTCCTTCATACTTTTGTGTTGTAGAATTCTCTCATAATAAACTAGTTTAATTTGACGACGTGTTTTCTGGTTTTCTCTACGAGTCTTCCAAGAGAAACAAAACACAACAAAGTGCCTCAGAAAGGTTTGTGTCACTGTTGTTAAAATTTTGTAGCAATACTTGAGTGGTTTATACGTCGTTGAACGTGGTTGTTTTTGTTTCGTCATCTAATTTTTTAAAAGCTTTCAAACATAACTTCCAAACTGTTCAAATTATAAACTTGTAACTTTCACTGCAAAAAGATAACACAATTTAATATCACGCTGTGAAATTTCATCTTTGGAGACCACCACTCTAGTTTAGTCTTCAGCGCATTTTTTCTGCGCCACCCGATATTAAGCAGCACAGATATTAATTAATAATAATAAGTTTATTTATCATCATTACAACCAAAAGGTTGAATTACAGTACAGCCTAAAATTACAAAGTATAAAAAAATTTAAATAGAATAATAAGCAAGGTAGAACATACAGTGCCAAGCACTATTACACTGTTACAAGATACATAGACAAAATAAATTAAAATTAAATGAGTTTAAACTTAAGTTTGGAAATTAAATAATCCGTTTGAGATAAAACTGTTCTTGAATCTCTCTGTTTTGCATCTAGATAAGGGGTATTTCAGATGGTGGCAAGTGCAATATCTATGAGTATGGTCATCTGGCAATAGAGTGTGGATTTTATTATTAGGATTTTAATTATTATTATTATTATAATTTTATTATTAGGATTAGAACAACTTTTTGGAAGCATCTTTGTGACAGTTAAATAAAGGTTGAAGATTAGCCAAAATTAGAGCATTTGCCCAGTTTTCATTTGGAAAAATTATTTGCTCTGAACACTTTTGAACTGTTTCTAGCAAATCAGAGAGATTTTGGGAGAGAGATGAGTGTCATACCTGACAGAAGCGTATTCAACAACTGACCTAATCACTGTGCAGTACATTTTTATCATATCATTAGAAGATGATCCAGCTCTTTTCATTAGTCATAAAAGATAAATTCTTTTACTCACTTTAGTGTAAACTGAATGGACATGGATGTTCCATGTTAAATCTTTAACTATTTGTACGCCTAAAAGTCTAACCGAATCAACTCTTTTTAGAGTTTGTAAATAACTCATTGTTTAACCTTAGATGTCTGACAAACTGCGGTGCAAAAATGAATCCGGACGAAAAGCTAACTCTGCAAGCGAAATGCAACTCCTGTGAAAGAGGAAAACCCGCTCACTTTGATTGGTCCGTAGTGCGTCAAGAATCGGGAAATGTCACGTTGATGGATCTTCTCTCGAATGCGACGATCAACTTGGAAACTGATCTGATCACTTTTAAGGAAAACACCTTCGCCGAGGGAGAGTTTTTCATTGTTAAGGCAAAAGGTATGAAGTTGAACTGCTTCAGTTTCCATCTCTGTAACTACTTTTTTGTAGAATTATCGTTTAATCTGCAAATTAAGAAAAGCATACATAAAGTTTGAGCCTAATAAGTCGAAACAAAATATTGTGTAGCAAAAATACTCAAATGCAAAATACATAGCTAATTAAATAGCAAAAAAGTAACCTAAAGTATTATAGCACGTTTTCTGACATGTGAATGCAAATTTGGAAGTTCAAAAAAGGAGTGGTGTAATTTTCTTAATTACTTACATCATAGCAGCATGAGATGAAATACATGTAGCACTAAGATAAGAAAAAATACAAATATTTGGCAAACACAATAACAAAAATTAGTGCCTCAATTCACACATTAAGCTTTGCCATGTCAGTGCTACGCTCACGCCTTTTACCTGCCTTATACTACTGCCACCTGGTGCTTGAAATTCAGGAAAAATCCTCACAATCTCAGCTCTCATCATGTGAGCTTTCCTCTAGTGATCAACATCTTAATTACCTGCAATATATAGTTTTTTTTTGTTTTTGATTTTCAGCTGCGTCGCTAGGCATCCTCATTTTTCCGCTTCCGATTAACGAACGACCCACTAAGGGCAGCTGTTCTGTTTCACCTGAAGCAGGTAAATGTTTGAAAATTATTGCTGAGCAAAATAAGAAGTTTCTTTTGTTAATCAGAACTTGCCAATATTATGGCCAGAGAGACAGAAAAAATGGTAAAAAATTGATTTCGGTCAGGCTTGAACCTCTCAGGCCTTAGGGTCAGGGTTACACAAATGTAACTGTTTTATTTACAAACTTGTAAAGTAGAAACAGTCATAATGAGTATAGCTTTGTTTGTGAACTAATATGCTAGTGTAGCGTTTTTACCTTGAATCTGTCACACTCTTGTCCACTGTTGTTAACCTCGTTGCCCAAGAATTTATTCAAGCCAAACTTTTTCCATACGCTTAGCGGGTTCCTTTTGAAGCTCTTGCTGTCATTCATTGAACGTTTAATCGGGGTTAATGTGGCTGCTGTGCCTCCGATGCAGCGACAGTAATCTTCCAGTATTGTTCGTGACTTTACAACCGTAAATATTGTAGAACAAGTAAGAGCACAGAATTAATTTTGAAAGATAAAACATAAGCATAAAGAACAACATTTAAACCTTTCACTACGGCAGGCAACACACTGCTGCTTATGTTTTTCGTGCAAGGGACGGAAGGCGGTATACTGCCCGCCCAAGTTTTTCAGCAGCCTGCCCATTCAAGCTCAGCACTAAGTGCAGGCACCCAGGTCTGTTTATTTCACTGCTACGGCTATGTAAAAACATTGTAGAAAAGTCCAACAGGCACGGGATTGGGGTTGCTTTGCAACATGTAACACTAACCAGTCATTCAGCATCTGAAGCCAGGTGCATTTCATAACACCGTACTGTATGGTATGTTCCCAGGTAAAATCATTTGTAGATCGTTGATAAAACGTATGTTTCGTTGATTGTTCTGCATTCTTATAAAATGATTGCATGCAATGGATTAGTAATGTGTCTTTTGTGAAAACTGATTTTTAAATATAAGTGCATGCTTATTTATGAGGGAGTGCACATGTGTGTATGTGCGTGAGTGCATGTTTGTGTGTGCATGTGTAGAAATAAAACTAATATTCAATATTAGTGTTTAATAACACACAACTACTTGTTAATTTACAAGATTGTGTTTTAGTAACACACCACAAGATGTTATTGTTAAATGTCCAAAAGTCTACGTGGCCCAGTTAAAAAGCAACTACACAGTGAAAGGGTTATAACACTCGCAGCTTCTGTAGTGCATACTAAGCTGAAGAGTGGTAACTCGTACTTGTATACTAGTAATATTACACCGTCGGTGAATAGCTACAATCGGTTATTTGGATCAAAACACCCCCATCCCAGAGGGAGTCTGTTAAGCAGCACCTACTGTACAGTAATTACTGAATTAAATAAACAGTGATTAAAAATGCAAGTTAGTTTTTTTTACTGTAATGTTTCACATTGTTGTTATAACAAGGCATATTAATTAGAAGTTTAAAAGAGCAACAACAACAACATTCTGCAAGCTAAAAGCCATTCAGTGACGAAGCCTGCTTAATGTAGATCATTGTGGCAGGACCATAACTTAGCTCGTTGTTAAGGATAATCTTCCAACATGAGGTACTTAACATGTATGAAGATTTTCGTTCATTTCCTAGAAAATTAAACTCCGCGAAACAGAAATAGTTTTTCAATTCATAAATAAATAGTTTTTCATTATATATAAATAAATGGTATGTATTACACTTAATACTTTCAAATGTATTAGATCATTTCTATCTGCGTGCAGGAAATGCCCTAGAGACAGAGTTTTCTGTAAGCTGTACTGGATTTGTTGATGAAGATTTGCCGTTAGTCTACGAGTTTTTCTCTTTAACCCAAGAGCCTGAGGATCATCAAACAAAGAGTATGTCTTTATGTCTAAACGCGAAAAAAGACATGAATGTATTATTTATTACGTAAAGTCAACCTGTTTAAATTACATACACTCGTATATCGGTCTGCCGGCAAACGTGGGGAGACGTCGGTCCGATATTGCAGATTGTCCGATATTTACCGTTACTAAGCTAACATGGTAGTCACCGTGTGTTAGACTCACAGTAATGTAGAATCAATCATCTAATTGTCTCAATGCAAAAGTACATAAAAACTGTCGGTAATTGACTCAAATAACTCCACATAATTCACTCTGTATTTTTATACATAGAGATATACTCGTGGTTACACTGATGTAATGATGTAAACAAAGTGATGGCCCGCCAACTAGCGGTCAGCTCGCGATAATGTGTCCATAGCAGTAGGGACTTTTTACCGTCCAAATTTTGTTCGAATCTTCCGATATCTGTAAAAGCGTGTTCCGGCAAACCGAGATACGAGTCGAGTATGTTTAGAATGTATGGAAAATATTGTATGTGTTCTTTTTCGTATGATGTGTTGTCTCACACTTACTTATAATTTTGTTTTAATGCATTCACTGACCACTAATGACTCGTGTAATATATGCACTGGCCATTAACGACTGATGTGATCTATGTGCTGGGCAGTAGTGATTCACGTATCCTATGTGCTGGCTAGAGTGACTCAAGTAATTTGTGTGCCGGGCAGTAGCAACTCACAATCTACATACTAGCTTGTAATGGCTCATTGTTCATGTAACCTATGTGCTGGCTAGAAGCCATGACTCACGAAATCTATGTTCTGCCTGTAGTAACTAATGTGATCTATGTACTAGCTAGTGCTGACTTATTTAATTTACATGTTGGCCAGTAGGGGCTCATGTAACAGCCGGTAGTATTTCAAGTAATCTACTGGGCACTTTTTTCAAGTGTTTATCATTTGGTTGACTTGAGTAGGTCGCTCGGACTCGTGTAAGCGCCCTGAGTAGTAAATAAATTGCTACTCACTGGGTCAAAGGTAATTCCACTTAGAAAGCCATCCCGTCTAACCGTTTGGCAATTAAATAACCTGTCTGCTAATTGAGTAACATATCATAGACTGACATATCTGACATAGACTAACTGTAAACATTAATTAAGCTATGACTGTATATGCCAGAATGTTCATAAACCGCTGCAGTTTATTTCACAACAGTTATTAGCCATTGCCAGTAATGCGTTGAACAAAGAAAGAAAATGCTGAAAAATTTTGAACTAGTCGCGATTTGAACCTGATAGAACGATTAATCTGAATTAGAAGTACGAACTATTTTATTGTAATATTGCATATAGCACCTTTACAACATGAAGACTGTACTCGCTAATCTCACTAATGATATTCAATACGATACACTGATATCTCGGTTTGCCCTCCTATGATCTATACACTGGTTGTTTTTATTACACAATATCTACAGTTCTTTTAGCAATTGTTCTCAATAATTAACAACAGTTTACTAATGATGTAATTTGCCTAATTTTTAGTGATGTCTTTTTACCACGGCAAAGATCCGATTCTTTCAAAAGTTCATCTTCCACCCGGACAGCGTGAACAAAATTATAGCATTCAAATTGTAGTGGTCGTATCTGATTTCTACCGATCGTCTACGACATTCAACTTCCATGCAACGGTGAGTAAAGTGGAGTTTACCCAGCATCCGGATGCGAACGCGGATGCGTTTTCCACCTGTGGATCAGCTTGCGGAACGAATCAATAGGAAGTAGCTGCTGAAAAATAATAATGCATCCGCAGGCTGCATTAACAGGTGCATTGCAAACGATATAAACTGATATAACTGTTCCGCACCCCCCAAAACGCACCTGCATTCGGATGCTATGTAAATGCCACTTTAGATTTAGTTTATCCTGTAGAAACATTGCGAGCCTGTGGAGCATGTAGAGGCATGTATGAAATGGTCAAATTGTGTACAGTATGCATAAAAGTATCTATGTGCACAAATGCTTGACCTGTGATTACTGAATTATTTAGTATTAACAAAGTAAATATTATTAGGAACCAGCATACTGATTCCAGTAATAAAGTCACAAGAAAAAAACCACAAAAACACAAAAAAATCACTCACAATTTTGACCAGGAAAAAGTCACAATTTGTTGTGGCTGGGAAGGAAAGTCACAATTAATTTATGGTGGCCCTGAAAGAAGTCACAATTAATTTATGGTGTTCCTGAAAGAAGTCACAATTAATTTATGGTGTCCCTGAAAGAAGTCACAATTAATTTATGGTGTCCCTGAAAGAAGTCACAATTAATTTATGGTGTCCCTGAAAGAAGTCACAATTAATTTATGGTGTCCCTGAAAGAAGTCACAATTAATTTATGGTGTCCCTGAAAGAAGTCACAATTAATTTATTGTGTCCCTGAAAGAAGTCACAATTAATTTATGGTTACCCTGAAAGAAGTCACAATTAATTTATGGTGTCCCTGAAAGAAGTCACAATTAATTTATGGTGTCCCTGAACGAAGTCACAATTTTGACCAGGAAAGAAAGTCAGGTGATCAAACGAAAATATTTACGTCAGTCACAATTTATTTAAGTATCATAAGCAATTAAAGTAACAAAACAGAAGATATTTGAAATCACCTATTAACTGGCAATACGTGACTCAAACATATTGAGAACACTATTTATATATGATGGCATCGTATGTGAAAACTAGCTAGTGTTAAGGTTAAATTGGATTTTATGGTTATGGTTAGGGTTGGTGTTAGAGTTATTTCTTTTTTGCATTAACTTTTTTTCCTGCGACATTTCTGCAATTTGTTTACCTGCGATTTTGTACCTGTGCTATTCTTACCTGAATTCACTGGAAGGACCGATGAACAGATGAAATTAGTAAAGATTTTAACGAATTTGAATCAGTATCCTAATGAATTGGCCACACTCGCTGTAGTATGAAAAAATAATCGGTGATAAAATTTGTAATCCATAACTTAATAAATAGTTCTAATAACTTAATTAAAGAAATGACTTTTAATCCGTTTGCTGATTTAACAATAGATGCAATTAGTAGACATCTATTACTGATTTGTGTCCGTTGGAAGAAGATTGTTGGATAGATAAAGTAACATTTGCTAACATCGGCAGTTAAATAAGACTTACGCTGTACTTTTCATTTCAGGTTTATCCGTATGCAATGGATGAGAACGTAAGCGACGCCGAAGTTATAGACAAGCTAAAAGATCTCGCTGAAGAAAAATTAGACGAATACCTTGGTGCAGGCAACCTGCAGGGTGAGTAGAAACTGAACGAGAATTTGGAGCAGTGAAAACTGTGTGTTTTGAGTCTTTTACTAGATGATAGACGTCACAGAAGAAGGAGTTTAGTAGGTTTTATGCTAAAAATGTTTGAAGTAAAACTTCTGTTTACATCGTGGTACGTTTGGTACTACCAAGCTATTAGCTCTTTAGAAAGTGCGCTTAAAATATCAGGACTGATAAGTACAGAAGGAAGGGAAATGATTGTAACCTCATTTGAGTTTCAGTTTTATGGCACACTTTCAACTTTAGAAAGTGAAGTTGAAGTGACGACTTCGTCTGCAGTTTCTCCCCAAACAATCAATTTCTTGAATCAGATTTCTAGCTCCAGCTAAATTGCAAAATTGTTGACATAGTTTTTTATATACAATTTGGGACATTGCAAGCTGGAACAAGCTGTCAGCATTTACGGGACGGCGCTTACTTAATTATGGATGGTGCGGTGAGGTCAGAACCTAACTCGTTATAAAGGATATACCATTAAGATCAGATGACATGTGGAACCAGGAAAGGCAAATCAGCATGACGTATGAAACTGCCCTCTTCGAGTTTTGAACCGGTGATCACCAGCCCAGTCACTGACCACACTTGGTGCTATTCGTTGTTTTGGTCGCCAAACATACAACTACGACCACTCAAGTGTTTCCCAAATCTTGTACATTGTACAGTTTCAAATTCGGGGGACGCAAATGAGCTTTGTAGAAGAAGAGGCGATAATTGCGAGCCCTAAAAACCGATTTTCACTGATTATGCGTTTTGCTGTATTTAGGTGTGGCTCAAATAGTGAATGTGGTAACCGGTACACTGAACTCTGCGACAGAAGATAAAGTGAATGTGTCAATAAGTGCGGAGGAAAAGAAGAAACTACTTCGAGGTAAATCTGAGGTAATAAATGAATGAAATCGACTGAGTGGCTTTGATTATAGGATCATGATGACGGAAAGGGAAGGGGGAAGGTATTGGGAACTTTTGGCTATTCTTTAACGTAGTTATATGGGTGACTGCCATGGTTTGGTGTAGCGTCAGTTCCTTACATCATCTAGGTGCTTATACATTCTAAATTGGTGTTGAACAAAGTAAAAAAATCGTCGTTAAAATGAAACGGTGGGTCATTATGTGAAAAAAGGTGTCAAGTGTCCAGCGTCATTAAAATGAAACGGTGGGGTCATTATGTGAAAAAACGTGTCAAGTGTCCAGCGTCGTTAAAATGAAACGGTGGGTCATTATGTGAAAAAAGGTGTCAAGTGTCCAGCGTCGTTAAAACGAAACTGTGCATCATTAAGTGAGAAAAGGGTGTCATATATTCAGCGTCGTTAAAACGAAACGTCGTTAAACGGGGAGTCGTTAAGTGAGGACTTACTGTACCTTGTTGTGCATCTTTATTTGTTATATTTCCAGCATTTTATTCTGGTCTATTCCAGAAGTCATACTTAATTGTCTCACTATAGTGCTTTGGTCAGCAAAGACCACTTCGTTCATTATGAAAACTTACAGTGATCTGTTAATCTATCCCATGGATTACAGTAGATGGGAAATTCACTTGGGAAATGAAATCAGGGGTGCACAGTGTCAGCTGATAAATTTGTTAGTCAGTCAGTAAGTCACTGAGACAGTAAGTTAGTCAGTCAACCAGCTATGCACACAAAAATCTAATTTGCAGATGATTTTTAAGGAGGACAAGATGATTTTTCATATACTATCCCATTTTCAAGTCTGATAAAAACTATACATTTTAACACATTAATACTTAAAAAGCGTTTCTGATAATTAAATAATAGATGAAAAACTTCATTAATGGCAGGTGTGTCCAGCTATTAATGACATCACAAACTAACATAATTTTCAACAGCAAAAATATTCCCACGAGCATGTTGCACGTGTTTGTGAAAACGAAAATTGAAGTACAGTGCTACTGTAAGATATTCAGTGTGTTGTACTAAAACTAAGCAAGTTTTAAGTTAAAAATTCAAATTTAAATTTACCGCTCTGTTCACACATGAGCTGTCGAACGTGTGTAGTTCGTCACAAACTAACACATCTGAACTGAGAGATACAGCACCTGTTTTTTGTGCGATGCGTTTCCGAAATGCAGATGCTAGTGCCTGTTTGACTAACGAATGGCAAAATGCATGTAACAGTGAAGAACTAGTGGCGCGAACGCGAAATTATGTTTGTGTGGTAATAATTCTTTCATGTAAGCCATTCTGAAAAAAAAATAGTTTGTTTCCTTTCAATATTTTAAAGAGTAGATTATTTCGACCTACAGCTTAAGATTGGGTCCGGTTTTGCTTTATGCTGCCTTGGTAATATGTACATGCAGACCTGCTTTGAATGTGTCTATGTGTTAGGATTTGTGCGTGTAAAATATATTTGTTCCTTTTTAATGTTTAATCATTTTCAGTATAAACTGAATAAATATTATTACATTGTTAGACTGAAATCATTGGATAACTTCAGGGCTCAATTTTCAAAATTTGTATGCTGTGGTTATGCTTGTATGTTTAAATTTGTATGCTGTGGTTATGTTTGCATGTTTAAATTTGTATGCTGTGGTTATGTTTGTATGTTTAAATTTGTATGTTGTGGTTATGTTTGTATGTTTAAATTTGTATGCTGTGGTTATGTTTGTATGTTTGTATGTTTAAATTTGTATGCTGTGGTTATGTTTGTATGTTTAAATTTGTATGCTGTGGTTATGTTTGCATGTTTGTATGTTTAAATTTATATGCCGTGGTTATGTTTGTACATTTAAATTTGTATGCTGTGGTTATGTTTGTGTGTTTGTATGTTTAAATTTGTATGCTGTGGTTATGTTCGCATGTTTGTATGTTTAAATTTATATGCCGTGGTTATGTTTGTATGTTTAAATTTGTATGCTGTGGTTATGTTTGTATGTTTGTATAATTAAATTTGTATGTTTAAATTTGTACGTTTAAATTTGTATGCTGTGGTTATGTTTGTATATTTGTATGTTTAAGTTTGTATGTTGTGGTTATGTTTGTATGTTTAAATTTTTATGCTGTGGTTATGTTTGTATGTTTAAATTTGTATGCTGTGGTTATGTTTGTATGTTTAAATTTGTATGCTGTGGTTATGTTTGTATGTTTAAATTTGTATGCTGTGGTTATGTTTGTATGTTTGTATGTTTAAATTTGTATGCTGTGGTTATGTTTGTATATTTGTATGTTTAAGTTTGTATGTTGTGGTTATGTTTGCATGTTTGTACGTTTAAATTTGTATGCTGTCATTATGTTGTTATGTTGTATATTTGTATGTTTAAGTTTGTATGTTGTGGTTATGTTTGTATGTTTAAATTTTTATGCCGTGGTTATGTTTGTATGCTTGTACGTTTAAGGTTGTATGTTTAAATTTGTATGCTGTGGTTAAGACGTTAAGTTATACTTCTCGGAGCTGTTGAAAGTTCTAGCATAAGAACTCCTGAAGATATTGGCACAGTTTTTTAGGAAATTGCCGTAAAAGTTAAAAAAAATGAAACTAGTTTACAAATATTTGCACTCTTATTATTGCCCTGGAGAATGTTTCTGTAAATGTGACGAAATATCATCTGTCTGCAGTGCCCAACGTTCTCGTTACTGCATTTCCAGGTGAGGTCGAAGTTAATTAACACTCTGAGTCAGATGCCGGTCAACAGTTCCTCGTCCATGAGACAGGTGTCGGCCATGTTGAGCAAAGTTACCACGGTGCCGGCGCAACTTTATCCAGAAGCCAAGGTAAGATAAATGCCGTTCTAACTGTGGCGGTTGCCCTTTAATATAACCACGCAGTTTTTTTCATGTTATCAGCAGTCGACGGTCTCAAAGGTGAAGACGACAGTTGCAGTAACTCAAGCTCTTTATTATCGCTATAAAGTTTAGATCTGCATTCATTATAGACGTGTTAAATTATAATTTCGTGATGATATGTCTTGAATAAAAAACTTTAACTGTTTTTAATTATTTATATTGTAGGTAATCAACCTATCGTTCACAACGAATGTAATAAATTTTTTGAAGTTTTCCCCTCTGGCACCACATACTATTCAACTAGTACTAAAACCACTAGGATTTCAAATTAATTTTGCCCTCTTACATTTTGCACCATTCACACTAAATTTGAGTAAATTAGCAATATTCTCTGTATCACTGTAGTTTATTAGCACTTATGTTACTGCAGATTGTTAGTGTTAATTATCTCTTTGTTGTAGTAGGTGAAACTTCAAAATATTTCATTGTAGGTATTATAATATGTGTGCTTGTACAGTAAAATCGTCTATAAGTCGGCAATTAAGTTTTTCTAGTTATTCACATATCCTGAATCTCCATTTCATGAGAATCATTTTGATACCAAGTTCATCACTCTATGTTATTTCTAAGCTGAGATAATCCACGTTGAAGTTGAGGTGCAGGCTGCACACTGAAGAACATAATCTTGAGAAAATCGCTGTTAAAGTCAGCCATTTCTACTAAACATTTAGCAACCGTACAAATGTCCGTTACTACGGACTTTACTAGAGCACATTGAAGTTATGTTTAAATCCAGTAGACGGCTCTTCCTCAAGAAGATCTGGGCTTGGCAACAGGAAAAATCCGAAACAAAATGACTGCTTCCACGAGCTACTGTCTGAGCTTTTTACAATTGTATTACTAGTTTCTAGACAGAAAAGTGGGTAGAGAGTTATAAAATTAGTGTTTTTTGAACACTTTTTTAATAATTTGATGCTAGAATATAAAAGTCCAATATATTTAGCATTTGTCTTTATAAAAAACAAAAAATTGACATTTGACCCAATTTTTGGTGCATTCTACTTTGAAGCATCATCACATAGTTTTAACTATGGCGACTCGTGGATGGTTTTGGTTTGCAAGCACACATATAATGACAATAAATTACTTACTTACATACTTGCTTACTTACTCACCAACATTGACATTTTTTACATATTTTAGTGTGAATAAAGTAATAATCGTAGGGAACTATTTGAGTGTTAGGGCTGGGTTTGGGTTAAGGATAAGATTAGGGTTAGGGTTTGGGTTGAGGCTTGGGTTAGGGCTGGGTTAAGATTAAAGATAGGATTAGGGTTAAGGTTAGGGGTAGGATAACGGTAAGGGTTAGAATCAGGGTTGGGGTTGGGGTTAAGGTTTGGGTTAGGGCTGGCTTAAGGTTAAGAATAGGATTAGGGTTAGGGTTAGGGTTAGGATAAGGATTAGGGTAAGGGTTAGGATCAGGGTTGGGGTTGGGGTTAAGGTTTGGGTTAGGGCTGGCTTAAGGTTAAGGATAGGATTAGGGCTAGGGTTAGGATAAGGATTAGGGTAAGGGTTAGGATTAGGGTTAGGGTATTGAAATTGTGTGGGGTATTGTAAACTTCTTCCCAATTTATCAACTTGAACTTTTTTTCACATTTTAGTGTGAATAATATAATAATCGTATTGAACTATTTTAGATTGAAGCCGTGGGGAAAATGGTGGAAATTGTTGAAGCCAGCAACGCAACAGTTGAAGGGGTTCATGTGGATGACATGACACAATCTTTTCAGTATGTGCATTTTTGATTTTTCATCTCCTTAGACGTTTTGGCATTCTGAAAATTCGAATGCAACACAGTGTGAAGGCCTGCTTAGCATTGATGATTGTGGCAAGACCAGTATCTATCTGTTTGTGCCGCCAAACATGTCGTAGTCATTCAGCTGTTTCTATGACTTCCCCCCCCCCGAACTTGACAATTTAACAAAATGTGATAATTTCTTCTGCATTATCCATATCTAAACATACTAGTTTACCAGATTCCTAGTTTTGTATTTGGGAAAATGAATGTTGAGTGTATGCTGATAAAAAAGTAAAAAAAAACACATGGAAATCGCTGAATGTATCATCTTTGTTTGTATAGATACTAGCCCGTAACCTGCTCACTTTGCTCTGTTATTGCAGCCTTTTGTAATTGTTGCCTTTTACAATCATTTGGTAGTACATTGCGTTGTGAAGAAAAACACTGCACGGCAGGTTTAGTGTTCAACGTCTGTTTATTTTGAGATAACTCACTTTTGTGACCTCACTGTTCCAAATATATTACAATGATAAAAGATATGTGATGAGAGATAACCTCTTCCAATGAGCCAAGTTTGCCAAAGTTAAAGCCAGTTCAAGAGTCTGGCTTGCCCGATACTGTGTGTGAGCTAGTCAGAGAGTTTACTGAGTGACTGCCAGTGAGTTACTGAGTGTGTGAGCTAGTCAGAGAGTTTACTGAGTGACTGTCAGTGAGTTACTGAGTGTGTGAGGTAGTCAGAGAGTTTACTGAGTGACTGCCAGTGAATTTCTGTGTGTTTTGAGCTGGTCAGAGAGTTTACTGAGTGACTGCCAGTGAGTTTCTGAGTGTGTGAGCTAGTCAGAGAGTTTACTGAGTGGCTGCCAGTGAGTTTCTGAGTGTTTTGAGCTGGTCAGAGAGTTTACTGAGTGACTGCCAGTGAGTTTCTGAGTGTGTGAGCTAGTCAGAGAGTTTACTGAGTGACTGCCAGTGAGTTTCTGAGTGTTTTGAGCTGGTCAGAGAGTTTACTGAGTGACTGCCAGTGAGTTTGTGAGAGTGTGAACTAGTCAGAGAGTTTATTGAGTGACTGCCAGTGAGTTTCTGAGTGTGTGAGCTAGTCAGAGAGTTTACTGAGTGGCTGCCAGTGAGTTTCTGAGTGTTTTGAGCTAGTCAGAGAGTTTACTGAGTGACTGCTAGTGAGTTTCTGAGTGTGTGAACTAGTCAGAGAGTTTAGTGAGTGACTGCCAGTGAGTTTCTGAGTGTGTGAGCTAGTCAGAGAGTTTACTGAGTGACTGTCAGTGAGTTTCTGAGTGTGTGAGCTAGTCAGAGAGTTTACTGAGTGACTGCCAGTGAGTTTCTGAGTGTTTTGAGCTGGTCAGAGAGTTTACTGAGTGACTGCCAGTGAGATTGTGAGAGTGTGAACTAGTCAGAGAGTTTATTGAGTGACTGCCAGTGAGTTTCTGAGTGTGTGAGCTAGTCAGAGAGTTTACTGTGTGGCTGTCAGGGAGTTTCTGAGTGTTTTGAGCTGGTCAGAGAGTTTACTGAGTGACTGCCAGTGAGTTTCTGAGTGTGTGAACTAGTCAGAGAGTTTAGTGAGTGACTGCCAGTGAGTTTCTGAGTGTGTGAGCTAGTCAGAGAGTTTACTGAGTGACTGTCAGTGAGTTTCTGAGTGTGTGAGCTAGTCAGAAAGTTTACTGAGTGACTGCCAGTGAGTTTCTGAGTGTTTTGAGCTGGTCAGAGAGTTTACTGAGTGACTGCCAGTGAGTTTGTGAGAGTGTGAACTAGTCAGAGAGTTTATTGAGTGACTGCCAGTGAGTTTCTGAGTGTGTGAGCTAGTCAGAGAGTTTACTGAGTGGCTGCCAGGGAGTTTCTGAGTGTTTTGAGCTGGTCACAGAGTTTACTGAGTGACTGCCAGGGAGTTACTGAGTGTGTGAGCTAGTCAGAGAGTTTACTGAGTGACTGCCAGTGAGTTTCTGAGTATGTGAACTAGTCAGAGAGTTTACTGAGTGACTGCCAGTGAGTTTCTGAGTGTGTGAACTAGTCAGAGAGTTTACTCAGTGACTGCCAGTGAGTTTCTGAGTGTGTGAACTAACTAGTCAGAGAGTTTACTGAGTGATCGCCAGTGAGTTTCTGAGTGTGTGAGCTAGTCAGAGAGTTTACTGAGTGACTGCCAGTGAGTTTCTGAGTGTGTGAGCTAGTCAGAGAGTTTACTGAGTGACTGCCAGTGAGTTTCTGAGTTTGTGAGCTAGTCAGAGAGTTTACTGAATGACTGCCAGTGAGTTACTGAGTGTGTGAGCTAGTCAGAGAGTTTACTGAGCGACTGCCAGTGAGTTACTGAGTGTGAGTTAATCAGAGAGTTTACTGAGTGACTGCCAGTGAGTTACTGAGTGTGAGTTAATCAGAGAGTTTACTGAGTGTCAGCTTTTTTATTTTATTTTTAACAGCCAATGCTTCACTAAACCAGGAAGCTTTTTTAATTAGGTGACATTTCTGGTGTGCCGGCTGGTACAGACAGCAGTTAATTATATCTGTGTCCTAGTTTGCAAGCTTAATGTCAGCTCCAACAAGGAAGTGCTGCACACTGGCATTGTATATGATGATAAATCTAAATCTAAAGGAACAGGGAATTTACTTGTCGACAAAGCAAATCAATAACCTTATAGCAGTTCACTAATATAATTTTTTGCACTCTTCGAACAATGGGGTCCAAGTAGTTAGTCCTGTCATGCTTTGTTGTCGTTTTAAATGTTTTTTCAGACAAAGAGTAATAAGCGTGTATTATACAGACCCACCCGTTCATTGAAACCTGTGTGCACATTCACTTTAGGGTAAATTTCAAGAAAAACCATTTTAGTCAAGTTAATGCTTCAGACTCCCCCAACTGCAGATTCGTTCGCTAAATCTATATGTACATTTACATTCTGATCTCGTTTTGCCGGACCTCCCTTTTAACGGACATTGGTAGAGTCGGACAACATCTGGTCCGTAGAAAGTCCCGCATACTACCGATACAGTCCGCTATTTCGAGAGCTCACCTCTAGTTGGCGGGCCGTCACTTTGTTTATATCCAAGCAACGTGTAACGACACGTGTGCCTCTTGTATGTCAGCGTGTTTAGTGGTTTAATCAGCATGTGCAAGTGGTTTAGAGACAGTTATGCTGAGTTATTTGAGTTAATTGCCGACAGTTTTTATATACTTTTACATAGGAGCGGCCCGCACGAGATGTTGTTGAGACAATTAGACGACTGATTCTACATTACTGTGAGTCTAATACACGGCGCCTACTATATTAGCTTAGTATCAGAAAATATGAACAATCGGCAAATTCGGACTGAAGTCTCGCCACTTTTGTCCAGGAAACCGAGATATGAGTGTATTTTGGAGAAACTGCTGTAAGGAATACCCAGTAAACGGGCAGATCCATTAATGGGATTCATTGACAAGTTCTGGTTGTATTTGAGGACGGTGCTATCTGTCAGTGTGCCAAGTTTCAGCTCTGTAGATGCAATAGTTGAGGCATGCATAAAGAGACTACAGACACATGCACACGCACACGCACACACACACACTCACACACACACACATATACACACACACACACACAAAAAAACACACACAAACACACATGCACGCGCACGCGCGCCCACACACACACACATATGTATATACATGCACACGCAGACCTCTCAAGCCTTCATAAGTAGTAGTAGTAGAAGAAGCAATAGAAGTTTCAGTGTAGATGTAAGTGGGATTCTTTTGTGTATCGTCGTTTAGTTATGTATATTTCTTAATTTGATTTAGATGAAAAAGTGATAAAATCATGGCAGAAAGACGAATTAAAGAGCATCCGGAGCATACTTTTATGGGGATTTTTTGATAATTTCATCAATAAGATGAAAGATAAGATGATTTAGATCAAAAATTGCAGTTTATTCATTATTTTTAGTTCTTTTATAGGTCGGTTTTGAGCGGAGTTTCAAACGTGCTTGGTGGCGTGATTGAAGAAGCGAGGATCGTTCGAAATGACACGGATTTGAAGGCACACATAAGTGAAAACTTTATAGCTTTGCATGATAATATGGCGGTCGAAGATGTAATAGATCAGGCAAGTTCAGAGGATAAAATGCAGGGTTGTACCGGGCCCGGTTCTGATTCTGAGATCCAGTAATTTTGATGGGTCCGTATCTGATCCGGAAATATAGTTTTACAAATAGAAAAACAGAAATACAAACAGCGCAAAAATAGATGAATATTTTCGCCCAATTTTTGTCAAATTTTGCTCTGTTTGTTTGCAGTGCATTGAAACATGAACAAAATGCTAAAGAAACGAAGCACCGTTTACATTAATTTGTAGATCTGGAACCTGATCCTGCGCACGCAGATCCGTATCCGATCAGGGTCCGTCAAAAATGGATCCAATGCATCCTTAGTAAAGTGCTCTGTTATCTCAGTACAAGAGTGTTGCTCCTTTCTGATTTTCATTTTCTGAGAAAGCTTCAAAGGTTCACCCCACTTAGATTTCATTTCTATGGATAAATGGGTCCAACATCTAATAGGTGAACGTTTAAGTCGATGCTTGTTCATTCTGATTTTTCTCAGAACTGGTGTGAAATAGTTTGTGTGTGTTGTCTATGCAAACCTTTGTCTATCTATTTGTCTTATTTATACCAGTCTTTGTCTATCTATTTGTCTTATTTATACCAGTCTTTGTCTATCTATTTGTCTTATTTATACCAGTCTTTGTCTATCTATTTGTCTTATCTATTTCATGCAAAATCTATACTGCTACAAGATGGTTTGCACGTACACATTTTAACGATAAGTCATTTGAAACGCGTCGAAACAAACATTTCGTTTTCTTCCTCTGATTTACATCATGCATAGGCGACGTCATGTAATGGTGCCATCGGAACAGTATTACGGGAGATTTAAAATGAAAACAAAGAAAAATTACTTTCAATGCGAGTACAATATATGCATAAAATTACTATGAAGTAATATTATTCTTTAGCGTGATTTTTTTTTGAAACCTACTACAGATAACCCTTTTCTCGTCCTTTCAAATAAATTGAAATTGCTTAATTGAAATCTATGCTGCTTACAATAATTACTTCGTCATTGTAATAAATGAGTTAGCACTTCTTTTCAACAGCAAATGACCCCATATGGTCATCCGTAATGTCCAGTTTTCCTGTGGCCGAGTGTGTTTGCCAATGAGCTATTATTGCTGTAACAAGTAGCTGTTGCTGACCATGTAAAATGCAAAAGACTGCACAGGCTTGGACGTGCAATTATAGAGTTGCCATATTTGGAGGCATTTAATTATAGCCAAATCTTATTTATACATGATCGTATTCTCTCTCAACAATTATGTCAGGGTTCCCACGGTCAGGAAAAATACAGGCTATCCTGGAAAGTCGTGGAAAAGTCAGGGAAAATGAAGAAAACGGCGCGTAAGGTCAGGGAAATTGGAAAAGGTTGCAAAAATAATCACCGTGAACCGATATTTTTCCAAACATATTTTTTAACGATTCGTGTTCAAATGAAATTTTGCTATGGCAGGCTCCTAGTTTCCATTTCTGTTTCAAAAATAATGTTTGGATGAAGAAAGTTTATTTAATGTGATTAGTGTAATTTCGTTAGCACTACTGCAGCTGTGCAGACGCATTATATATCACTATATGTATGAATGTCCATACACAAAAATGTTTGAATATGTATACTGGTAATACAATTTCTGCTTATCTTGGTCATGAAAAATCAATATTTGGTCAGGGAACGCCATGCAAATGTATTTTAAAATTCTGTGGGAACCCTGTATGTGTGCAAAACGATTGAAGATAAAATTAGCACTGAAATAAATGCTTTCACATTATTAAAAAGCTGTGCATTTGAAAAAGTCGTACAATTTTGCAAAACAGTGCAATGGTTCACATTAACCCTATTTCTCGTAGTTACCATGGCCGAAGCAAAGCGTTGGTTCAATAATATTACGTTGTATTTACGTTTCAGGCTAAAGACATTGCTGGGAAATCCGTTCAGGTTATTGATGGAATTTGCGACGTTCTGTTTGACCACGTGATCCAGGATGAGGAACCGTCTTCATTTGTCACTCCACTAGTGACGGTTTCCGTCTTGCGCCAGAATGCAGGCCAGTTAGCAGGTAAGGTGCAGTTTGCATGATTCTACCACGATGTTAGCATTGGTTTTTGGCCTCAACTTTAAGGATAATTCATGTAGTTAAACAATACCACGTCGGTGAATAATTGAATGGGTGACTCAATCAGATGTCGTGACGTGGCACTCAATGATGCATGATATCTTCTTGCTGAATAAACTTCTTACTTTTAATTGAAGAAGCGCCCTCTGTCGAATTGTTTAATATCATATAAAGCAAAACGGAGGATACAAACGAGATATTATTCTCTGAACATGTTCTTCTCTTTACATGATCTGCAGTTTTTAATATCAAAACAATGCCATTTTTAGTCTTTTGTGGGGGGGAGGCAGTAGTTTTTTTGTCATTTTTTGAAGGCAAATTATGCTAGTGATATTAAACTTCTGTTAAATTTTTGAAATCTGCTATTATCCATAATCATAAGGATAATAATAATAATATAATCATAAGGATTAATCTCTGACGTCATGTTTTGTTAATTCGTCAAAGCTTAATTGGAAGTAATGAAGGAATTCGTATGCCCATCTCTTAGAATAAAAATCTTTAAATGTGAAGAAGACAACGATGTTCTCCGGGTGGTGTAGCTCAATGGTAACGTACTCACTTCCCATTCGGAAGGTCACTGGTTCAACTCCCGACTGAGTCGTACCAAAGACTAGAAAAATGGCATTTCTTCGCCCAAGCGCTCAGCTTTATCGAAGTAACATGCTGGTAATAGTAATCGGGACCACCTTGGAATTAAATATTGAGTTACTTATAGTGTTATCCCTGGGCTATGTCCTAAAAGAAATCATTATTATTATGTTTGTGAGCGCTTTGACTAGTTGGAATTCTCCTGCAAGTTTCATTCTGAAGTATACCATGTAAATAAATTAATAAACCTCTGGCAAATACACTTATAATCAGTAATACGCGAACATCCTATGTAGTCTTCATTTATAACGCAAAGCCAATAGCTGCTTTTACTGAATTAAAGTTACAAAGTTATTAGCAGAGTGTAATGGATGACGTCACAACAATGGCTTTGTGTCAGCAGTTTTCCAAGCGAAAATTGTCGAAAATGGAACCTCCAATTAACTCATCACAGCTCTTCACGATGGACGTGTCCTAAAATGTAACTCACACCATCGTGTAGCCCTATTCTTCCTCTTTCTGAAGAGCTATATATTTCATTCCAAGAATCCCACCAGTATGTATATCAAACCCATACCACTGAAATTAATATATACAACTAGCAAAGGCTCCGCAAAAAAATTTGGGTATAAATACACTTATATATGTCAATAATGCGCGAACATCGTACATATTGCTCATTTATAACGCAAAGCCATTAGCAGCTTTTACTGAATAAAAGTTATAGGCAGAGTATAATGGATGACGTCAGAACAATGGCTTTGCGTCAGCCGTTTTCCAAGCGAAAATTGCCAAAAATAGAACATCTAATTAACTCGTCGGCACTCCTCACGATGGACGTGTCCTAAAATACAGCCCACACCATCGTGTAGCCCTGTTCTTCCTCTTTCTAAAGAGCCATGTATCTCCATCCAAGAGTCCCCCCAGTATGTATATCAAGCCCATACCACTGAAATTAGTATATAAAATGCTTGTTACTGTCAAAGAAGTTATTATAGCGAAACAAGCAGAACTTTATTTGATAGACTTTAATAATAATAATAATAATAATAATAATAATAATAATAATAATAATAATAATAATAATAATAATAATAATAATAATAATAATAATGATAATAATAATAATAATAATGAAAGCTTTATTTAAGATTCATGACACTTTAACTGTGAATCGGTTATATTCTAAGTGGTTCACAGAATATATGTACTGTACAAGATAATAGTTAAATTAATTAATATCACATGAGCCTACAAATAAAAGATAAATAACATTAATAAAGAACAGTAATTAAAAAACAGTGCATAAACAAAGTAGTTTGAACGTATTATATATAATGCTTAAGCTTAATAGTTCATGAAGAAGAAGAAAACGTGTTTGTTATTTTGGAGAATTGTCTCTGAGGCTAGTACTAATATATATATATATATATAAAGGATAGTTTTAGTATCGCATTAATGCACACTTAATGTAACTCGTTAATAGCTATGAGTGAAACTAGATGACTAGAAAACTGATTCTTGGATCCCCCACATTTCAGTCGTCACCTTTGTCTTTTGTCAAGAAAGGCAGTGCAGACGTTTTCATTTTCCTTGGTTAAATTTGTCATGGCTCCGGATAGTAGCAGTTGACGGAAATCAGGCGCCGCTAGGTCATTACGTGGCGTTCCATTACTTGTGCTATGTTCTATATCAGAAATCTATATTCCTTTCATTATGGTGTCCAATATGCAGTAAAGTAAGTTGAGACATTAGTTACAACTTACAACGCAACAGTTTTGCAAATTCTTTGTTTTTGTAGTTCTGTCACAAATTGAACGTTGAAACGCAGGGCCTATTTCAAGGGGGGGAAGTGGGGATACTTCCCCGGTGCCTCACCCTCCAGGGGGGCCTCGCGCCAAGGTAACATTATTTTTTTTTGCTTTATGCGAACATACTGTGTAACTCCGTATTTTCTCTTCGAAAATGCTTCTCCGGCTTTCTAGCAGTTCAAAAATTTTCTGGCTGGCGCCCCCCCTCCCCGAGAAGGCCTCGCTTAGGCTGAAATAGGCCCTGATTAAATGTCAAACTAAGTAGTACTGTGTATGTCTCTTAATAAATCCAACTTGGTGCAAAGCTAAATGGATTTGTTTTACAAATTAAACAGACCTATTAAGTTGTTTTTCTATGTTAATGCGTGAGTGCGTATCGTTGATTTATGAAGCCTTTTCTATTGCCAATGAAGCCAATGCTTGTGAAAAGTAATGCAAGTAAAATGCTTGTGAAAAGTGCAGTGCAATAATTTATTAGCTTTCATATGATTAAAGTTACTATGTATTGTTTACCTGCAATGCCATTAACCTTTATACGTGATAAATTGTTTGGTGAGTTTAAAAATGCAATATATGCAACTTTAATATCGGCGATGATTCGGCATTCATTGATTCGAGTCATTAACGTTTTCACACACACGTTGGTTTATCAGTGGGAATCTGTGTTTTAGTTTAATGTAATTACATAGAATTGCAAAAGGAGCATGAAACTTGCACCTAAACTTATAAAGAACAGTCATTAGTAAAATGACATTTACCATATCATGAACTTGACGTAAATCAAAAAGAAGTTTAGGCTAGAGTAAGTATTGGTTTAACTACAGACTATCAGACTGCGTCACATGATTAGGACACTACACAAATTTTACTATGTGGATTCACTCATGAAATCGACTGCAGTCGTAGACAGCCACGACGTGTGCTATTAACGCAATCCTGTTGTAACAGTTGTGGAAGAAAAATTCTTCGAAAGCCGTTTTAAAATTGTTACTGGAAAATGCATATATTGGCAGCGCTACCGCGAATCCAAATGCAAGTGAAACCGTTGATAGTTTTGTTCAGACCGTGCCATTTGCCCCAAAACTGTTGTTCAACTTTGCAGCACATTTCTAGAATCTTTGCAGCTTCGTTTAAAAAATATTGATCAGTCGTGAGCTCCACTTGAGCAATATTTGTAACTTGTATATTCCTTTTCAAGAATGTTGTTTAACTGCATGCTTCATTTCAAGAACGCCGACTACTTAACATTCCAGGCTACCGATCAAGTTTTAGGTTCGTTGCTTGGTTGTGTACTATTAGTGCTGACCCCAGATAATTTAAATGTCAATCCCTACTTGTCAGAAATAAAAACTGCTGAAAAATAATTTGGGTAACAATATTCCAAAAACAGATAATTATAACAACATAATTAAAGGTCAATTCCTACATGCCAGTGATAAAAATTTTCATACACAAAATACATGGTGCAAGTCAAACATTCTACAATAAAATTGAAAACAAATAATAAAACTGGAAAAACACATTTGTGCTTGATCTTCAATTCTCATCAATTAATGGAACTCCCTTACAATTGACCGTTGTGGAAACAAAATTTTCTTGAAAGCCACTTTAAAGTCAACGCTTAAAAATGCATATATGATTGGGTTAACAGCACTGTTGGTCAGTCCAAGCACAAGTAAAACCTGAAAGGTTTCATATTTAATTTTATAAGGTAATATATAACAAACTGTCTGATACAGATCTAAAGGGCCCCAGCATACCAGAAAAGCAATGGTAACAATGGCTAAAGTTTTTGTTGCTTTCATTTGCATCACGTTTGCCTGACTTCCTTGACCTTGACTGTGTATCTGCAAGACGTGCCTTCTTGCAGTTTTCCAAATTAGGACATACAGTACAAGAATCATGATAATTGGTAAATAAAATGCTAAAGTAGCATCAATGATTAACATACTTTGTGCATTGAATGTGCTTTTGTAAATGATATAAATAAAACCTTCAATTAAAGCTAAAGTCCAAGTAATACAAAGTGCCACAACAATGGTTTCTTTTCTCACAAAGGTGTGATACTTGAATGGATGAACAACAGCTATATATCTTTCAGCAGCAATCAGACACAGGTGGTATACACTCGCGTTCATCATTCCATTTTCAAATGTGTGCTGTAGCAGTACAAACAAGAGCGTGGATCTCACAGGTGGACGCAGAACTGCTGATATTTCAATTGTCATTGATATGCCAACAAATAAATCGGTTACAGCAAGCGATGCTATAAGAGCATACGTTTTAGTTTGCAAACGAGAAATCTTATAAATGGCTATCAGCACTAAGAAATTTCCTGCCATTATAGCAATGCACGACAAGGTTAACAGGAGAACTTTCATCACTATCACAGGCTTAGCAGAAAAAGTACTATCTGTTTCCGTTGCATTCATTATAGGAAAATCAGATGAAGATGAAGTCGAATTCATGTCCGTACCCGTATTGTGTTCCGAAAAACAAGTCAGAACTTTGATCAAACGCACTACATTCCCATCAATTAAAATGCTATAATTAGAGAAGATAGAGTTGCAAAATCCACTGACATTATATTCTAGTGACTTTCGAGGCAAATTATGGTTAATCAGGCGCGCATAAAATGCTTGCTACAATAGTCAGCCACATGTGAGACTGATTCAATAAAATGTTATTTACATCAACGAATAATATTACCATTACAGGTGACAACACGCTATCAATGCTTACATGCTTACATTGTGTAGATGCAAAGCTGCCAGTTGAACAATTGCATAAGTAACACAACACTTGCAGTGAAACATGCAAACTGTGCAAGCCTGTCTTTGCAAGGCAAACACTTCAGCAATTCTGCATACGTGCTATTCTTTTCTCACCTGTGCAAACTCATCATATTCCAGTAATAAAAGTAATTACATTTGTGTTTGTTACTATTTACTAATTGTTAAAGAACAAGATGGATTTTAAAATTTAACTATATCCCTCATTTTGTATTAAATGTGCGAAGTTCCTTCCATGGACTGCATTAATGTTATTTCATAACTACACAGCTCAAACAATTTTGTAATCAAATTATAACCTTTTTGCATTACTCAGCCTATGCAAACAGAGTAGTCAATTTTTTCATAACTAGGCAGACATCGGGCACGAAAATCAATGTAATGAAAACATTGTCTGCTTCTGTTATCAAAATTATACCATAATTCACAAGGTACTTTGAGAAGCAAATTAGGGGGCCTAAACTTTGTTTTCATAGCAAGAAACTTGTAACCAGGAAATCTCAGTCTGATTTTAGAAATATTACAAAGACTGCATGGAAACTGCATGGTGATCTAGATGAAGTTCATGAACTAGTATAATGTGCCAGTTCTACAGTAAACTATCCCAGAACTTCTACAGAACTATTCAGTTCTACAGTAAAAAGCAAGTAATGCAGACAGCACCTGCTGAAAATAATTCATGTAACAACATTCCAAGAACCAGTAATTATAAAAATTAAATGTCGCCTGCGATTTGCCAGTGATAAAAACTGTGAAACCATCAACTACTTGGTCCAAACCAAACATTCAGTAATAAAGTTGAAAACAAACAAAACTGGAAAAACACATTTGTGTACGTTTTTAAGTGGGCTACTCAGAGGCTACTCAAGAGTGTGCTCCATTTCAAGAATGCTGTTCAATTTATGAGCTTTAATTCATGCTTATTACTCGGTTGCACCTTGAGTATGTTACTCGAGTGTATGGTCAATTAATGGAATTCCCTGTGACTCACAGTTTTTAATAAAATCACATTTTTTCTAATAGAGCAAAAAACTCTCTTTCAAGTGCAATTAAGCATTTTAATGTAGCAATTTTAGAACTTTGTGGCATCTAGATTTTATGAAACTTTTAATAAAAATATGTCCGTGCTTCAGCATTCTTTGATTATAAAGCAGAAAAACTAATAATCATCCCAAATTTGATCAGTTAAAGAGTATTTTCTTATTTTTTTGTAAGCACACGTAGATTTTGCTCTAGAAATTGTGTAAAATAATGCATGTTCAAGTCTTACGTGATTCATTCACACATGACTTAATTTATTACCTTTGTTTTTAAGTATTAATTTCAGCAAAGTATGATTTGTAATTCATTATAAAGACGAATGGGTTTAGAACTGCGTTTAAAGATGCCATTTTTCCATACTATGGCCTCTAATAACTAAAGTGTTAACGCCTGAAAGTAGCCCAACTTTAATGTTGTTATGAGCAATTTTGCTAGAGACATATAGCATTTATTCATTGCAATTTCTGAGTGCTGAGAGCACAAATTTGTATAGATAGGTATTCCTTGCCAGGATAAGACACCGCTATGCAATCTCTCAGTAGTCGATTACCGACGAAATGTAATCGCTAATTGCGATTACTTGAAATGGTGGTATCTCCCATGAAAGTCAAGTATTTACTGTTGAAGGGAGTTCCTTCAGGGCAGTCTTAACGTGCATGTATGCGACATTAACAAGTGATCGTCTCATCTAGTTTTTCTTTGTTTAGTAGTTGTTGTTGCCTGTCTGATTTCCATACATTGCTTTGTTTTGTGCACGATTTTAAAGGAAAGATCAAGCCTTCTGGGAGGTTAGGATTTTTTTCTTAATGTTCTTGAACAAATGTTCCAGAGATTTAGTAATAAAGGTGTGATAAGTGCCTCGTGTAATTTGTGAAATCAGTTTAAAGTTGCTATAATTGCGTGCTTGAACACTTCCATTTTGAACCTTCCTTACTGCACCAATGACCGTTGTTCATCGGCTGAAGAAAAGCAGCAACTGTCAGTTTCTGTCAAAAGTATATTAAATTGTTACGAAGAATTAAATAGCTATTTTTGTGAAATTTTTGCATTCGTGAGCATTAAGTAAGCTGCGGATGCATAAATTAGTTCAAGCAGCTTGCTCTTAAAAAAAGTCCACCACTTATGTCACGATTTTGAAGTGATAGGTGGCTGTAAGAACCCCCTCCCCGAAAACTTTATTGAATCTTGAATAAGCATATATAATATATGACAAACGTTTCAGCAGACTCAATTGCCATTGTCAATGTAGCCTAAAAACGTGGTAAATGAATACCATAATTAGTATGTCTTACAATTTCCAGTAATCGGTTCCACAACAAACAACAAGTAATGCACACAACACTCAACTGAAAAAAAATTTAGGTAACAACATTCCAGAAACAGATAATTATAAATCTTAAATGTCAATCCCTGCTTGCCAGAGATAAAAATTCTCAAACCACAAAATACATGTTGCAAAGCAAATATTCTGCAGTAAAATTTAAAAGAAATAATAAAACTGGGAAAACACATTTGTGCATGATCCTCAGTTGTGTACTCAATTTCATGAACATTGTTCAGTTGTTCAGCATTTCATGATTATTACTCAGTGAATACTCCGCTTCAAGTATGGTGTTTATTTGTGTGCTCAATTAACGGAATTCCCTGCCAACTAATTGTAGTGGAAGCAAAATGTTCTTGAATGCCAGTCTGAAATCAGTACTAGAAAATGCATACACTATTGGGTTAACAGCACTATTGATAATTCCAAGGGTAAATAAAATCTGAGTTGTTTCATATGTCCTTTCATGTGATGATATATAAGAAAACGCATCATACACTGATAAAGGACCCCAGCATACCAGAAAAGCAAAGGTAACAATGACTAAAGTTTTTGTTGCTTTCATTTGCATCACATTTGGACGGCTTTCTTGACCTTGACTGTGTATCTGTAAGACCTGTCTTCTTGCGGTTCTCCAAATTAGGGCATACAGTACAAGAATCATAAATATTGGTAAATAAAATGTTAAAATATAAATAATTGACATGCTCAGTGTAGCGGTGCCTATGAAAATGTTACTCAAATTCAAAGCAACAAAAGTCAGTGTCAGAATCAAAGCAAAAGCCCAAGTAATGCAAAGTGCTGCAACAATGGTTTCTTTTCTCACATGGGTGTGATACTTGAATGGATGAACAACAGCTATATATCTTTCAGCAGCTATCAGGCATAGATGGTTTGTACTTGCATTCATCATTGAAAATTCAAATGTGTACAGTATAAATGTGTATATGAGGTTTAATCTCATTGCCGGATAAAAGATCACCGTGATTTCTATTAGAACAGGTATGGCAACAAGTAAGTCAGTCACTGCAAGCGATGCTATAAACACATTTGTTTTTGTTTGTAAGCGAGAATTCTTGTAAATTGCAATCAACACTAATAAGTTTCCTGCAGTTATAGCCAAGACGGATAATGTGAGCAGCAGCACCATAATTACAATGAATGGAAAATCTGATACAACAATGTCATCAGTTTCTGTTGTATTTGCTGCAGAAATGTCCAACGAAAATGAAGTCGAATTCATGTTCACAATATTTTTACTTTTCAAAAAGCAAAAGTCAGAGCTGTATACAAATGTAGCACACTGCCGTCTTTGTTAAAATCCATCAAAATTCTAAACCACCAGTCACAGGAAATAAGGTGGTCACGACATCGACGCTTTGTTTTATTGTAACAAAGGTTGGTAGTATCTTTTCTCTGTGATGGCTGGTTCTTAAAACAACTGATGCCCTAAAAGGGAGTTAGAAGCACCTCTGTGCTGCTCAGCTTCCCACTGCTTTAATGCAATATGATGTTATTTACATTAAGAGCACCACAGAGATGATTACAATGCTTCTCATATAAAATTTATAGGTATCAAGCACACAAGTATCGAACAATTTTGTAATACAACTGAAGTGTTACATGCAAGATCTATGCAAGCATTTCAGAATTTAGATACACACCATATTATATAGAATAATATATATTTTTATGATATGTATATTATTATCACATCTATGTAAAGTAAGTTTACACTGAGTAAAATGTTTGTGCATCATTGGTTATAATGATTTCAATTCATTCTGAATGCTACTTCAAGAATGTTGTTCATTTGTGGGCTTTATTTCATGTTTACTGTGTGAACAAAATGTTCTTGGAAGCCTGTCTAAAGTCAGTGCTAGAAAATGCATACACGATTGGATTAACAGCACTGTTGATAATTCCAGGGGTAAGTAAAATCTGAGCTGTTTCATATTTCATTTCTTGAGATGATATATAACAAAACATCTGATACAGTGATTAAGGACCCCAACATACCAGAAAAGCAAAGGTAACAATGGCTAAAGTTTTCGTTGCTTTCATTTGCATCACATTTGCCTGGCTTCCTTGACCTTGACTGTGTATCTGTAAGACATGTCTTCTTGCGATTGTCCAAATTAGGACATACAGTACAAGAATCACAAATACTGGTAAATAAAATGCTGAAATAAGGTAAAGAATTGATAAACTACGTGCAGCAAAAGTGTTATTCAAAGAAAAAATAAATGACTGTATTAAAGCAAAAGTCCAAATAGTACAAAGTGCTGCAACAATGGTTTGTTTTCTCACGATGGTGTGATACTTGAATGGATGAACAACAGCTATATATCTTTCAGCAGCTATCAGGCACAGGTGATATATACTTGCATTCATCATTGAACCTTCAAATGCATACAGCATCGATGTATATATGAGGTTTAATCTCATTGCCGGATAAAAGATCACAGTGATATCTATTAGAACAGGTATGGCAACAAGTAAGTCAGTCACTGCAAGCGATGCTACAAAAGCATTCGTTTTTGTTTGTAAGCGAGGAATCTTATAAATTGCAATCAACACTAATAAGTTTCCTGCAATTATTGCCAAGTCGGATAACGAGAGCAGCAGCACCATAATTACCATCAATGGAAAATCAGTTACAAGAATGTCACCAGTTTCTGTCGTATTTGCAGCAGCAAAATCCAACAAAAAAGAAGTCGAGCTCATATTCACAGTATTTTTATTTTTCAAAAAGGAATAAGTCGTCAGAGCTGCATGCAAGAAGTGCACTACTGCCTTTCGTGAAATGCACCAGTCACAGGGAATAGAGTGAGTTTGATTCTGAGGCTTTGTTTTATGTTAGCGAATAGTTATGTACCTTTTCTTTGTGAAAGCTAATTCTTCAAACACGCTAACATTGCAGAATGATGTTAAAAGCTTCCTTTTATTAGTCATTCTCACCTTGCATTAGTGCAATATAATGACATTTACACTAATGTGCATTATAGATGATCACACTGTTTCTGTTCATATAAAATTTATAGATATCTAGCACATTTGTTAAACAATAACATAATAGAACATACAAAGTGCTACATGCAAATGTGTAGACATTTCACAATTAGGCACACACTATACGTATATTAACACACATGCATAGACTCAGTTTATGCTGCAGGGAATGTTTTGCGCGTTTGTGATTATAATGATTTCTGTTTAGTCTGAATGCTACACAATATCACATTCAAATGTACACATAAGTACGGTCATAAAGTCCCTATTTACTGTTTGAAAATTGTATTTGAAAGAATTATATTGACAAAACTAGTTGTGTTAAATCATTTGTCGGCAGTTTTGGTCTATGAAAATTTCAGGCTTCCTTTAATACCAAAGATAGAGATTCAGATAGAGATAGTGATAGATACAAATCTCATTGATGTTTTTTGTGACTAGTAAATGTTGTTAGGAACAGACAATGATCAGTCTCACTCCCAGATTTGAAATAACTGCCTCAGTTTTCTTTTTTCCTTCGCTAAATAAAGGATTTTTCATCAGAACACAAAATATTTAAATGTCATGCGTTATACAATGTAGAATATTATTCAGAGCTTTCTGCGCATGCATATCTCTAAGGAGGCAATTTTTTGGAAGCAAGATGTTATGCAACTGCTCCCAACCGTCGGTCTTCAGTAAACTTGGTCACAGTGCATCTTATTCCAATAAGTTCTTGAGTTGCCTGATTTTAAAGATATTGCTCAGCTGTGTGCTTTATTTCAAGCTTGTTGCTTAGTTGATTGTTTTTTTCAAAACCGTTGGTAACTTGTTTACTTAATTTCAAGGATGTTGCTTACTTATCACCGCCTGGTGGTGATCAGGTTGAAGAATATTGTTCACTTAATTGTGCACAATTAATGTGGTTCCTCAGACAATTTATGTGGAAACGAAATTATCTTGAAAGCCATTTTAAAGTTGGTGCTATACAGTGCACTCATGTGTCACTGACTCGGGACTTGACTTGGGCAAGTAATGAATGACTGTTATCTTGTCGTACTTGAAATTATGAAGCACTGACTTGACTAGTGACTCGAACTCTGTGGCAGTAAAACATGCAATAATTATGCACATTATAACTAAGTAATCACAACCTTCTCATTTATTAAAGCATTTCACATCAACAATCAGTCTGTATTTATTGTCTGTAGCCACGATGTATACATTATGCCCAGCATGGAATTCCAACTCACTAGTTCACCATCTGTGTTTGCATTTACAAACTCAGTTATAAACTTTGCCGCATTATTACAACGTTAAATATGCGCTCATCAATCCATCAGATCAATGCAGAGTGAATCATAGCCAGCTTTATAAACTGGATAATCAAGAATTTAGTTGCCAAGCTACTATGGTGCCTATTAACTGAATGGAACTTCAGTCAAAATACCCTGTTAGCAATGCCAGACGGAGCTTGGTTTGTCAGGTAAGAGCCTATTTGACGTTTCCCAAGTGTAACTTGAATAATTTCCTATGGATTGTAATTAGTATTACTGGTTGTAATGTCGCTTTTATGTTATGGATACTGATATAACACCACTGCAAACTTCTTTTGAAATATAACACCATTATAAAATAATGCGTGTTGCACAGAGTCTGTTGTGCAATAATGAGCAAATTTACCCCAAAATTAACAAGCATAGTGTTTTGCCATTAAATACGAACTTGACAACTGGCTAAATCTTGGACTACTTTGACTCGAAACTCGATTTGAAGTTAAACACATGAACATGACTCAGGACTTGATTTTGGGCATAATAACTCCAGACTTGACTCAGAGTTAGGCCTCAGCAACTTAAGACTTTACTCGGACTTGAACCCCAAGGACTTGGGACTCATGCTGGACTTGAGCCGAAAGACTTGACTACAGCACTGAAATGTAATGAAATCATTCTCTGTTTCAATTTCCAAAACTATATATTATCTATGTAGTTTGTAGAGCCACTCAAACTCACAAGATCCTTTGTGAAACAAGAGGTCTAAACTTTATGTTAATAACAATTGACTTGCCAATACCACAAGGAGAATATATCACAAAAATGCCATAGCTCATAGTTGATCAGTACGAAATTTATTGAATCTTGAATAAGCATATATAATATATGACAAACGTTTCAGCAGACTCAATTGCCATTGTCAATGTAGCCTAAAAACGTGGTAAATGAATACCATAATTAGTATGTCCTACAATTTCCAGTAACCGTTTCCACAACAAACAACAAGTAATGCACACAACACTCAACTGAAAAATAATTCAGGTAACAACATTCCAAAAACAGATAATTATAAATCTTAAATGTCAATCCCTACTTGCCAGAGATAAAAATTCTCAAACCACAAAATACATGGTGCAAAGCAAATATTTTGCAATAAAATTAATAAAAAATAATAAAACGGGAAAAATCCATTTGCGCATCATCCTCAGTTGTGTGCTCCATTTCAAGAATGCTGTTCAGTATTTCATGCTTGTTACTCAATGTAACTCTGCTTCAAGTATGTTATTTATTTGTGTGCTCAATTAACAGAATTCCCCGCTAACTAACTAATGCGGAACCAAAATGTTCTTGAATGCCAGTCTAAAGTCAGTGCTAGAAAATGCATACACGATTGGATTAACAGCACTATTGATAATTCCAAGGGTAAGTAAAATCTGGTATGTTTCATATTTCCTTTCATGTGATGATATATAAGAAAACACATCATACACTGATAAAGGTCCCCAGCATACCAGAAAAACAAAGGTAACAATGACTAAAGTTTTTGTTGCTTTCATTTGTGTCACATTTGGATGGCTTTCTTGACCTTCTTGACCTTGACTGTGTATCTGTAAGACATGTCTTCTTGCGGTTCTCCAAATTACGGCATACAGTACAAGAATCATAAATATTGGTAAATAAAATGTTAAAATATAAATAATTGACATGCTCAGTGTAGCGATGCCTATGAAAATGTTACTCAAATTCAAAGCAACAAAAGTCAGTGTCAGAATCAAAGCAAAAGCCCAAGTAATGCAAAGTGCTGCAACAATGGTTTCTTTTCTCACATGGGTGTGATACTTGAATGGATGAACAACAGCTATATATCTTTCAGCAGCTATCAGGCATAGATGGTTTGTACTTGCATACATCATTGAAAATTCAAGCGTGTACAGTATCAATGCAGAGGCGTGGTTTAATCTTACTCTGGGATTGAACATCATGGTAATTTCTGCTGGTACAGATATGGCAACAAGTAAGTCAGTCACTGGAAGCGATGCTATAAACACATTTGTTTTTGTTTGTAAGCGAGAATTCTTGTAAATTGCAATCAACACTAATAAGTTTCCTGCAGTTATAGCCAAGATGGATAATGTGAGCAGTTGCACCATTATTACGATGAATGGAAAATCGGTTACAAGAATGTCATCAGTTTCTGTTGTATTTGCTGCAAAAATGTCCAACGAAAATGAAGTCGAATTCATGTTCACAATATTTTTACTTTTCAAAAAGCAAAAGTCAGAATTGTATACAAATGTAGCACACTTCTGTCTTTGCTAAAATCCATCAAAATTCTAAACCACCAGTCACAGGAAATAAGGTGGGCACGACATCGACGCTGTACAGTATCAATGCAGATATGTAGTTTAATCTTACTCTGGGATGGAACATCATGGTAATTTCTGCTGATACAGATATGGCAACAAGTAAGTCAGTCACTGCAAGCGACGCTATAAACACATTTGTTTTTGTTTTTAAGCGAGGAATCTTATAAATTGCAATCAACACTAATAAGTTTCCAGTCATTATAGCAAGTCGGATAATGTGAACAGCAGCACTGTAATTACAATCAATGATAAATCAGCTACAAGAATATCACCAGTTTCTGTTGTATTTACTGCAGCAAAATCCACTGAAAATGAAGTAGAATTCATATTCACAATATTTTTACTTTTCAAAAAGCAAAAGTCAGAGCTGTATACAAATGTAGCACACTTCTGTCTTTGCTAAAATCCATCAAAATTCTAAACCACCAGTCACAGGAAATAAGGTGGGCACGACATCGACGCTTTGTTTTATTGTAACAAAGGTTGGTAGTATCTTTTCTCTGTGATGGCTGGTTCTTAAAACATACTGATGCCCTAGAAGGGAGTTAGAAGCACCTCTGTGCTGCTCAGCTTCCCACTGCTTTAATGCAATATGATGTTATTTACATTAAGAGCACCACAGAGATGATTACAATGCTTCTCATATAAAATTTATAGGTATCAAGCACACAAGTATCGAACAATTTTGTAATACAACTGAAGTGTTACATGCAAGATCCATGCAAACATTTCAGAATTTAGGCACACAACATATTATGTAGAATAATATATATTATATATTATTATGAAGTGTATATTATCAACACATCTATGCAAACTCAGTTTACACTGAGTGGAATGTTTGTGCATCTTTGGTTATAAATATTTCAATTCACTCTGATACTTGAATGGACGAACAATAGCTGTATATCATTCAGCAGCAATCGGATGCAAGTGCAATGCACTTGTATTTACCATTCCACATTGAAATGTGCAACACGGCACTGTATGTGCCAAATTTAGTCTCACTGCCATATCGTCTTAATTTTTGTCTGTACAGATAAGCTAACAAATAAATCAGTTACAGTGAGTGGTGCTATAAGCACATTACGTTTTGTTTGTAAACAAGAAATTTTATAAATCGCAATCAGAACTAACATGTTTCCTGCAGTTGTAGCCAAGCTTGATAATGTGAACAGCAGCACGAGAATTACGATCGCTCGCTCCACTGGACAATGGTTCCAGTTTGTGACATGTTTGCTGTGGCGAAATCAACCGAAAGTGAAGTTGAATTCATGATTGATCACAGTACGTGGTGCATTTCAAAAAGCACAAACCAGAACTGCTCCAGTATCATTGGTAAAACCACCATCATTTAAAACTGTGAGTAACGTAATATAGAGTGAACGTGTTACCAAGGCTTTGCTTTATTTTAAATAATGATTCTTCTTACACTTCATTATGATGGCTATTTGCAGCAAGTTGAGAAACGTTAACAAAGTAACACAATGCTTCATACAAAATTTTATAGATATGAGGCACACCTGCTGTGCAATTGTCTGAGTAAGGTGTTACATGCAAGATTGTTCAAACACTTCAGAATTAAGCACCTGGAATACGTGTTACATGACATCTATGCAGGGTCAGTTTACACTTTTCACCATTTATCAGAACTAGCAGGTAAAAAAATCTTGTACCAGCATTCTGAGAAAATGTTAATAGATAGGCCCCACCTCACACCCTTGTAACAAAATTACTCACATCACACTTTCAATGATAATATAAATTTATTACTGTAATGTCGTATTTTAGAATGTGGATAATTTGGGCTTACTCAAAAGCATGATAACATTCAAGTTTGTTCAGAGTAATTACTGCTCATTGTCAGTCCTGGCTTCTCCTCATCATTCTGATCAACCCAGATGAGAGCAAAAATTGCCTTAGTTTGCTGATAACAGCCTGTGCTAATGAGGGTAGGTGAGATCAGGGTACACAGATATGCCGAACTGCTGTACAAGTGCAAAGCAATATTTTTCTCCATTAGTTTGCAGGAAATCTTCTTCATAGTCTGAACACAAAAGATTCAGATTCAACCTGCACATTAAAGACAGTTTTTGCAAATTTCTCTGTCATATTTTTTTTAAATTTAATTGACATCAGTCAGATAAACCCAACATGCTAAGTGACTTATCCTTTCCCTTAACTACACAGCTCAGTTTGTGTACTCCACTTAAGTGAACTGTGTGCTTTATTTCACACTTGTTGCTTCACAACAAGTATGTTGTTCACTTCCGGTGCGAAATTAATGGAATTCCCTGACAACTGACTGTTGTGGGAATAAAATGTTCTTGAAAGCCAGTCTAAAGTCAGTGCTAGAAAATGCATACACGATTGGATTAACAGCACTATTGATAATTCCCAAGATAAGTAATATCTGAGATGTTTCATATTTCGTTTCTTGAGATGATATATGATAAAACATCTGATACAGTGATAAAGGACCCCAACATGCCAGAAAAGCAAAGGTAACGATGGCTAAAGTTTTTGTTGCTTTCATTTGCATCACATTTGGATGACTTTCTTGACCACGACTGTGTATATGTAAGACGTGCCTTCTTGCAGTTCTCCAAATTAGGACATACAGCACAAGAATCACAAATACTGGTAAATAAAATGTCGAAATAAGGTAAAGAATTGATAAACTGGGTGCAGAAAAAATGTTATTCAAAGAAAAAATAACCGCTTGTATTAAAGCAAAAGTCCAAATAGTACAAAGTGCTGCGACAATGGTTTCTTTTCTCACTATGGTGTGATACTTGAATGGATGAACAACAGCCACATATCTTTCAGCAGCTATCAAGCACAGATGATATACACTTGCACTCATCATTGAACTTTCAGATGTGTTAAGTATCGATGTATATGTGAGGTTTAATCTCACTGCTGGATAAAAGATCACAGTGATTTCTATTAGAACAGGTATGGCAACAAGTAAGTCAGTCACTGCAAGCGATGCTATAAACACATTCGTTTTTGTTTGTAAGCGAGGAATCTTATAAATTGCAATCAACACTAATAAGTTTCCAGCAATTATAGCCAAGTCGGATAATGAGAGCAGCAGCACGATAATTACGATCGATAATAAATCAGTTACAAGAATGTCATCAGTTTCTGTCGTATTTCCTGCAAAAATGTCCACCGGAAATGAAGTCAAATTCATGTTCACAATATTTTTACTTTTCAATAAGGAAAAAGTCAGAACTGCACACAAATGTAGCGCACTGTTGCCTTTGGTAAAATCCAGTAAAATTTTAAACCATCAGTCACAAGAGATAAAGCGAGTATTGATGCTTTGCCTTTCTTTTCTTGAGTGTTTATGTTACCTTTTCTCTGTGAGGGCTAGTTCTTTAAACACGCTGACATTGCAGAACGACATTAAAAGCACCTGGTTAGTACACTATAATGCCGTTTACATAAAAGCTAACAAAAGATGATCACACTGTTTCTGTTCATATAAAATTTATAGATATCTAGCACATTTGTTAAACAATAACATAATAGAACATACAAAGTGCTACATGCAAATGTGTAGACATTTCACAATTAGGCACACACTATACGTATATTAACACACATGCATAGACTCAGTTTATGCTGCAGGGAATGTTTTGCGCGTTTGTGATTATAATGATTTCTGTTTAGTCTGAATGCTACACAATATCACATTCAAATGTACACATAAGTACGGTCATAAAGTCCCTATTTACTGTTTGAAAATTGTATTTGAAAGAATTATATTGACAAAACTAGTTGTGTTAAATCATTTGTCGGCAGTTTTGGTCTATGAAAATTTCAGGCTTCCTTTAATACCAAAGATAGAGATTCAGATAGAGATAGTGATAGATACAAATCTCATTGATGTTTTTTGTGACTAGTAAATGTTGTTAGGAACAGACAATGATCAGTCTCACTCCCACATTTGAACTTACTGCCTCAGTTTTCTTTTTTCCTTCGCTAAATAAAGGATTTTTCAACAGAACACAAAATATTTAAATGTCATGCGTTATACAATGTAGAATATTATTCAGAGCTTTCTGCGCATGCATATCTCTAAGGAGGCAATTTTTTGGAAGCAAGATGTTATGCAACTGCTCCCAACCGTCGGTCTTCAGTAAACTTGGTCACAGTGCATCTTATTCCAATAAGTTCTTGAGTTGCCTGATTTTAAAGATATTGCTCAGCTGTGTGCTTTATTTCAAGCTTGTTGCTTAGTTGATTGGTTTATTCAAAACCGTTGGTAACTTGTTTACTTAATTTCAAGGATGTTGATTACTTATCACCGCCTGGTGGTGATCAGGTTGAAGAATGTTGTTCACTTAATTGTGCACAATTAATGTGGTTCCTCAGACAATTTATGTGGAAACGAAATTATCTTGAAAGCCATTTTAAAGTTGGTGCTATACAGTGCACTCATGTGTCACTGACTCGGGACTTGACTTGGGCAAGTAATGAATGACTGTTAACTTGTCGTACTTGAAATTATGAAGCACTGACTTGACTAGTGACTCGAACTCTGTGGCAGTAAAACATGCAATAATTATGCACATTATAACTAAGTAATCACAACCTTCTCATTTATTAAAGCATTTCACATCAACAATCAGTCTGTGTTTATTGTCTGTAGCCACGATGTATACATTATGCCCAGCGTGGAATTCCAACTCACTAGTTCACCATCTGTGTTTGCATTTACAAACTCAGTTATAAACTTTGCCGCATTATTACAACGTTAAATATGCACTCATCAATCCATCAGATCAATGCAGAGTGAATCATAGCCAGCTTTATAAACTGGATAATCAAGAATTTAGTTGCCAAGCTACTATGGTGCCTATTAACTGAATGGAACTTCAGTCAAAATACCCTGTTAGCAATGCCAGACGGAGCTTGGTTTGTCAGGTAAGAGCCTATTTGACGTTTCCCAAGTGTAACTTGAATAATTTCCTATGGATTGTAATTAGTATTACTGGTTGTAATGTCGCTTTTATGTTATGGATACTGATATAACACCACTGCAAACTTCTTTTGAAATATAACACCATTATAAAATAATGCGTGTTGCACAGAGTCTGTTGTGCAATAATGAGCAAATTTACCCCAAAATTAACAAGCATAGTGTTTTGCCATTAAATACGAACTTGACAACTGACTAAATCTTGGACTACTTTGACTCGAAACTCGATTTGAAGTTAAACACATGAACATGACTCAGGACTTGATTTTGGGCATAATAACTCCAGACTTGACTCAGAGTTAGGCCTCAGCAACTTAAGACTTTACTCGGACTTGAACCCCAAGGACTTGGGACTCATGCTGGACTTGAGCCGAAAGACTTGACTACAGCACTGAAATGTAATGAAATCATTCTCTGTTTCAATTTCCAAAACTATATATTATCTATGTAGTTTGTAGAGCCACTCAAACTCACAAGATCCTTTGTGAAACAAGAGGTCTAAACTTTATGTTAATAACAATTGACTTGCCAATACCACAAGGAGAATATATCACAAAAATGCCATAGCTCATAGTTGATCAGTACGAAATTTATTGAATCTTGAATAAGCATATATAATATATGACAAACGTTTCAGCAGACCCAATTGCCATTGTCAATGTAGCCTAAAAACGTGGTAAATGAATACCATAATTAGTATGTCCTACAATTTCCAGTAACCGTTTCCACAACAAACAACAAGTAATGCACACAACACTCAACTGAAAAATAATTCAGGTAACAACATTCCAAAAACAGATAATTATAAATCTTAAATGTCAATCCCTACTTGCCAGAGATAAAAATTCTCAAACCACAAAATACATGGTGCAAAGCAAATATTTTGCAATAAAATTAAATAGAAATAATAAAACTGGAAAAATCCATTTGCGCATCATCCTCAGTTGTGTGCTCCATTTCAAGAATGCTGTTCAGTATTTCATGCTTGTTACTCAATGTAACTCTGCTTCAAGTATGTTATTTATTTGTGTGCTCAATTAACAGAATTCCTCGCTAACTAACTAATGCGGAACCAAAATGTTCTTGAATGCCAGTCTAAAGTCAGTGCTAGAAAATGCATACACGATTGGATTAACAGCACTGTTGATAATTCCAAGGGTAAGTAAAATCTGGTATGTTTCATATTTCCTTTCATGTGATGATATATAAGAAAACACATCATACACTGATAAAGGTCCCCAGCATACCAGAAAAACAAAGGTAACAATGACTAAAGTTTTTGCTGCTTTCATTTGTGTCACATTTGGATGGCTTTCTTGACCTTCTTGACCTTGACTGTGTATCTGTAAGACATGTCTTCTTGCGGTTCTCCAAATTACGGCATACAGTACAAGAATCATAAATATTGATTAATAAAATGTTAAAATATAAATAATTGACATGCTCAGTGTAGCGATGCCTATGAAAATGTTACTCAAATTCAAAGCAACAAAAGTCAGTGTCAGAATCAAAGCAAAAGCCCAAGTAATGGAAAGTGCTGCAACAATGGTTTCTTTTCTCACATGGGTGTGATACTTGAATGGATGAACAACAGCTCTTTCAGCAGCTATCTGGCATAGATGGTAAATACTTGCATGCATCATTGAAAATTCAAATGTGTACAGTATCAATGCAGAGACGTGGTTTAATCTTACTCTGGGATAGAGCATCATTGTAATTTCTGCCGGTACAGATATGGCCGCAAGTAAGTCAGTCACTGCAAGCGATGCTATAAACACATTCATTTTTGTTTGTAAGCGAGAATTCTTGTAAATTGCAATCAACACTAATAAGTTTCCTGCAGTTATAGCCAAGACGGATAATGTGAACAGCAGCACCATAATTACGATGAATGGAAAATCAGTTACAAGAATGTCATCAGTTTCTGTTGTATTTGCTGCAGAAATGTCCAACGAAAATGAAGTCGAATTCATATTCACAATATTTTTACTTTTCAAAAAGCAAAAGTCAGAGCTGTATACAAATGTAGCACACTGCCATCTTTGTTAAAATCCACCAAAATTCTAAACCACCAGTCACATAAAATAGGGTGAACATCACACCATGGCTTTGTTTTATTTTAACAAATGTTGATGGTATCTTTTCTCTGTGATAGCTAGTTCTTAAAACACCCTGATGCGCTAAAAGAGTATTAGAAGCACCTCAGTATTGCTCAGCTTCCCACTGCTTTAATGCAATATGATGTTATTTACATTAAGAGCACCACAGAGATGATTGAAATGCTTTTCATATAAAATTTATAGGTATCAAACACACAAGTGTCAAACAATTTTGTAATACAACAGAAGTGTTACATGCAAGATCTATGCAAACATTTCAGAATTTAGGCACACAACATATTATGTAGAATAATATATATTATATATTATTATGAAGTGTATATTATCATCACATCTATGCAAACTCAGTTTAAACTGAGTGGAATGTTTGTGCATCAATGGTTATAAATATTTCAATTCACTCTGATTCTTGAATGGACAAACAATAGCTGTATATCATTCAGCAGCAATCGGAAACAAGTACAATGCACTTATACTTACCATTCCACATTGAAATGTGCAACACGGCACTGTATGTGCCAAATTTAATCTCACTGCCATATCGTCTTAATTTCTGCCTGTACAGATAAGCTAACAAATAAGTCAGTTACAGTGAGTGGTGCTATAAGCACATTACGTTTTGTTTGTAAACAAGAAATTTTATAAATCGCAATCAGAACTAACATGTTTCCTGCAGTTGTAGCCAAGCTTGATAATGTGAACAGCAGCACGAGAATTACGATCGCTCGCTCCACTGGACAATGGTTCCAGTTTGTGACATGTTTGCTGTGGCGAAATCAACCGAAAGTGAAGTTGAATTCATGATTGATCACAGTACCTGGTGCATTTCAAAAAGCACAAACCAGAACTGCTCCAGTATCATTGGTAAAAACCACCTTCATTTAAAACTGTGAGTAACGTAATATAGAGTGAACGTGTTACCAAGGCTTTGCTTTATTTTAAATAATGATTCTTCTTACACTTTATTATGATGGCCATTTGCAGCTAGTTGAGAAACGTTAACAAAGTAAAATGTTATTAGATTTTATTCTCACATCACAATGCTTCATTCATACAAAATTTTCTAGATATGAGGCACACCTGCTGTGCAATTGTCTGAGTAAGGTGTTACATGCAAGATTGTTCAAACACTTCTGAATTAGGCACCTGGAACACGTGTTACATGACATCTATGCAGGGTCAGTTTACACTTTTCACAATCTATCAAAACTAGCAGGCAAAAATCTTGTACCAGCATTCCGAGAAAATTTTAGTAGATAGCCCCACCTCACACCCTTGTAACAAAATTACTCATAAGACACTTTCAATGATAATATAAATTGATTACTGTAATGTTGTATTTTAGAATGTAGATAATTTGGGCTTACTCAAAAGCATGATAACATTCAAGTGTTTTTAGAGTTATTACTGTTCATTGTCAGCCCTGGCTTCTCCTCATCATTCTGATCAACCCAGATGAGAGCCAAAATTACCTTGGTGTGCTGATAATAGCCTGCGCTAATGAGGGTAGGGGAGATCAGGGTACACAAATATGCCGAAATGCTGTACAAGTGCAAAGCAATATTTTTATTCATTAGTTTGCAGGAAATATTCTTCAAAGTCTGAACACAAAGGATTCAACCTGCGCATTAAAGACAGTTTTTGCGAATTTCTCTGCCGTATTTTTTAAATTTAATTGACATCAGTCAGATAAACCCAACATGCTAAGTGACATATCCTTTCCCTTAACTACGCAGCCCAGTTTGTGTTCTCCACTTAAGTGAACTGTGTGCTTTATTTAACACTTGTTGCTTCACAACAAGTATGTTGTTCACTTCCGGTGCTCAGTTAATAGAATTCCCTGACAACTGACTGTTGTGGGAACAAAATGTTCTTGAAAGCCAATCTAAATTCAGTGCTAGAAAATGCATACACGATTGGATTAACAGCACTATTGATAATTCCCAAGGTAAGTAATATCTGAGATGTTTCATATTTCGCTTCTTGAGATAATATATGGTAAAACATCTGATACAGTGATAAAGGACCCCAGCATACCAGAAAAGCAAAGGTAACGATGGCTAAAGTTTTTGTTGCTTTCATTTGCATCAAATTTGGATGGCTTTCTTGACTACGACTGTGTATCTGTAAGACGTGCCTTCTTGCCGTTCTCCAAATTAGGACATACAGCACAAGAATCACAAATACTGGTAAATAAAATGATGAAATAAGGTAAAAAATTGATAAACTGCTTGCAGAAAAAATGTTATTCAAAGAAAAAATAACCGCTTGTATTAAAGCAAAAGTCCAAATAGTACAAAGTGCTGCGACAATTGTTTCTTTTCTCACTATGGTGTGATACTTGAATGGATGAACAACAGCTATATATCTTTCAGCAGCTATCAGGCACAGATGATATACACTTGCATTCATCATTGAACATTCAGCCGTGTACACTATCATAGTATATGTGAGGTTTAATCTCACAGCCGGATAGATGATCACCATGATTTCTATTAGAACAGGTATGACAACAAGTAAGTCAGTCACTGCAAGCGATGCTATAAACACATTAGTTTTTGTTTGTAAGCGAGGACTCTTATAAATTGCAATCAAAACTAACAAGTTTCCTGCAATTATAGCCAAGTCGGATAATGAGCGCAGCAGCACCATAATTACGATCAATGATAAATCAGCTACAAGAATATCACCAGTTTCTGTTGTATTTGCCGCAGCAAAATCCACTGAAAATGAAGTAGAATTCATATTCACAATATTTTTACTTCTCAAAAAGCCAAAGTCAGAGCTGTATGCAAATGTAGCTCACTTCTGTCTTTGCTAAAATCCACCAAAATTCTAAACCACCAGTCACAGGAAATAAGATGGGCACGACACCGAGGCTTTGTTTTATTTTGAAAAATGTTGATGGTATCTTTTCTCTGTGATAGCTGCTTCTTAAAACATACTGATGAGCTAAAAGGGTATTAGAAGCACCTCAGTATTGCTCAGCTTCCCACTGCTTTAATGCAATATGATGTTATTTACATTAAGAGCAGCACAGAGATGATTACAATGCTTCTCATATAAAATTTATAGGTATCAAACACACAAGTGTCGAACAATTTTGTAATACAACTGAAGTGTTACATGCAAGATCTATGCAAACATTTCAGAATTTTGGCACACACAACATTACATTTTAAATAATATGTTATATATTATTATTATATGTACATTATAATCACACCTGTGTTAACTCAGTTTACACTGAGTGGAATGTTTGTGCATCATTGGTTATAATGATTTCAATTCATTCTGGATGCTTCAAGAAATGTTTTTATGTGGCTTTATTTTCAAATGCAGATTAAAGATTTAACAATTTTTTTTGGAAATGGATCTGGGTTGTTTCTGTTGCTGTTATTGTTTTGTCATCATTGGTGCTGTTGGCGACAATAACAGAAACAATGGTGACGATGATAATAATAATGATGATGATTGTGGTAGCGATGATAATGATGATGGTTGTCTGATTATTGTTAATGTAGATTTTCTAATGTTTACCACCAAGAGTTTGCGGATCCTTGCTGTTGTTTTTTTGGGATTATTCTCTTTGTTATTTCTGGTTAATATAGTGACGAGGGCAGTATGATGATGATGTTGATGATATTGATGATACAGATGACAAAGTGGTTTTTAGTGAAACAATATAGTAAATGTGAACTTTGAGAAAATACAGGAGATGGCAGTTTTTTTCAGACATAAGTAGGAGCATAAAGTCTCTATTTACTGTTTGAAAATTGTACTTGAAAACATTGTAGTGACAAAACTTGTTAACTTAAATCATTTGTTCTCAGTTTTGGTCATCTATATTGCAGGCTTTACCCTTTAATACCAAAGATAGAGATACAAATCCCATAGATGCTTTTTGTGACTTTTAAGACAAGTGTATGGCATTTCACAAAGCAGCATGGCAATCATGATTGATCAAAATGTAATTTATTTTATCTTGAACTAAGCTACTGTATACAATATTTGACAAACGTTTTGGCAAACAGTTGTTATATTACTATTTCCAATAACCAGTTGCACAACAAACAGCAAGTAATGCAGACAGCACTCAACTGAAAAATAATTTAGGTAACAACATTCCAAAAACAGATAATTATAAAACTTAAATGCCAATCCCTGCCTGCCAGAGATAGACATTTTCAAACCACAAAATACATGTTGCACAACAAACAATTTGTAATGAAATTGAAAACAAATGGAACTGGAGAAACACTTGGGCCTAGCACTTTAGAAACAAATATAGCCAGCCTCTGTGTCAGTTATCAGCAAGGTGCAAACTTGGTTACAATAAAAGAGAAGGGAATCTGAACCTGCATATTGGTGACATTAACAGGTGACAGTAACTACCTTTTTTTGTTTTAATAGTTGATGTTACCTGTCTGATTTTGATACATTACTTAGTTTTATGCCTGATATTAAGTACACTGCTTAGTTGTTTGCTCCACTTCAAGAATGTTGTTCATCTGTGGGCTTTATTTCATGTTTGCTGTGGGAATAAAATGTTCTTGAAAGCCAGTCTGAAATCAGTGCTGGAAAATGCATACACGATTGGATTAACAGCACTGTTGGTAATTCCAATAGTAAGTAAAATCTGAGATGTTTCATATTTCATTTCTTGAGATGACATACAACAAAACATCTGATACAGTGTTAAAGGACCCCAGCATACCAGAAATGCAAAGGTAACAATGGCTAAAGTTTTCGTTGCTTTCATTTTCATCACATTTGGATGGCTTTCTTGATCGTGACTGTGTATCTGTAAGACATGCCTTCTTGCGATTCTCCAAATTAGGACATACAGTACAAGAATCACAAATATTGGTAAATAAAACGTTAAAATATTAATAATAATTGTTGAGCTCAGTGTCAGTGCATCTATAGAGCCTTTGAAAATGTCACTCAAATGCAGATTAAGAAAAATCTGTGCCTGAATCAAAGCAAAAGCCCAAGTAATGCAAAGTGCAGCGATAATGGTTTCTTTTCTCACTATGGTGTGATACCTGAATGGATGAACAACAGCTATATATCTTTCAGCAGCTATCAGGCATAGATGGTATGTACTTGCATTCATTCCTGAATATTCAAGTGTGTACAGTATCAATGCAGATATGTAGTTTAATCTTACTTTGGGATGGAACATCATGGTAATTTCTGCTGGTACAGATATGGCAACAAGTAAGTCAGTCACTGCAAGCGATGCTACAAACACATTTGTTTTTGTTTGTAAGCGAGAATTCTTGTAAATTGCAATCAACACTAATAAGTTTCCTGTAATTATAGCCAAGTCGGTTAATGTGAACAGCAGCACGATAATTACAATCAATGATAAATCAGTTACAAGAATGTCAGCATCTTCTGTTGTATTTTCCGCAGCAAAATCCACTGAAAATGAAGTAGAATTCATATTCACAATATTTTTACTTTTCAAAAAGCAAAAGTCAGAGCTGTATACAAATGTAGCACACTGCTGTCTTTGCTAAAATCCACCAAAATTCTAAACCACCATAAACAGGAAATAAGGTGGGCACGACACCGAGGCTTTGTTTTATTTTAACAAATGTTGATGGTTTCTTTCCTCTGTGATAGCTGCTTCTTAAAACGCACTGATGCGCTAAAAGGGTGTTAGAAGCACCACGGTATTTCTCAGCTTCCCACTGCTTTAATGCAATATGATATTATTTACATTAAGAGCACCACAGAGATGATTACAATGCTTCTCATATAAAATTTATAGGTATCAAACACACAAGTGTCAAACAATTTCGTAATACAACTGAAGTGTTACATGGAAGATCTTTGCAAATATTTCAGAATTTAGGCACACACCACATTATATATTATTATGATGTGTATATTTTCACGTCTGTGCAAACTCAGTTTACACTGAGTGGAATGTTTGTGCATCATTGGTTATAAATATTTGAATTCACTCTGATACTTGAATGGACGAACAATAGCTGTATATCATTCAGCAGCAGTCGGATACAAGTGCAATGCACTTATACTTACCATTCCACATTGAAGTTTGTAACAAGGCACTGTATGTGCCAAATTTAATCTCACTGCCATATCATCTTAATTTCTGCCTGTACAGATAAGCTAACAAATAAGTCAGTTACAGCGAGTGGTGCTATAAGCACATTACGTTTTGTTTGTAAACAAGAAATTTTATAAATCGCAATCAAAACTAACAAGTTTCCTGCAGTTGTAGCCAAGCTTGATAATGTGAACAGCAGCACGATAATTACGATCGCTCACTCTACTGGAAGAATGGTTCCAGTTTGTGACATGTTTGCTGTGGCGAAATCACCCGAAAGTGAAGTTGAATTCATGATTGATCACAGTACGTGGTGCATTTCAAAAAGCACAAACCAGAACTGCTCCAGTATCATTGGTAAAAACCACCTTCATTTAAAACTGTGAGTAACGTAATATAGAGTGAACGTGTTACCAAGGCTTTGCTTTATTTTAAATAATGATTCTTCTTACACTTTATTATGATGGCCATTTGCAGCTAGTTGAGAAACGTTAACAAAGTAAAATGTTATTAGATTTTATTCTCACATCACAATGCTTCATTCATACAAAATTTTCTAGATATGAGGCACACCTGCTGTGCAATTGTCTGAGTAAGGTGTTACATGCAAGATTGTTCAAACACTTCTGAATTAGGCACCTGGAACACGTGTTACATGACATCTATGCAGGGTCAGTTTACACTTTTCACAATCTATCAAAACTAGCAGGCAAAAATCTTGTACCAGCATTCCGAGAAAATTTTAGTAGATAGACCCCACCTCACACCCTTGTAACAAAATTACTCATATCACACTTTCAATAATAATATAAATTGATTACTGTAATGTCGTATTTTAGAATGTAGATAATTTGGGCTTACTCAAAAGCATGATAACATTCAAGTGTGTTCAGAGTTATTACTGCTCATTGTCAGCCCTGGCTTCTCGTCATCATTCTGATCAACCCAGATGAGAGCCAAAAATACCTTGGTGTGCTGATAATAGCCTGTGCTAATGAGGGTAGGGGAGATCAGGGTACACAGATATGCCGAAATGCTGTACAAGTGCAAAGCAATATTTTTACCCATTAGTTTGCAGGAAATCTTCTTCAAAGTCTGAACACAAAGGATTCAACCTGCGCATTAAAGACAGTTTTTGCAAATTTCTCTGTCGTATTTTTTAATTTAATTGACATCAGTCAGGTAAACCCAACGTGCTAAGTCACTTATCCTTTCCTTTAAGTACACAGCTCAGTTGTGTGCTCCACTTTGAGAATGTTCAGCTGTGTGCTTTATTTAATGCTTGTTGCTCAGCTGCGTGCCTCGCCACAAGTATGTTGTTCACTTCCGGTGCGAAATTAATGGAATTCCCTGACAACTGACGGTTTAGGAACAAAATGTCCTTGAATGCCAGTCTAAATTCAGCGCTAGAAAATGCGTACACGATTGGATTAACAGCACTGTTAATAATTCCAAGGATAAGTAAAATCTGGTATGTTTCATATTTCCATTCTTGAGATGATATATAACAAAGCATCTGATACAGTGATAAAGGACCCCAACATACCAGAAAAGCAAAGGTAACGATGGCTAAAGTTTTTGTTGCTTTCATTTGCATCACATTTGGATGACTTTCTTGACCACGACTGTGTATCTGTAAGACGTGTCTTCTTGCGGTTCTCCAAATTAGGACATACAGCACAAGAATCACAAATACTGGTAAATAAAATGATGAAATAAGGTAAAGAATTGATAAACTGCGTGCAGTTAAAATGTTATTCAAAGAAAAAATAAGTGCCTGTATTAAAGCAAAAGTCCAAATAGTACAAAGTGCTGCGACAATGGCTTTTTTCTTCACTATGGTGTGATACTTGAATGGATGAACAACAGCTATATATCTTTCAGCAGCTATCAGGCACAGATGATATACACTTGCATTCATCATTGAACATTCAGATGTGTTCAGTATCAATGTGTATGTGAGGCTTAATCTCACAGCCGGATAGATGATCACAGTGATATCTATTAGAATAGGTATGACAACAAGTAAGTCAATCACTGCAAGCGATGCTATAAACACATTTGTTTTTGTTTGTAAGCGAGGATTCTTATAAATTGCAATCAACACTAACAAGTTTCCTGCAATTATAGCCAAGACGGATAATGTGAGCAGCAGCACCATTATTACGATGAATGGAAAATCTGATACAAGCATGTCAGCAGCTTCTGTTGTATTTGCTGCAAAAATGTCCAACGAAAATGAAGTAGAATTCATATTCACAATATTTTTACTTTTCAAAAAGCAAAAGTCAGAGCTGTATACACATAAAGCACACTGCCATCTTTGTTAAAATCCACCAAAATTCTAAACCACCAGTCACAGGAATTAAAATGAACATCACACCATGGCTTTGTTTTATTTTAACAAATGTTGATGGTGTCTTTTCTCTGTGATAGCTGCTTCTTAAAACATACTGATGCTCTAAAAGGGAGTTAGAAGCACCTCGGTATTTCTCAGCTTCCCACTGCTTTAATGCAATATGATGTTATTTACATTAAGAGCAGCACAAAGATGATTACAATGCTTCTCATATAAAATTTGTAGGTATCAAATACACAAGTGTCGAACAGTTTTGTAATACAACTGAAGTGTTACATGGAAGATCTTTGCAAACATTTCAGAATTTAGGCACACACCACATTATATATTATTATGAAGTGTATATTATTATCACATCTATGCAAACTCAGTTTACACTGAGTTGAATGTTTGTGCATCATTGGTTATAAATATTTCAATTCACTCTGATATTTGAATGGACGAACAATAGCTGTATATCATTCAGCAGCAATCGGATACAAGTGCAATGCACTTATACTTACCATTCCACGTTGAAATGTGCAACACGGCACTGTATGTGCCAAATTTAATCTCACTGCCATATCATCTTAATTTCTGCCAGTACAGATAAGCTAACAAATAAGTCAGTTACAGCGAGTGGTCCTATAAGCACATTACGTTTTATTTGTAAACAAGAAATTTTACAAATCGCAATCAAAACTAACAAGTTTCCTGCAGTTGTAGCCAAGCTTGATAATGTGAACAGCAGCACGAGAATTACGATCGCTCGCTCCACTGGACAATGGTTCCAGTTTGTGACATGTTTGCTGTGGCGAAATCAACCGAAAGTGAAATTGAATTCATGATTGATCACAGTACGCGGTGCATTTCAAAAAGCACAAACCAGAACTGCCCCAGTATCATTGGTAAAAACCACATTCATTTAAAACTGTGAGTAAAGTAATATAGAGTGAACGTGTTACCAAGGCTTTGCTTTGTTTTAAATAATGATTCTTCTTACACTTTATTATGATGGCCATTTGCAGCAAGTTGAGAAACGTTAACAAAGTAACACAATGCTTCATACAAAATTTTATAGATATTAGGCACACCTGCTGTGCAATTGTCTGAGTAAGGTGTTACATGCAAGATTGTTCAAACACTTCAGAAATAAGCACCTGGAATATGTGTTACATGACATCTATGCAGTCTCAGTTTACACTTTTCACCATTTATCAGAACTAGCAGGTAAAAAATCTTGGAATTTCTGAGAAAATGTTAGTAGATATCCCCACCTCACACCCGTGTAACAAAATTACTCATAAGACACTTTCAATGATAATATAAATTGATTACTGTAATGTTGTATTTTAGAATGTAGATAATTTGGGCTTACTCAAAAGCATGATAACATTCAAGTGTTTTCAGAGTTATTACTGCTCATTGTCAGTCCTGGCTTCTCCTCATCATTCTGATCAACCCAGATGAGAGCCAAAATTACCTTGGTGTGCTGATAACAGCCTGTGCTAATGAGGATAGGGGAGATCAGGGTACACAGATATGCCAAAATGCTGTACAAGTGCAAAGCAATATTCTTATTCATTAGTTTGCAGGAAAACTTCTTCAAAGTCGGAACACAAAGGATTCAACCTGCACATTAAAGACAGTTTTTGCGAATTTCTCTGCCGTATTTTTTAAAATTTAATTGACATCAGTCAGATAAACCCAACATGCTAAGTGACATATCCTTTCCCTTAACTACGCAGCCCAGTTTGTGTTCTCCACTTAAGTGAACTGTGTGCTTTATTTAACACTTGTTGCTTCACAACAAGTATGTTGTTCACTTCCGGTGCTCAGTTAATAGAATTCCCTGACAACTGACTGTTGTGGGAACAAAATGTTCTTGAAAGCCAGTCTAAAGTCAGTGCTAGAAAATGCGTACATGATTGGATTAACAGCACTATTGATAATTCCCAAGGTAAGTAATATCAGAGATGTTTCATATTTCGCTTCTTGAGATAATATATGGTAAAACATCTGATACAGTGATAAAGGACCCCAGCATACCAGAAAAGCAAAGGTAACGATGGCTAAAGTTTTTGTTGCTTTCATTTGCATCACATTTGCCTGGCTTCCTTGACCTTGACTGTGTATCTGTAAGACGTGCCTTCTTGCCGTTCTCCAAATTAGGACATACAGCACAAGAATCACAAATACTGGTAAATAAAATGATGAAATAAGGTAAAAAATTGATAAACTGTGTGCAGAAAAAATGTTATTCAAAGAAAAAATAACCGCTTGTATTAAAGCAAAAGTCCAAATAGTACAAAGTGCTGCGACAATTGTTTCTTTTCTCACTATGGTGTGATACTTGAATGGATGAACAACAGCTATATATCTTTCAGCTGCTATCAGGCACAGATGATATACACTTGCATTCATCATTGAACATTCAAATGTGTACAGTATCAATGTATATGTGAGACTTAATCTCACAGCCGGATAGATGAGCATCATGATTTCTATTAGAACAGGTATGACAACAAGTAAGTCAGTCACTGCAAGCGATGCTATAAACACATTAGTTTTTGTTTGTAAGCGAGGATTCTTATAAATTGCAATCAAAACTAACAAGTTTCCTGCAATTATAGCCAAGTCAGATAATAAGCGCAGCAGCACCATAGTTATGATCAATGATAAATCAGCTACAAGAATGTCAGCAGCTTCTGTTGTATTTGCTGCAGCAAAATCCACTGAAAATGAAGTAGAATTCATATTCCCAATATTTTTACTTCTCAAAAAGCCAATGTCAGAGCTGTATGCAAATGTAGCACACTGCCGTCTTTGCTAAAATCCACCAAAATTCTAAACCACCAGTCACAGGAAATAAGATGGGCACGACACCGAGGCTTTGTTTTATTTTAACAAATGTTGATGGTATCTTTTCTCTGTGATAGCTGCTTCTTAAAACATACTGATGAGCTAAAAGGGTATTAGAAGCACCTCGGTATTTCTCAGCTTCCCACTGCTTTAATGCAATATGATGTTATTTACATTAAGAGCACCACAGAGATGATTACAATGCTTCTCATATAAAATTTATAGGTATCAAACACACAAGTGTCGAACAGCTTTGTAATACAATTGAAGTGTTACATGTAAGATCTATGTAAACATTTCAGAATTTAGGCACACACCATATTATATAGAATAATGTATATTATTATCACATCTATGTAAAGTCAGCTTACACTGAGTGGAATGTTTGTGCATCGTTGGTTATAATGATTTCAATTCATTCTGGATGCATAAAGAGAAATGTTTTTATGTAACTTTTATTTTCAAATGCAGATTAAAGATTAAACAATTTTTTTTGGAAATGGATTCGTGTTGTTTCTGTTGCTGTTATTGTTGTTTTGTCATCTTTGGTGTTGTTGGCAACAATGACAGAAACAATGATGACGATGATAATAATAATGATGATGATTGTGGCAACGACGATAATGATTGTCCGATTATTGTTAATGTAGATTTTCTAATGTTTACCACTAAGGCTTTGCAGATCCTTGCTGTTGTTTTTTTGGGATTATTCTCTTTGTTATTGCTGATTAATATAGTGACGAGGGCAGTATGATAATGATGATGATGATGTTGATGATATTGATGATACAGATGACAAAGTGGTTTTTAGTGAAACAGCGTAGTAAATGTGAACTTAGAGAAAATACAGGAGATGACAGTTTTTTTCAGACATAAGTAGGAGCATAAAGTCTCTATTTACTGTTTGAAAATTGTACTTGAAAACATTGTAGTGACAAAACTTGTTAACTTAAATCATTTGTTCTCAGTTTTGGTCATCTATATTGCAGGCTTTACCCTTTAATACCAAAGATAGAGATACAAATCCCATAGATGCTTTTTGTGACTTTTAAGACAAGTGTATGGCATTTCACAAAGCAGCATGGCAATCATGATTGATCAAAATGTAATTTATTTTATCTTGAACTAAGCTACTGTATACAATATTTGACAAACGTTTTGGCAAACAGTTGTTATATTACTATTTCCAATAACCAGTTGCACAACAAACAGCAAGTAATGCAGACAGCACTCAACTGAAAAATAATTTAGGTAACAACATTCCAAAAACAGATAATTATAAATCTTAAATACAAATCCCTACTTGCCAGTGATAGACATTTTCAAACCATCACAAAATCACAAAATACATGGTGCAAAGCAAATATTCTGCAATAAAATTGAAAAGAAATAATAAAACTGGAAAAACATATTTGTGCATGATCCTCAGTTGTGTGCTCAATTTCATGAACATTGTTCAGTATTTCATGCCTATTACTCAGTGCATACTCCGCTTCAAGTATGCTATTTGTTTGTGTGCTCAATTAACGGAATTCCCCGCCAACTAACTAATGTGGAAATAAAATGTTCTTGAATGCCAGTCTAAAGTCAGTGCTAGAAAATGCATACACGATTGGATTAACAGCACTGTTGATAATTCCAAGGGTAAGTAAAATCTGAGCTGTTTCGTATTTCATTTCTTGAGATGATATATAAGAAAACATCTGATGCAGAGACAAAGGACCCCAGCATACCAGAAAAGCAAAGGTAACAATGGCTAAAGTTTTTGTTGCTTTCATTTGCATCACATTTGGATGGCTTTCTTGACCACGACTGTGTATCTGTAAGACGTGCCTTCTTGCGGTTCTCCAAATTAGGGCATACAGCACTAGAATCACAAATACTGGTAAATAAAATGTTAAAATATAAATAATTGATGAGCTCAGTGTAGCGATGCCTTTGAAAATGTTACTCAAATTCAAATTAACAAAAACCTGTGCCTGAATCAAAGCAAAAGCCCAAGTAATGCAAAGTGCAGCGATAATGGTTTCTATTCTTACGATGGTATGATACCTGAATGGATGAACAACAGCTATATATCTTTCAGCAGCTATCAGGCACAGATGATATATACTTGCATTCATCATTGAAAATTCAAATGTGTACAGTATAAATGTGTATATGAGGTTTAATCTCATTGCCGGATAAAAGATCACCGTGATTTCTATTAGAACAGGTATGGCAACAAGTAAGTCAGTCACTGCAAGCGATGCTACAAAAGCATTCGTTTTTGTTTTTAAGCGAGGAATCTTATAAATTGCAATCAAAACTAATAAGTTTCCAGTAATTATAGCCAAGTCAGATAATGTGAGCAACAGCACTGTAATTACAATCAATGATAAATCAGCTACAAGAGTGTCACCAGTTTCTGTTGTATTTGCTGCAGCAATATCCACTGAAGATGAAGTCGAATTCATGTTCACAGTATTTTTACTTTTCAAAAAGCCAAAATCAGAATTGCATACAAATGTAGTGCACTCCTGTCTTTGGTAAAATCCACCAAAATTTTAAATCAGCAGTCACAGCACAGAGCGAGTTCGACAACGAGGCTTTGATGCTGGCAAGTGTTTGGTCTGCCAGAGCGATGTTAAAAGCACCGATCTCATGCTTCATTAATGCAGTATAATGTTATTGACGTTAAAGTGCACTTATAGAGATGATCACAATGTTTTTGTTTGTATAAATATGATTGATATCAGCCGCATTCGTTGAACAATAGTGTAATACAGCTAAAGTGCTGCATGCATCAGTGAAGACATTTTGCAATTAGGCACACACTATACATACATAATCACGCATGCATAGACTCAGTTTATGCTGCCTGAAATGTTTGTGCATTTTTGGTTATTACGATTTCAATTTTATCTGGATGTTTCACAAAATGCATTTTGTGGTGCTTTCATTTTCAAATGTAGATTAAAGTTTTAACTGTTTTTTTGGAAATTGTTCCTTGTTGTTTCTGTTACCGTTGTTGTTGGTTTTGTCATTGTTGAAGCTGTTAGTGACAACAATGGAAGTAAATGGTGATGGCTATAATAATAATGATGATGATCGGATAATGATAACAACCATGATAATATATACATCTTTATTTATACTTAATGTTGCATTACATGTAATAAAATAAAGTAAGAGGTGCTATTACATTGGTATATACATTATGTTGTTAGACTTGACGCCGACAAGTAACAAATGGCTCTCAACATGTCGGACTCAAAATGATGAAGCACCGAATTGACTAGTGACTGAAACTGTGTGACAGTAAAACAGGCAATAATTATGCATGTTATAACTAAGAAATCACAACCTTCTTATTTATGAAAGCATTTCTCATCAACATTCAGTCTGTTTATTGTCTGTAACCACAATGTATAGAATATGCCCAAAGTGTATTACATACTGTCTAGATTCACATCTGTGTTTGCATCTTCACTAATACCAATACAAATACCACAGATACAAACACAGGTGGAGAGAGAGGTGCAAATGTTGCAGATTTTTTTGTGACTTTTAGGACAAGTGCATGGTAAATGCTGTTAGAAACACAGACAATGATCAGTTTCACCCGTGTTATTACAACATTAAATGTAAACTCTATAATGCATCAGAAATGTTAAAAATGCTTCATAATCAGCTTTTTTCACTGGTTAATTAAGTATTTAGTTGCCCATTCACTAGGGCATTTATTAACTGAGTTGGGTCTTCAGTTAAAGTGCCTTGTTAATAAGACTACAAAGAGCTTGGTTTTGTCAGGTAAGAACCTATTTGATATAGTGCTTCCCAAGTGTAATAAATAATTCGAATAACTTCTTGTAGATTGTAATTAGTACTACTGGTTGTAATGTCACTTTTATGTTATGAATACTCAATATAACACCACTGCAAAACTGTTTTTTTAAAATATATAAAACCATTTGTAAAATAATTTGTGCTGCACATAGTCTGATATAAACTCGGTACAGTAGGTGCCGCTTAATAGACTCACTTTAGGACCGACGTGTTTTGACCCAATTAACCGACTGAACCTATTAATCGATGGGTGTAGTATTCCAGGTATAGAGGTACGAATCATCAGCTTACTATGCACTGCAACGGTTTTTAATGAATTTTAGAAACGAACTAATCCCTAAATTCCTTTGTGCAGTTAAAAATTAGAAAAGGTATGACTAAAACAGTTCTCAATCGTCTGTTCACTTCATTGCTTTTTTTTGCTGTACGATATTTAGTCTTGTAAGTAACAAGGAACACCAGCTGATTACTGTTCCTGCATCTTTGACAACATGATTTGCAACGAGAACCTCAACCCGCTTGGCAAGTGATTAAATGTTTAGCGTCTGCTAAGACATCAATACATAACTGAAATGTATTGAAATCATTCTCTTTTTCAGTGCAAGTCAAACATTCTACAATAAAATTCAAAACAAATAATAAAACTGGAAAAACACATTTGCGCATGATGTTCAATCCTCATTCTGTGCTTCATTTCAAGAATGCTGTTCATTTCATGCTTATTACTCTGTGCATACTTCGCCTCAAGTATGTTATTTGAGTGTGCGCTCACTTAATGGATCTCCCTTACAATTGACCGTCGTGGGAACAAAATATTCTTGAATGCCCATCTAAAGTCAGTGCTAGAAAATGCATACACGATTGGATTAACAGCACTGTTGATAATTCCAAGATAAAGTAATATGTCGTATGTTTCATATTTCATTTCTTGAGATGATATATAACAAAACATCTCATACAGTGATAAAGGACCCCAACATACCAGAAAAGCAAAGGTAACGATGGCTAAAGTTTTTGTTGCTTTCATTTGCATCACATTTGCCTGGCTTCCTTGACCTTGACTGTGTATCTGTAAGACGTGCCTTCTTGCCGTTCTCCAAATTAGGACATACAGCACAAGAATCACAAATACTGGTAAATAAAATGCTAAAATTAGGTAAAAAATTGACAAACTGCGTGCAGAAAAAATGTCATTCAAAGAATAAATAAGTGCCTGTATTAAAGCAAAAGTCCAAATAGTACAAAGTGCTACAACAATGGCTTTTTTCTTCACTATGGTGTGATACTTGAATGGATGAACAACAGCCACATATCTTTCAGCAGCTATCAGGCACAGATGATATACACTTGCATTCATCATTGAACTTTCAGATGTGTACAGTATCGATGTATATGTGAGGTTTAATCTCACTGCTGGATAAAAGATCACAGTGATTTCTATTAGAACAGGTATGACAACAAGTAAGTCAGTCACTGCAAGCGATGCTATAAACACATTCGTTTTTGTTTGTAAGCGAGGAATCTTATATATTGCAATCAACACAAACAAGTTTCCTGTAATTATAGCCAAGTCGGATAATGAGAGCAGCAGCACTATAATTACGATCAATGAAAAATCAGCTATAAGAGTGTCAGGAGCTTCTGTTGTATTTGCTGCAGTCATATCCAGCAAAAGAGAAGTCAAATTCATGTTCACAGTATTTTTATATTTCAAAAAGCAAAAGTCAGAGCTGCGTGCAAGAAGTGCACTACTGCTTTTTGTGAAATGCACTGGTCACAGGAAATAGAGCGAGTTTGACTTTGACTCTGAGGCTTTGTTTTATTTTGTTGAGTGTTTATGTACCTTTTCTTTGTGAGGGCTAATTCTTCAAACACACTGACATTGCAGAATGATGTTAAAAGCTTCCTTATATTGATCATTCTCGACCTGCATTGATGCAGTATATTATTATTTACATTAAAGTGCACTTATACAGATGAACACAATGTTTCTGTTCATATAAATATGATTGATATCGGCTGCATTTGTTCAGCAATAATGTAGTTCAAGTAAAGTGCTCCATGCGACTATGAAAACATTTTATAATTAGACACACCCT
>JAQGDQ010002397.1:0-38518 GCA_030141605.1 Tubiluchus corallicola
TTTTCACGTGCTGCAGGATGATTGGGAAGTGCTGATACTGAAGGGTATCTACAAAGATAACTTGCGCACGATAAAGGGCAAATTTCCGCATGACGTTAAGGTGCTGAACGAGATATCCAGGAATGCAGCTCATATTGATAGTACCATAGGAACAGACTTGAAGCTGTCCTTCACCGTGGTAGAGGGAAAGGTTGAGCTCATAAACGCGGAAAGCGCGCACTTTAATCGACAATCCGACGGTAATTTTCATATTCCTCGTCCCATCACCCACTCAGAGATTGAAGAGATATGCGCCCATCAAACGACAGAAAACACTCTCTGGAGCAGAGGTCTTTTTCACTCGCTAACACCCGGCACCATGTCTCCCTTAGCTTCATCCCTTCTTTCGACCATACCGGATGCTTTTAACGCCCTATTTGATGCGTCGATGATCAAGACCCCATCACCTTATTCCATAAAGATAGCTGCCGGTAAAGCGTTTCTAAACATGAACAATTACACAAAAATCATGGAGACGCTCGGAGGAGGATGCGGATTTTACAACTTTAACTATGCTCCGTGGCTCCACTTGAAGTCAAAACCTGCCAAATTTCGAGAAATAAAAACGTATTATATAGATTATAACCTTTCTGATATGTCTTCCGGTTTAGAAGAGTTGAAAGATTCCTACAAAAGCATCGGCCCCCACTCCATAGTAAGGGGGGAAACGTCAGAAAAGATAGTGCAGTTTGGAGCTATCTCCGTAATGGTGCATCTAAACCTTCTACGGCATTTTGCAAAACTGATGAATATGTTTAGGATGGATCATAATGCGGTAATGGCTCTCGTATACCGGACGAGAAACCGAAGCTTGTTACCGGGGACAGATGCTACAGACTTCCCTACAGCTTCGACTTCAATTCACCGGAGACGTACATCAATTTTAAAACCGAACATGCAGCAGTCTCTATGACAGAGATCGTCAAAGAATACGGATTTTGGAGCATCTTTTTTAAGAGCAAAAAGGTAGGACGATGCGTGGAAGAGATACACAAGCTGCTGGACTTACGGGATGAACTTTTTTTAGGAACTGCGGCATTCGCTCTTCATCTGAAGGACAATTTTAGGAGTTTGGGCAAAAAGTTTGTAGAGGACGGACTGATACACGACATAGACGAGCTAGCTTACTATGAGGTTTCCGATCTATTTCGGATGTTTAACAACACATTCACAACAGGGAACACTACGTACAGGTATCTGAAAAAAAACCAGTATATGAGGCACCTGGCAAGTATTCTGCCATTTGACATATACGGCAAAGATTTTCAGAGGATCTACCCTATATCTGACGATTATTACGAAAAATACAGCAAATTGACTAAGATACCGTGCATAGGCTATTTTCCATTCAATGTGGTCGGCAAATTGTCCCTTTCAACACCCGGAAAGATTCTCAAATCCCAGGACGTCGCAATTTTACAAAATATCAACCCGGCAAATCTGGTCAATATGTCTGATGCCGCCGCCATAGTCACAGAAGTAGCCCCCATGACTTCCCACATGGCAGAGTTTGCCGCAATAAGCAATAAACCACTCTACACCGGGGTACGATATGCGGATATACTATACAAAGAGAAAGGAGCAAAGACAGAAAATGACCACATCCATATACTCTGAGGAGTGATGAAAATTTCTGCTTGATTTTTTAAAATTAATTGATATTATGCATAACTAGCACTCTTGCAATGAGAGTGCTACAAAATTTACAATTTTGTTTCTTGTTAATCGAGTAAAGTAAATAAAAACTAGGAGGACACAGATGTCTAAATCGAGAATTCAACCTCTTCAGGATCGCGTACTGGTTAAGCGTTCTGACAGTGAGGAGAAGACTACGTCCGGTATTATCATTCCGGATAGTGCCAAGGAGAAGCCATCGGAAGGTGAGGTTTTAGAAGTTGGCCATGGCAAGGTCTTGGACAATGGGGCAAAGCTTGAAATGACCGTCAAGGCTGGAGATAAGATACTTTTTCCAAGTATGCCGGGACAGAGATAAAGCTTGACGGTGAAAGAGTACCTCATCATGCGTGAAGATGATATTTTGGGAATTGTAAAATAAAGGAGAAATTGAACAATGGCAAAGCAAATAGTATTTAGTGAAGAAGCTCGTCAAACCATATTGAGGGGAGTAGACAAGCTTGCAAACACAGTTAAAGTAACGTTGGGACCTAAGGGTCGCAATGTATTGATAGAGAAGAAGTTTGGCGCTCCGACCATAACTAATGACGGCGTAACGGTTGCCAGAGAGATTGAGTTGAGGACAAGCTCGAAAATCTTGGCGCTCAAATGGTTAAAGAGGTTGCGTCAAAGACTAACGATTCAGCCGGAGACGGTACCACCACCGCCACGGTTTTAGCTCAAGCTATATATAGGGAAGGCGTTAAGAATGTTGTTGCCGGAGCAAACCCTATGGATATCAAGCGCGGTATTGATAAAGCGGTAGCGGTTGTTATCGATCAATTGAAAGGCATAAGCAAGCCGATCAAGGATAAGAAGGAGATTTCTCAAGTTGGAGCGATTTCAGCAAATAATGACGAAGAGATAGGAAATATTATTGCTGACGCCATGGAAAAGGTTGGCAAAGATGGCGTCATTACCATAGAGGAGAATAAATCGATAGATACGGTTCTCGACATTGTCGAGGGTATGCAGTTTGATCGCGGCTACCTTTCACCGTATTTCGTCACAGATACAAACAGCATGGAGGCAATTCTCGACAAGCCTTACATACTGATATACGACGGTAAGATATCGAATATGAAGGAGATTCTTCCCATATTAGAGCAACTTGCCAAGCAAAGCTCCCCATTCCTTATAATTGCAGAAGATATCGAGGGTGAGGCTCTTGCCACTTTGGTTTTGAACAAGTTGCGCGGCAATCTAAACTGTGTCGCGGTGAAGGCTCCTGGCTTTGGAGACAGGCGTAAAGAGATGCTCAAAGATATCGCAACTCTCACTGGCGGTTCCGTAATCAGTGAAGAGATTGGCGTGAAGCTTGACACCGTAACCATTGATGATCTGGGCAAAGCGAAGAAGATAGTAATAGACAAGGACAACACCACTGTGGTGGAAGGTTCAGGCGATGGCGCATCTATTCAGGATCGCGTATCTCAGATTAAGAAGCACATAGAGGACACCACGAGCGACTATGATCGTGAAAAACTGCAGGAGCGCCTTGCAAAACTCGTAGGCGGAGTTGCAGTCATCAAGGTGGGAGCTGCTACAGAGACCGAAATGAAAGAGAAAAAAGCTAGGGTTGAAGATGCATTGAGTGCAACCAAGGCCGCCGTAGAGGAAGGAATTGTTCCAGGTGGTGGTGTTGCTTTCCTCAGGGCTTCCAGCGCTCTTGAGAACTGCAAGTTGGAAGACTCTCAAAACGTTGGCGTATCCATCGTTAAAAAAGCTCTCGAGATTCCAGTTCGCCAAATAGCTGAAAATGCAGGGCATGAAGGCTCTATCGTGGTCAATGCTGTACTTGATTCAAAGACAGAATCTTTTGGCTTTAATGCTGCGACTGAGAAGTATTCAGATCTGATCGAGGATGGCGTCATTGATCCTACCAAAGTATCCAGAAACGCTTTGATCAACGCAGCATCCGTTGCAGGTCTTATGATTACCACAGAGGCAGCTATTACCGATGTTCCTGAAAAGGATGGCGGTGCTGATCCTATGGCTGGTGCCGGCATGGGTGGCATGGGCGGCATGGGTGGCATGGGTGGTATGGGCGGTATGATGTAACGCCCGAGCACAATGCTTCATTTCTTAAAAATTACGAAGGAGCCGCAATCTTGTGGCTCCTTTTTCTTTTTAATAAGCTCGCCACAGCCGAGACACCTCTTTTGCCCCTTGCCACACCATTTCTTAAACCGCAAAAGATTAACATTGGAAAAAGAGAAGTGCCCTCCTCATATCATTCACAACAGCATAGACTTAAATAAAGAATAAAAATACCGATATGGGAATGATCGATCTTGAGTATTTGCGAAAAATGTTGCCGAACGTCAGCTTTCTGAACTTTCTGTATACACATTATGTGTTTATAACAACTCAACCCAAAATGTTTTGCAAATACCATTGTGGAGTCGTGAAGATGCGTAACGCTGGAGCTCGTCTTAGCTACTATGTTTGACATGCAGCGTGCTATGGTATAGACTGTCTGCTGTGTATTCTTCTGTCTTATTGAGGTGAAGTATTGTATGTTATCGCGTTTTAACAGGCTAGCGGCATTATCTTTTACTTTGCTACTGTTTGGCTGCGGAGCTGGTACTCCCAACCTGTCTATTTTTCCCTATGACTATCCCGTCACTCCAAACGATTCCTCTACCGTAGACTACAATAAAGCGTGCAGATCCTTGTACGAAAGCGAAAGCGTTCGGGCTACCGTAGCAGAATTTACCAACAATACAGGCTACGAAAGCATCGAAGCCATAACAACCCACACAAAAGGTCGGGCTAATGTAAGGGGGACAACCACCGGGGTAAGCGTCGGTACAGGCGTTACCGTCTATGGAGCAAAGAGCAACCACAATATACACTACGTTGAGAATGAGGAGCAGTATCGGCGTCAATTCTCATCAAACTTAGGGGCTTTCGTTCAAAGCACTTTGGAGAGCGAGTTGTCGCAATTCGGCAATGTAAACCTATACACAAGGTCGGATATTGACAATATCTTTAAGGAGCAACAGTTCCAGATGCTCCTCGCTGATCCGGACACAGTGGTAGAATTTGGGCAAATGACCGGAGTGGACTATATTATCTCAGGCAGTATAAACAACATCGAGTTTAAGAATATAGTATCAAACTACATACCCATTGGTAATAATGATGATGGTGTTGTTCTGATGTTTAAAGCTTCACTGAATGCCGCAAGCTACGCAGCTGCTAACTCGAGCGTGACCACGGACATGGTTATTAATGTCCTCAATGTTGAAACCGGCGAAATAGTCTTTAGTGAAAGGAAGGTAAATTATCACAAAGGTCCAAAGAATCAGGAAGGAACCCCAGAGTTTATAATACTCTTGCGAAGGCATCGATATCTGAATCTATCAGTTCCCTAGATGACGGTTTTTGGAGGCACTTGCAGACCAAAGGCTACGTGAATGAAATGCGCGGCAATAAGGGCATTGTCCTAGTCAGTCTCGGGAGTAACGATGGAATAAAGGCTGGGGACACATTCGATATTTACGCAGCCAATGTCAGTACAGACTTTAGAAGCGGCAGGGAGAGTTGCGAAATGATAAAGATCCCGGGCAGGATAATAGCGACTGAGCAGATTTCACAAACAACGTCTTGGGGTATCGTAGAAAAAGGGACAAACTCAGATGCTTTACATATCGGAAGCATAGTAACAAAAACAGGGAATATAGGTGTTGCAAAATGAATATAGTTAAAATAATTTTCACAATATCAATCGTTATGTGCGTCATGACATTTTCATCATTTGCCGATGACAGAATCGTGGAAGTGACAGCCTACGGGGATGCCTCAATTGTGGACAATGAAATATCGAGCGCAAAACTTCTCGCCATATCCAGAGCAAAATGGGCTGCATTGGAAGAAGCCGCTGGAATAACGGTAAAGTCTGAAGTGTTGATAAATAATGCCAATCTTCTCGACAATAACATCATAAGCGAGAGTAGTGGCGTCATTGAGAGTTACATCATTTTAGAAGAAGGGATCAAAAATGATACTCTCTATCAGGTAAAAATAAGGGCGAGCATCTCACCGGAAAAAGCGGAAAAAGCAAAGGAGGAGATGTCACAAAACACATCTGTTGCAGTATACATACTTCTGCATCTTCCGAGCGGTGAAATTATTTCAGACAACTCTCTCTCGGGCAGCATATCTGAGGGGTTATCTTCTGCCGGCTTCAATGTAGTTAATATTACACCATCCACAATAAATCCGGGTGAGAAGGAACTGGTGGCGCTGTCCAGCGACAACCTGTCCAATTATGTTCTATACGGCAATATCAAAACGGTACCCTTGGGAAATAACACGGGATACGGACAGTCCCCCTTTGAAACGGTCAGTGCAGAGCTATCCTACAAACTACTGGAGGATAAAGGAGTCGATGCTAAAATTCTCTTAAGCGGCTACAATGTGGTCAAAGGCTACGGCACCACCCCGAATCATGCGGGTATAAGTGCAGCGGGCAAGATGGCAAAAAATCTACAAAATGAGATAGTGGGCAAAGTATCCAGTACTATCTTAGGTTTGGACATGAAAACGGTAAAGGTAGTATTAAAAGATAACAGGTACGTAGACGATCTCTTGGAATTCAAGAATGCAGTCAACAGGGTGGCATGGGTTCAGAAGGTCGAAACCGACGGACTGGAGACACTGCTTGTGGACTATCCTGAAAAAACTATGTACCTATCTGCCTACATAGATGCCATGAAAGAGTATTCCGTGGTAAAGTTTGATGAATACAGCATTACGGTTAAGGCAAGATAGTGGCATATTTTTTAAGCAGATTTATAGAGGTGCTTTATGAATATTAAACCTGTTGTTGCCGTTCTGGTCGTTCTCTTTTTGCACATAGGGCTCATATCTTGCGGCAACAAGAGCGGAGTAATAGACGAAGTTACAAGGATGAAGGATGATGACGCAGCCAGACAAATTGCCGCTGCAGAAGATGCGTTCAAAGAATTAGACGCATCTATGGATGGGGGGCATAATCCAAACATTGTGGAGGAAACACCTAAGGAAATACCCAAAGTTTGGGAAGGTATTGAAGAAGAGCTCGACTCTGTAAACATCGAAACGGGTATAGGTAATGCGAGCGATATAAGTTCTGGCTCTGTTCAGACAAAATATCCGATAACAGATGGTTACCCCGTCTGGGTATACAATCCCAATTATGACAATTTTGTAGGGGGGGTTGGAAACGCTCCAAAGTCAATCGGAACATACAGCAGGCAAAAATCTGTAGCCACAAAGATTGCTCAGGCAGAGATATCGCGCACAATAGAGGTTCTTGTTCAGAGTGAGCTCAACACAGAGAAGACAACCGTGGAAACCCAAGCCATAAGCGAGTATATAGAGAAATACGACCTATTCAGCAGGCAGAGCAGCGAAGCATACCTCAATGACACCTATGTGCGGGATGAATGGACGGATGAGCGAAACGGAGACCTGTATGTGTGGGTGGTACTGGCAAAGTAAAGCACCCCACAAAACACAGACTGACAACAGACAAGCGACAGACGCAAAGGGCGTACAGACCACAGAACGCTAACGACGGACGCAAATTCAACAAACCGAGTCCACTTGACAAAACACCCCGTGTGTTGTGCAAAAGCGGATTACCGGAATTTCTACGCTTTTACAATATAAAAACACCCCGTGTGTTGTACAAAAGGGTACGGCGAAATCCCAAGCACTTCTTCAAAATTTAAGGATCAGCCGCTCACCATAAACCTTATGAAGTAGTCTCCGCCTGTGCCAAAATAGTTATCCTGGCAATCGTTCACGGACAATACATCCTGTCTGGTAGTGCTGTAATCCCCTCTGACCCTTCCGCTGTCCGGCTCTCTATCATCTGTGGCAACCTCGAGGATGCACGCCATGATCTCAGCTCCGTATGATGTGGCCAGGTGCGAGATATCGCTGTCAAGGGTTGCAGGATCATCAGGATATAACCTCACGCAAACGCCAGAAGAGGTCGGAGAATCCTGAAATGTTGTATAACTGTCGTAACAGTGGGCGTACACATAATACTTGGCGCTGCCAGCACCGCCTCTGACATCAATCAGGAAATCATCCTTTTCAAAAAAACCCGTAGCAAGAGCATCATCGTATAGATCCGCATTGCTATTGATCTTCCCGTCATTGTCTATATCGCCCATCACTCTTCCGTACTTTGTATAATACGCATTGAAAACCACGTAATGTTTTTCGATCTTAGAGATCTCCTTTTTCAACTGCGCATAATATAGCACATCTCTTCCCTTAAGGAAAAGCAAGAGCAACACCCCAATTACAATCAATACAACCATCATTTCAAGTATACTAAAGCCTTTGATTTTCATAATACCGATGTCTCCATCATAAATAAAATCGACACTCCCCCCAACAAGCCCTCGCAAAAACTGCTCGGGAAGCATTTTATTATTATTTTTATTGTTAAACAATACTTTTTTTTGTATACTGTCACGTGTCAATTATTTGTACAAAATAGATTCGCAAAATATGAAGGGAGGTTCTAAAAATGTCAATTAATCAGACTTGCCTACAGTATGTGAAAACCCCATCAAAGCTGGATGGATATTTGGATTTTTTCCAAATGGCATCCGGTGTAGTGTTAGTGCTTTTTATGTGGGCTCATATGTTGTTTGTATCCAGCATCCTTATACACAGAAAATTATTTGACGCTTTGGCATGGCTTTTTGAAGTTACGTATATGGCGCAATTGGGAGCGGTAATTATAGGTTTTATAATCATATCCCATTTTGTCCTTGCTGCTCGCAAGATGCCATTCAAATCGACGGAACACCGTACATACATTAATCACGCAAAGCTAATTTCCCATAAAGAGACTTGGATGTGGTTGATACAGGTCATAAGTGCAATGATCATTCTCGTCATGGGTCTTGCTCACATTTGGGTTGTTATGTCCACTCCAGCTGCTGCTGATACTCACCAGATCATCACATCAAATGCTAGTGCATATCGTGTTCAAAACGGTTGGTTTTTGTACTACATTGTACTTCTTCTCATGGTAGAGCTTCACGTCAGTATCGGCTTTTTCCGCATCGGAGTTAAGTGGGGTTTCATAAAGAGGGATTGTCGTAAATTTTGGCAAAGAGTAGAGGTTTGGATGTTCTCAGGTTTTGTTGTCCTGGGTGTATTGTCTCTTCTAAAGCTTTATTTTCTTAAAATTTTAGTATAACCGTGCTTAAATCGAGAGGTAGTTTATAATGCGTACTATATATACAGATTTGTTATGTGTCGGTGCAGGGCTTGCCGGAGAGCGTACTGCCATAGAGGTGGCAGAAGCGGGTTTTTCCGTAATAGCCTTGAGCTTAGTGCCTGCTCGCAGGTCTCACTCATCTGCCGCTCAAGGGGGGATGCAAGCAGCTCTTGGCAACTCCATCATGGGAGATGGAGATTCGCCTGATGTGCACTTTGAAGACACTGTAAAAGGTTCCGACTGGGGCGCCGACCAGGAAGTCGCCAGAATGTTTGCTGAAACTGCTCCTATTGAAATGAGGCGTTTGGCTCATTGGGGAGTTCCTTGGAACAGAGTGGTCTCTGGAAAACAGACCTACTACAAAGGTGGCAAACCTTTTGAGGCTGTTGAAAAGCTTGAAAATCACGGACTTATTCACTCAAGGGCATTTGGTGGTACCGCCAAATGGAGGACGTGCTACGCCGCTGATGGTTCAGGGCATTCGGTGCTTTACACCGTGGACAATAAAGCTGCTGAGGTGGGTGTCGAAATTCACCACAAGAAGGAAGCTATACGTCTGATTCATGACGGCGACAAGTGTTATGGCGTCATAGTTAGATGCTTAATCACAGGGGAATTGATGGCTTATGTTGCCAAATCGACCCTTATTGCAAGCGGTAGTTTCGGCAGGATGTACAGAAACTCTACCAACGCAATCATCAACGATGGTGGTGGTCACATCATCGCTCTTGATACCGGCATTGTTCCTTTAGGACATATGGAAGCAGTACAGTTTCACCCCACAGGCATTGTACCCACAGATATACTCGTGACAGAAGGTTGTCGCGGCGATGGGGGCACTCTGCTTGATGTGGATCATCACAGGTTTGTGCCGGATTATGAGCCAGAGAAGGCGGAACTTGCATCGAGAGACGTGGTCTCCCGCATAATGACACAACACATGCGCAAAGGAAAGGGCATACAGTCCCCCTATGGTGAGCATCTGTGGCTGGATATACGTCATCTTGGAGAGACATATCAGGAATAAGTTGAGGGAAGTTGATGAGATATGCCATGCATTTTTGGGCATTGATCCTCTGCATGACCTCATACCTGTTCGTCCTACCCAACACTACAGCATGGGAGGCATCAGGACTAACAAGGATGGAGCCGCTTACGGTCTAAAAGGTCTGTATTCTGCAGGTGAAGCAGCTTGTTGGGATATGCACGGATTTAACCGCCTCGGTGGCAACTCTCTAGCAGAGACCGTTGTTGCCGGAGGGATAGTTGGTAAAAAGATTGTTGAGTTTCTAAAAGGCAACGAAACATCTATTCCGACAGCATCCATAAAGGAACATATGGATTACTCAAAGAAGACCATAGATGACATAATATCAAGGTCAAGGGACGGCTCTGGAAAGAACGTTTATCAAATTCGGGAAATGATGTACGACGTTCTTCAGAAAGCTGCCTTTATATATCGTAACGGCAAAGACCTTGAGGAAGCTGTGGAGAAACTCAAAGAGATCCATAAGTTGGCTGCAAAAGCCACGATTAAGTCAAATGGCATCGGTCCTAGCTCCGAGCTAGAGCTTGCCATCAAACTTCCGGGAATGGTAAGGCTTGCCCAGTGTATATGCTATGGCGCCCTTAAGAGAACGGAAAGTCGTGGTTCCCATTATAGGGAGGATTACCCTGAAAGAAACGACAAAGATTGGCTGAAAAGGACTCTTGCCACTTGGAAAGAGGGTGATGAGGTGCCAACTCTCACATATGAAGAACCATCCCCATATTATGAATTGCCCCCGGGGGATCGCGGCTACGGAGACGGGAAGATAATACCTGCTGATCCCAGCAAACTTCCCTCTAAACCCAAAAATAAATAGTTGTGAGGAGTTAAAGTAATGGGAAGGACACTTACTGTAAATATATTTAGGTACAATCCGGCAGATCCTGCATCTGTTCCACGTATGGACACCTTTTCTGTGGAAGAAACGGATAGCATGACGTTATTTTTGCTGTTGAACCAATTGAGGGAGGAGCAAGACTCATCTCTTATCTTCGATTTCTGTTGTCGTGCAGGCATTTGCGGCGCGTGCGCCATGGTGATTAATGGGAGACCGGAGCTTGCATGTCACACAAAGACAAAAGATCTACCGTCAAAGATCACTCTCCTGCCGCTTCCGACATTCAAGCTTATAGGCGATTTGGCGGTTGACACCGGCACATGGTTCAGGGAAATGTATCAAAAGACGGAGAGCTGGATACATACAAACAAAGAGTTTGATGAAAACGCAGAAGAGGAGCGCATGGAGAACCACGTAGCTTCAGAGATATACGAGCTGGATCGCTGTATTGAGTGCGGCTGTTGCGTAGCGGCATGCGGTACTGCCCGTATGAGACCTGAGTTTATGGGCCCTGCAGGGCTTTTGCGCGTTGCAAGATTTTATGCAGACCCTAGAGACCAGAGGGATGAAGCTATGTTGTACGACATTATCGGAAGTGATGAAGGGAGTTTCGGCTGTATGGGGCTTCTGGCTTGCGAGGATGTTTGTCCAAAAGAGTTGCCGCTGCAAGATCAGCTCGGCTATTTAAGAAGGAAGATGGGCATCACCGCCGTCAAACACCTTGCTCCGAAGTTCTTAAAAGGGAAGAAGAGCAAATCTAAGTAAACTTTAAGATAAGGGGGAAATTTTCCCCCTTATTTTTTTGTGCTAAATTTTCTTGATGGCTCTTGCATCCACTTCCAATGGAACCACTCCGGTCTCGGAGCTCGTCACATACTCCAAGAGATTTGAGGCTGCTATCTCGTATCGCCTTTCTGACATTGCGATTTTGCGACTCTTGAGGATCTCTTCTCGCGACGAAAAATACAGATCATCTACATTCACAACCTCTCCCCTTAGGAGGCTCTTTCTATCCACAAGATTTAAACTACCCGTATCCAACGACAGATGTAAAATATCTCCGTCGATCAGTTTACCAATATTTCCGCCTTTGTATGCTTCTGGAGTAACGTGCCCGATACATGGTCCCTTAGTCACTCCGGAATACCTTCCGTCCGTAATCAGTAGTGAAGAACTCTCCAGAGCAGAATGATGCCTCAACGCTTGAGATGGGGAAACATTTCAGGTATACCGTAAGCCGCTGGCCCCTGCCCCCCTATCACGAACGCAAAACAGAGCCTGCCGCTTTGAACCATCTCTGAGAAGCTTCCACGTTCTACCCCGCCATTCATCCTGAAGACTGCTGAGATAAGTTTTTCATCAACCCCCTCCATCTTTTCCAAGGTATCAAACAGACGAACAGATGAAAAGTCTTCAATACAGCTCCTCTCATTCTCAAAATAACGAACGATGTAAAACTTGTCGTTGACATGATCGTACTGCTCTGTAGTCATCCCAGATACCTTCACAACAGCGGAACTAAAGAGATTGCCATTCAAAACATCAACGCCGGAAATATCCCTCACGGGCACTGTTCTGATAACGGCTCTATCCTTCAGGGTTTCGTCATCATGCACCGACCTTATCCTTTCTCCCCAGTTCTTCCCGATGACTGTAGGGGCTTGTAAGTCCATCTGTACGCCCAACTTCGCAAGGATTGCATATATGCTCTCCATTCCTCTGGTTTGCCCCTTTGCAAACTGCTGTGCTAGGGTATACGTATCTCTATCTTCCGTCAGACTGTGGGCAAATATCTCCGGCACCGGGGTTTTTGCCTTTATCTCTGCATAATCTTTTATAGATACGTCAAATCCTGCATACCTCATCATAGCAGGCAGATGTAGAAGCATATTTGTAGAGCTACCGGTGGTGTTATGAACCCTCACAACATTTGCAAAATTCTCCTTCAGTATATTTGTAATCCTGTATTCTTCCCTATTCACGAGGCGAAACAGACTATCAACGCACGAGTTTACAACATCTTCACAAGGAGCATCCATCAGTAGTTCCCCTTCAGGCGGGGTAAGACCGAATGCCGACACCATGGTCCTGGAGGAGTTTCCGGTTCCATTAAAAGCACACACTCCACCCTTTGCATCACAAGTATTTGCAGCCAGTGCATTCAATATCTCCCTCTTTTCATCAAGGCTGATGAAGTTGTGAGCTTCCGCCCTTTTCAATATACTTGCAAAGGCGTCATCGCTCGAACATTGCAAAATATGTCGCAAATTATTATTTATGTCATCTGCAATCTCAGGGACACCTCCAGCTTTAGCCTTTTCTCCCACTTTTAGCAGCTTATCAGCAACATCTTTTGGCACAACCCCGCCCTTCAATACATGGGATGGGACAAATACTGCCCAAACCGGGGCTTGCCCCCTCACACCTCTTGCGACATCAGCTGCCCCAAGGCCCGATATTATTCCGGATGGAGACTTGTCACAACCACTCAAGACGTACGCTCCGTGGTAACTGTGCCCTTCAAACGTGATATTAACCGCTGACGCGGTGTGATTTCTGGACGAAAGGGAATAGCTCTGACCGATATTACTCTGGGCAGTGCCGTCACAAATTATCGGTATGGAGAAGGAGAACGGTACTCCGCCATTTTCCCATATTCTTAACGCAGCCCTGTATATATGCTCTTCATCCAAGAGATGGGCGGGATGATCGATGGAACCCCCGATTATGCATATCCTCGGCCGATTAGCTACCAATCTCTCTATGATGCTGGCTTGGGACAGATTCTCTATGCGGCAAGACAGCGCTTCTGCCGATTTATTGAGGAGCATCAGTACACATATCGGCTCATTTGCCAAACCTTGGATACACTTCTCATACGGGTTGTAATCCTCCTTCACGAACAGATTAGAAAATTCCGAATTAATATCGCCTATAACCTTCATGCAACTCCTCCAAACATTTTATTCAACAATGCCGTAGACTAACATAGTCAAATAACCAGAGCAAGAAGAGACCGCATTTGCTACAATGACCAGAAACGGTTGCAATATATCAAGAATTGCTGTATAATATGCCCATATTTTCCAAAGAGTGTGCGGTTGCCACCGCATCTTTATCTTCTTTATATAAATTGTTTAAAGACAGTAGCTTCCAGACTATCCAGCTGAGCTTGTGTCTATCCGTATCGAACAGATGTCAAACAACTTCGTGCAGTCATCTCTTGCGTGTATATCAATAAAATATAAGGAGCTTAAAGTTATGAACAGACCTATCATCCAACATGTATGGGCATCAAGCAAAAGTGCCGACAAAGAAGTGCCAACATTTCCCCAAACAGAGGGGTGGGGTAGCACATTCTCCCAAGTAGGGGGAGATAAGCCGAAGAGGACGACCTTTAACTACCTATTCAACATACTGACGGATGTTGCAAAACATATCTCTGTAAATGGCATCCCGACCTGGAGCAATCTGGAAGATTACGTCATAGGATCTTATGCAAAGAGTGAGGTCAACTTTGGCGTCTACAGAAATATCACCGGGGAAAATTCCGAAAAAGATCCCGCAAATGATGCCTTGAATTGGGTTATGGAGGATTTTGAACAACCGGGCATGGTGAAGACATTTGCAGGCTTATCGAGCCCAAGAGGATATCTGTACTGCGATGGTTCGGAAATCGACCGGATAACATACGCCAGACTGTACGCAGCAATAGGGGATACTTGGGGGGCAGGAGATAATGAAACGACATTCAACCTGCCGGACTTGCGGAGTGAAAAAGGGGTGCTCGGAGGGGATGGATCCATATCATTGGGTCAGAGATACGGTGGAGATAACAGATCACATACCCATGGCAACAGCAGCCACAGCCACAACATGGGGTCGCATAGTCACAGCGTCTCTTCCCATAAACACAGCCTTGGCAGCCATACGCACACTATGTTTGCTGCTGAGCCGGAGTTTCATTATAGTCGCGGCGCTTGGCGGCCATACGATATCAAAAGTGGAAGCAATGTCTCTAGCTATTATGATGGTCATGGTACCAAATATTACCTAGTCGTTGGCAAACAAGGTCCTGTATATGGCAAAACGGGATCAGCCAGCGGCTACACGGGTTCAACCTCGCCTAGCACAAGCTCTAAAAGCCTAGGCACATATTCCAGCTCCATCAGCATAAGTAGCAGCGGCGGTGCTGAGAACCTCCCCGCCTATACCGCCGTGAAATATTTCATCAAGTTCTAACGAAGCTGATCGCTCAAGACCTTAACCATATGAGGACAGATCTTCTCTTCATACGAAGGACGTACGACAATCCCATATTTAGAAACGAAAGAAGGGGCAAAAAACGGATGCCCGAAGCCGGACTCGAACCGGCACGCCACATAGTAGCAAGGGATTTTAAGTCCCTAGTGTCTACCAATTCCACCACCCGGGCATATTGAAACCTCGGAGAAACTAGCACAAAATTACGGAAAATGTCAAGTACATCTACATCTCCTAATGGCAAAAATGTATGAGCACACTCAAACACCGCCCATAGGCTCGCGTTTCTCAAAGGGTATGTAATGTTAGAGCTAATAGAGGGGAGCGGATGCTTCCCTCTATCTACTTTTGAGAAGTATCAAGATCCAGCATCACAAAAAATGAACAAAAAATAGAAAAAAATGTCTTACTGTATTACAATGGTGTTCGGATGTTGTGATGGGTTGAGCCGTTTTACACGGTAGTCCACTGCATCTGTAAATGCAAAGTGGTAATGTAAAATTTATGAAAAAATTGATAGCAGCGCTGGTCTTGACAAGTCTGCTTAGCAAGGCAAGTTTTGCGGTAAGCATATCGGAAGCGATAAGGGATGCAAAAGAGAATTATCCGAACTACATCAAAGAGACGAACCGCGTAGAAGCGGCAAACTACCGGTATAAAGGTGCCTACTCAACCCTTTATCCGAGCGTGGATGTGGCACTAAATAGCAGCAAGACCTTTGCTGAGAGCCCAAACTCCACAACCACCTCATCATCCATAACGCTGTCAGCATCCTTAAAGATATTTGACGGCACCTACACCTACTACAATATAAAACAGAAAAAGGAAGAGCTGCACATAAGTGAAATAGAGTTTTTGTCAGCCCTTTTAGACCTTGAGAAGAATGTTGCAACCTCCTATTACGCAGCTTTGAGGGATCGCTTCATCTACGAGAGCTATCTTACGATGAGGGATAATGCAAACTCAACGTATGATTACACAAAGGCAAAGTATGAAGCCGGCGGAATAAACAAGACTGACCTTCTTCAAGCGCAAGTCAACTTCACAGAGACTGTAGCGAGCCTTGCTGATGCTAAGGCAAACTATATAAACAGCCTCTCCACATTGTCAAAATACACGGGCGTAGAGTATCTGATAGAAGAATCTTTTGAAGATGACTTTATGGATATTGAGTTTGACAATCTCTCAACGTATGTGGAGATGGCTAAAAACGGAAACACAAGCATATTGAAGGCAAAATCGAATAAAGATGTCGCAAACTTGGGGATAAAAACGGCATACAGCACATATTATCCCAAAGTAACCCTGGATGCATCTACCGGCAGATATTATTCTGATGAAAACGACTACAACAATTCAAGAATAGGGGTCAATTTTACGTGGAATGCCTTTTCAGGCTTTAATAATTCAAACAATGTAAAGTCCGCAAAGGAGAACTACTACTATTACACCCATGAAAACCTTGCCGCAACGAATGAAGTTTATACACAACTAAAGATCACCCATAGCAATCTGGTCTCCCTGAAATCAAAGTTAGAATCGCTAAACTCACTGTTGCTATTCACCGAAAACAGCTACAATCTCACCATGACTCTATACCAGGAGGGCGGTGCAACATTCACCGAAGTGACAAGCAGCAGAGACAAAATGGAGGAAGCGATAATATCCTACAACAATACGAAATACCAAATTATGAAAAACTATCTTGAGTTGTTAAACCTCACCGGAGAAAAACTAAATTTATGAAAAAAAAGATAATTATATCGGTAACTTCGATAATTGTAATAATATTTGCCTATCAGTATTTCAAACCGAGCAATGATAACCAGACAGTCATCATCGATACGACAAAACCCATCAGCACCACAATAACCTCATACTTGAGGGCAACCGGGGTAATACAGCCCCAGACCGGCGCCCAAATAGTTATAGCCTCCCAGATCTCGGGGCAGATAGAGCGACTGTATCCGAAGATAAATGAGCAGGTAAGCAAAGGGGATATCCTGGTGAAGATCGACTCCAGATATCTGGAGCAAAGCATTGCAAAAATAGAAGAGGACATAAAGAAGACCCAGTATGAAATAGAGAGGGAAAAGCTGCTATTTCCCGTGGAGCTCAAGGCGATGGAGCTGGAAGCAGAAAGCTTAAGTGCGGGCGCAGATTATCTGAAGGAAAAATATCATAGGGAAGAGGTCTTATTCGATAAAAATTTCTCCAATGAAGATGCTTTAGAGAAAAGCCGGTATGAATATATTTCAGCGAAGAACAATTATGAAAAAGCGTTGCTAGATATTGACAAAAGAAAGACGCAAAACAGATCCACCATAGACACCCTGACAACTATCCTCAACAGAGCAAAAGCGGAGAAGGAGGGGTATATTGTGGAGTTATCCTACACAACTCTCTACGCCCCCATGGACGGCAATGTAATAGAGATAAGCAACGATGAAGGGGAGACGGTAATAGGCGACGGCAAAAATGAAATTATGACTATATTTGACCCAAAGCGTCTTGATTTGCAGGTATACATAGATGAGACAGACATAGGCAAGGTCTCACGAGATATGGATGTGGAATATACGGTCAGCACCTACGACAAGCATATCTTCAAAGGAAAGATCGGTTCCATAAACATAAAGCCGTTGTCAAAAGATGGTGTCATATATTACACGGGTATCGTCACCGTTAATGAAGAATTCACTGATATGCTACGTCCTGAGATGACAGCTCACGTCAAGATAATCACCGACGAAAAAGATGTCGATATCGCCATACCAAACAGTGCGTTAAAGATATCTGAAGGTGCAGAAGTTGTGTACAAAGTCCTGGATCAGAACAAAAATTTGGTAGAAAAGATAGAGATAGAGACGGGAATCCGCGGGGAGAGGTATGTCGAGATTTTAAATGGGATAGATAAGGATGATCTGATCGCCACAAAAATTCTTCTGCCGTTAGAGCAAAAATAATGAAAACTATAATAAAGCTCTACGATATTTGTAAGACTTACTACACGGATGAAAGCAGCATTGATGTGTTAAAAAATGTTACCATGGAGGTGCATAAAGGCGACTTTATTGCGCTAATGGGAGTTTCAGGGAGCGGCAAAACCACTTTGATGAACATTTTGGGCTTTTTAGACACTCCAACTTCCGGAAAATTTTATTTCAACGACATAGACGTATCAAATATGCAAGACAGAGAACTGTCCAGTTTGCGAAATTCAAATATTGGCTTCATTTTTCAGAGTTTTTATCTCATCTCTTATGCGACAGTTTTGGAGAATGTGTTATTGCCAATAGTATATTCCGGTAAAGATGTGGCAAATTATCGATCAAAAGCGATGGGGTTGTTAGAAAAATTTGAATTATTAGAAAAAAAGAATAATAAACCGAACCAACTATCCGGCGGTCAGCAGCAGAGGATAGCAATAGCAAGGGCATTGATCAACGATCCGGAAGTAATTTTAGCCGATGAGCCAACAGGGCAGCTGGATACGGATACGTCAAAAACGATAATGAATTACATTACATCCCTCAATAAAGAGGGGAAAACGATAATAATAGTGACACACGACGACGACACTGCCAATTTTGCAAAAAATATTGTGCGGATTGTGGATGGTAAGATACTCAGATAGCTAAGTAGTAATTATTTTAAATTTAAGTTTACAACGAAAAAATAAGTTTTATAATAATGTCGTGTGGGTATGCACGGGGCCATAGCTCAGCTGGGAGAGCGCAACACTGGCAGTGTTGAGGTCAGGGGTTCGATCCCCCTTGGCTCCATTAGTGTAAACTTTGACTTTATATTTAGGAGATTCTGTCCACCAGGTTTTTTTGGAAAAATCATTTACCGGGAGGTACATATTGAGATGTTGCGTTATCTGTTTATAATTATGCTACTGACATTATCCGTGGCCATTTACTCTTGCCAGTCTTCAAAAGGGGAAGAGGCTCCCCAGGAAGAAGCTAACGCCCAAGAAGTTACGATTGACTTTGAGGACATGATCATGCTGGGGGCAAGTGATGCGTCACTGGAAGAGGAGGGCGACTCCTGTGCCACGCCTTTAAGCGACGTGGGTAAAGACGCCGATATGGTAGATCAAAGCTTGTATGGTATCCAAGCCGACCAAGAGCTGGTCGCTCAGAATGAGAACCTGCAGCAGCTTGTGGGAGAACAAGAGGCAGAGCTTGCATACAAAAGCTCCCAAATAGATACCCTCAACAAAAGAGTTGAGACTCTGACAGATGAAAATACGTCTTTGAAGAAGCAAAACGAACAATATGTGGATGAAGTAGCAGAGCTCACCTTGACTGTAAGCTATCAGGATGCACTACTGACATCTTTAGGAGATAGGGTAGAGTCTTTGAAGAAGAGCCTTATACTGTTCTTCGTACTGCTCCTCATATTGGTAGCGGTATCGGTATATCTGCTGCTCAAGTCCATCAGGAGCAAGACAGACGAGATCGACTCATCAAAGGATGTGACAGCAGTAGATGATGATAATAAGAGCGAAACCGCCCCTGCTGAAGAGGAGAGTGTTGCTGACACAGAAGCTTCAAAAGAGGTTATGATATCTCCTCCGGAAGACACCGGTCAAGCTACAGAAGAGAGCGAGGAAGAAGCCGTTGAAGAGAGTGAGGAAAGTGCAAAAGAGGGCGAGGAAGGTGAAGAGCAGAAACCTCAGCCAAAGAGAAGAGGTCGCCCACCCAAAAAGGTTGACCAGTAAGAAATATTGGTAATTATATCTTGGGGAAGACTTAAGTAAACAGGGTCTTCCCCTTTTTAACGTTATCTGTGGATTGTCAGTGACGATAAGTTTACTGATGTCCGCAGAGGTTTGAGTTGGAGTTTTTATGCTAAAAAAATACTTGATATCTCCAGGGCCCACTCCGGTGAAGGAAGAGATTCTTCTTGAGATGGCAAAGCCCGTGATGCATCACCGTACAGATGAGTTTTCTAAGATATTCTCTGAAGCTAGGAATGCTCTTGGCGACGTGTTCGGCACATCCAGCGAAGTGTTGATCCTATTAGGCAGCGGCACAGCAGCTATGGAGGCCGCTGTTGTCAACACACTGAATAGTGGAGACAAAGTTCTCATTGTCAACGGAGGGAAATTTGGCGAGCGTTGGATCAGCATATGCAACAGCTATTCGTTGGATGTTCACACCGTGGATATTCCGTGGGGCAAAAGTGTCTCTCCTGGGGACATAGAGAAGTTTCTTAAAGATAATGCCGATACCAAGGCGGTTCTTATGCAGTCAAGCGAGACATCCACCACGGTGTATCACCCCGTTGAGGAGATAGGCAGTATATTGTCCAGTTACAAAGATACCCTTTTCGTGGTTGACGGCATCACATCAGTGGGCGTGCACCCAATGCTCATGGATGAGTGGGGGGTGGATATATTGGTATCGGGCTCGCAAAAGGCTTTCATGCTCCCACCAGGCCTAGCCTTCATTGCTTTGAGTAATGACGCTTGGCTAAAAACTTCTGAATGTGTAACACCTAGGTATTACCTTGATCTCAAGAGAGAGTTAAAGAATCAAGTGAAGGATACTACGGCGTACACACCGGGTGTGAGCCTTATTTATGGTTTGAAAAAGGTCATGGAGATGCTTTATGAAGAGGGTTTGCCAAATGTTTTCAAACGCCACAAAGTGAATGCGGAAGCCACGCGTGCTGCCATCAATGCCCTTGGGCTAAAGCCTTTGGCAGAAGACCTGCCGAGCAATGCCGCCACCGGATTTTATCTTCCGGAAGATGTAGACGGCAATAAGTTTTTGAATGCCATGAATGAAAAGGTGGGTATCACCTTTGCCGGTGGGCAAGACCAACTAAAGGGGAAGATTGTGCGGATATCCCACTTGGGCTATCACAGCTTGTTTGACGTAATCATTGCTATCAGCGCCCTTGAGATGGGTCTTCGCAGATTTGGAGTGGAGATCGAGCTTGGAAGCGGCATCAGAGCTGCCGAAGAGATCCTTCAGGAGCATATCGGTATCTAAATGAGCAGTATTAACAAAAGCTTCTTTGCTCCCGATCATAAAAGGAAGGTGGCCAGGCTGGAAGCAAAGATCAGCGACGTTTTGTCATCCTACGGTTATCTTGAGCTTATTCTGCCCATTTACGAGTATTATGAAATACTCAAAGAGACCACAAAGGATTTCCGAGACGAGACGATAGTGAGGTTTATCGACAGGAACACGGGCAAATCCGTGGTATTGAGACCCGATTTTACACCTCAGGCTTGCCGCAGCGTCAGTAACTACATGTCGGGGTACCCTCTTCCCATAAGAGTTTCCTATCGCGGCAGAGTGTTTAGGAATGTTGTCATAGATACGGGCCTCAAAGCCGAAAGATATCAGATAGGTTGCGAGCTAATAGGTGCATCAGAGAGGGATGGCGACATAGAAATGCTTCTTATGGCGTCCAGAATCCTAAAATCGCTTAAGTTGAGCAACTGTAGCATCGCCATAAGCGATGTATCCATCTTGGACGAAATAGCCGCTATCATTCCTGAGCACAGCGGGAAATATTTTGAATTTTTACGGGCAAAGAATATCGATGCCATCGCAAAATTTTGCAAGAAGCACAACTTTAATACAGATATTGAGCCACTTTTGAAATATCTACCCATGGCTTTTGGTGGTTTGGATGTTTTTGACAAACTTTTGGGACTATCACGCTTCAGCAAGTCCCTTCACAGTAGGCTAGAGTATCTCCAAACGCTATTTACAAAACTGGCCAATTTTGGCATAAATGGGGATCTGGTTCTGTTTGATGCTTCAAGCGGAAATAACCAAAACTATTATACCGGCATCCATTTTGAAATTATTCATAAGCAATTGGGCAGAACTCTAGGCGGCGGAGGTCGTTATGACAACCTTATGGAGAAGTTTGGAGCAGATCTTCCAGCTTGTGGCTTAATGTTCCACATTGAGGAGTTGCTGCATGCTGGGGACTTTAAGCTAGAAAAGGAAAGATACGATTACTTAGTCGTAGGCATTGATAAGCACACAGAAGCTGAAAACCTGAGAGATCAAGGGAACAAAGTGCTGCATATATACGACAAGGGTATGATCGATCTGTTTAAAGAAAGATACATTATAGATAATATTATTTCGTAATTTTATTGCAAAAAAGATAAAATGCGAAAGTTAAGTTAACGGGAGTTTTTTATGTCTTGTACGATAGTCTTGGGCGCTCAATGGGGTGATGAAGGCAAGGGGAAAGTAGTCGATACTTACGCCCGGGAAGCCGATGTGGTTGTAAGGTTTCAAGGTGGGCATAATGCCGGGCATACCGTTTTGGTTGACGGCAAGCAGTATATTCTCCATCTGATACCTTCTGGTATAATACACCCCGATAAAACCAATATCATAGGCAACGGTGTTGTCATCGATCCTGCTGCTCTAATGTCTGAAATTAACGAGTTGATAGAATTTGGTATCGACTTTACAGGCAGATTTTACATAAGCGACAGGGCAAACATCATCATGCCATACCATAGAATATTTGACATAGCGAAGGAAAGCCTCAAGGGTGCTGGCAAGATAGGCACTACGGGTCGCGGTATCGGCCCCAGCTACATAGATAAAGCGGGGAGAGGAGGAATAAGGGTATGTGATCTATTTGACGATGACGTGCTTATGACAAAGCTGAAGGCAAATATTCATGAAGTCAATATCATAGGTAAGGCTTATGGGGTAAATGAAGTCTCTCTTTCCGAGATGCTAGACTACTGCAAAGATTATAGAGTTCAACTGGAGCCGTACGTAGCAGAAACATCCTACCTCATACACGATCATTATTCAGCTGGCAAAAAGATCATGTTTGAAGGAGCCCAAGGCTCCCTTTTGGATGTGGACTTTGGCACGTATCCTTACGTCACCTCCAGCAATTGTACTGCGGGCGGAGCATGCACAGGCTCAGGCATATCCCCGCGCTTAATAGACAATGTCGTAGGGGTGATCAAGGCATACACCACAAGGGTTGGCAGTGGCCCATTCCCTACGGAACTAGATGATGAAGTTGGGGAAAAATTGCGTAAAATAGGCCATGAGTTTGGAGCAACGACAGGCCGTCCAAGAAGATGCGGTTGGCTGGACTTGGTAGCCCTGGAATATGCCGTGAAACTCAACAGCATAAATTATGTGGCCCTGACGAAGCTGGACGTCTTAAGCCATTTTGACACCATCAAGGTATGTGTCGGATATGAAATAGATGGCAAAACTGTGGATAGATTCCCCGCAAAATTGACAGATCTAAACAACATCAAGCCGATATACGAAGAGCTGCCCGGCTGGAATGAGGATATTACAAAAGTAAAGTCCTATTCAGATCTGCCTGAAAATACGAAGAACTACATAAACTATATTAAAACAAAGCTGGGAATAGACTATTGTCTAATATCTGTGGGGCCAGACAGGGAAGAAGCCATTGTGTTGGGGAATGTTTTTTAGTTTTTTGTGAAAAAAAAATTGACATAAGTCCCCAGTTTTGATAAAAGCATAGTTCTTGACTTGAAAGGTCATGGTGTAGAGCCGTTAGCTCAGTTGGTAGAGCAGCTGCCTTTTAAGCAGCGGGTCATTGGTTCAAGTCCAATACGGCTCATTTTGTTCGTAGCCTCATAGCCCTAGATTGGCTTTTTTTTATCGGGCGTATGTGGCGGATTAGTAGATTATGAACAAAAATTAAGATCATAAAAAGGTTGCAAAAAATGGCATTACAGTCTACACTGTATGTCTTAGGCGGCGATTTTTTTGGTCTGTTTAGTTTGTTGTCCCCTTCGTCTAGCCTGGCCCAGGACACCGGCCTTTCACGCCGGTAACAGGGGTTCAAATCCCCTAGGGGACGTTTTTACATGATGGGTGGTTAGCTCAGCTGGGAGAGCATCGGCCTTACAAGCCGAGGGTCACAAGTTCGATCCTTGTACCACCCATATACTTACTTTTTCATCGGGGGCGTAGTTCAGTTGGTTAGAACGCTGGCCTGTCACGCCAGAGGCCGCGAGTTCGAGTCTCGTCGTCCCCGTCTTTTTCAAGGAGCGGAAGGTGCTCCTTTTTCTGTCATCTCCAATATTTTGAGCTGCAGTGAAGGTGTGGTCTGAATGACAATTTATTGTCATAGTTTTTATGCAAAAAAGCATAAACTGAATTATTCCTTTTCTGTGACGTTTCCAATATTTTGAGCTGCAGTGAAAGTATGATCTGAATGACAAGTTATTGTCATGGTTTTTATGCAAAACGAAACTAATCCGTGATCTGTATAAAAGGACGGGTGTCAAAAGTTATCCATCATAAGTACTTTTCTCCTATCTCCCTTTTTCGAACGATTTTCGACGGTGTACCGCAACTAACACTACAGGGCTCCACATCTCTCACCACGGTAGCGCCGGCTCCAACGACAGCGTGCTCACCAATATTTAAGCCATGAACAATGTTTGCACCCACACCTATATGCGAATAGCTTCCGATAAGGCAGTTGCCTCCGGTTGTAGCACTTGGAGCAAGGCTTGCGAAATCTTTCATAATCGAGTCATGATCCAAAGACGCCTTTGTGTTTATTATGCAAAATCTGCCGACTTCACACGATGGATTTATCACAGCGCCCGCCATAATGACGGTTCCCTCTCCCACACGCACATCTTTTGCAAGTGAAGCTGAAGGGTGTATCGCAGTGACAAATCTCACATCAGGCAACGCTTCTAAGACGCTGGTCGCCACTTCTGAGCGAATGTAGTTATCCCCAACAGCTATGAGCAATCCTTTCAGATTAAAGCTTTTGTAAATCCTTTCCAAGTCTGTGTCACACCCGAACACTTTATAGCCAAAAAAAGTATCTCCAACCTTTCTGCGCGGATCCAACAGTCCCACAAGATTGTATCTCTTCTCCTTCTCGACTATATCAATGATGACCTTCGTATGCCCAGATGCGCCCAAGATTGCGATATTTTCCAATGCTTGACCCCCATACCCAGCAAATATCAAGTAACCCCGTGTTCCTTTATGCTTTTGATCACATGAACGATATCTTTTGACTGCCGAATAATCCCGTTTATAAGCTCCCCTTCCATATAGTCGCCGCCCAATATCATTCCATTTTTATAAGCTTCTTTCCTCATACGATCAATATAGGTGCCGTGCCCTGCGAGATATTTAGGAAAGGCACGCTTCCAAGTAAAATCGAAGACGGTTTCTGGGCTTTTATCCAAATCAAACATTTCAGCTAAATCTTCCAACAGCACATCTTGAGCATTATCTCTGTAGAAATTTATCAAGTGTCGATACCTGCTGCCAAAAACCATGCTGCGTAGCAAAAGTTTGTTCGGTGCAACTTCGGGAAAAACGGAAGTCACGTTAAATACGTTGTTTAGTCTTCTTTTTTCAAGCCTCGGGAGATAGCAGGATGAAAACCTATTCATACGCGAAATATTCGTCTCATCAAAGAATGTATTCATCACATATACAGGTGAGTATTCTACCCCCCCAAGCATTTCTGCCAAGGGCAAACTGACACCTTTTGCCAAATTACGAGCAGAATACGCCGGTACAAAAAACACAGGGATATCAAATTCATAAACGCCCTTGGTAGTAGACACGGAAAAACTGGAATTATTTTTCTGAACAGCCTCGACATGGGCATCTGTGACAAATTCAACATTGGAAGAGCATTTATCAACTATATCCGCAACCCCCTTGCTCATTCCCCCTCTGTAAGTTAATATCTGATTGATAAACAGGCTATCCGCCTCTTTTTTGTTTGCGTATCTCTTGTTCCCCTTGAGCACAGAACCATATTGCTTCTCTATCTCTAGAATTTTCGGCAAGCCATATCTCATGGTAATTTCTTCGGGATTGTTACCGTAGATACCGGAGTAGTAAGGAGAGAATATAAATTCGTAAAACTCGTTGCCAAAACGTCTTTTAATAAACTCGGCAACGGTCTCTTCCTTTTGGTCTTCCCGTCTGGGGACCCATCTCTCATTGTATGTGCGAATCTTGCTATTTAAGCTTATAATAGGACTGTAGATCAGATCTCTCTGATTTTTTGGAGATTCTAAAAATCTTCTGCCCCGCATGATATGAAATTCGTTGCTAAGCGTTTTGCCAACAATAATATTTTCATCCAACCCTGCGTCCTTCAGCAAAAGGAGCAGCCCCAGATCATTGGTAGAGAAGTAGCCAAATCCGTTTTCATAAATACTGCCTTCATAGCAATTCGAACGAACAGCCCCGCCAACCCTATCCTTTCTCTCGATCAGGGTGACATCGGCTATATTCTCCATCGCAAGGTAATAGGCAAGGGCCACGCCACCAAGTCCGCCACCAATTATTCCTACTCTCATACATCAACGCCTATTTACACTGACCACCAAGATCATCCGGATGATTTACCGGCACAAAAGCAAAACTCAGGTCTCTGCTTCCTTTCAGCTCACTGCACAGTCTTGCATATAAGCGCCTCTTAGCTTCACTGTTTGCTTCGCCAAACGGTTTGACCTGAAGCTTCATAATGACTCTAGAACTGAAGTCAACTCCGGATAACGTATTTTCGGCAATATCATCCACAAGCTTTATGGCATCAGATGAACTCAACGCTTTTTCGGATTTGATTTGATCGATGTAACCCATAACCGCCAAGTAGTCAAAACCCGCATCAAGCATGGAGTCCAAACTCTGACTATACCAAGCAAGCCCATCTTTAGGGTAGATGGGAGTTTCATAGTAAACATTTCCAGCAAATCGTATCTTAGGGTTAACCATATGGGCATTTAGCATTATTGTTCCATAAAGCTCCATCAACTCTTCATTTTTAAATGAAGCCCATTTGTAAAAGTCGTCAGTGTAACCGCTAAAAACCTTCTTGCCATTGTACACTTTAGTACCTCGAAAGACCTTAGATATATCGAATTTTTCGCCGGTCTTAAAATAATACTGTTCAGCAGCCTCAAGGCTTGCGCCCTCTGTATACTTGTAGATAAAGTCGTCTTGGAAAAGGATGCCGTCGATGTCGTATGAGGCCAAATCTTGAAAAAGGTTTAATAAAATGTATCTGACGTGGGGATGGAATATGCTCGCTCCATAGCCATTCACAACACCCCCGTCAGGAGAAAATGCTTTTTCCATAAGCCCTTCTGTCTTGAGAAATGTCACGACCTGCTCGCCATCCATCCATAAACCTTTATGTCATTGAGGCGAGCGTAATGTATCACTTCACTCAAGAGATCACTGACGGTGCAGGCATAATCCGTTTCAAAATATACGCCACTGTCGCAACTGTTCGGAAGACCGAGATGAACCCTATCACCTTTATTGTGAAATACTCTAAAAAAGACTGTGTCCACATCTTTTGCGGATAAATCCTTGAAGAAGGCGTCCATATTGCCAGAATAAGCTGAATTGAGGACAAACACCTGAGCGCCGTTAATCTTAGGATAGGCGTCAAAAACGAGCTCCATCCTTGATGCATAGACACTACCTGAGATGACTACTGCAAACAAAAACAGCAACGAGACCGCAAACAGGCGCCCACAACTCAACATGATCAATAGACTCTGACAAGTATCGTTTCCATACTGTACACGTCTGCGTAGTGTCTTTTAAGGGCTTCAATCTCTTCTCTATTGTCCCCTATTCCGAGCCTAATTCTATAGAAAGTGCCGTGGGGCAAGTTTGCCATCACTACGTAAGCGTCAGAAATAGAGAAGTTCTGCCTCAGCTTACGCATTTCACCCATGGCAGCTTCTTGATTTGTCAACGCCATGTACTGCAGGGCAAATTGACCATAAGCGGGCTCTTCACCTTCCGATAAAAACTCAGGAATGTCATCAGCGGCAACACTGTCGACAAGGGGCGCTTGCACCGGAGGTGTCTGCGTCTCCTCAGGAGCAGGTTGTGTAGATTCTGGCGCAGGTGGGTTGTTTGAAGGCGCTACAGGATCCTTATCCGCATAGTCTGAAAAGTCGTAAACAAATTCGTCATCATCCGAAGAGCCAAAAACGTCACCACCACTCGAATCGCCATCTCCAAACGCGCTCTGTTCTGCAATGCCATCCCTTGCCAAATTTTCATCACCCTTCATAAAAGAATTGCTCAAGAAAATTATACCGTAAACCGTCAACCCAAAGGCCACTATAATCATAAATATGATAACCAAAGCTTCCTTAAAACTGCTCCGATTATTGTCTTCATTTCCGTATGACATAAAAATACGCTCCATATACGATTGTAAACCGTCATGTTAATATATTTATAATACATTTACTACAATTTTACTGCATTTTTTCCAAATACAGCACACTCACATCCTCTCCGGAGCAGATACTCCCAAGAGATGGAGTCCAAACGCAACCGCACTTGCAACCCCTTTTGCTAGAGACAAACGGGCATTCGTGAGGTTCTCGTCATCCTCCATGATGATCTTATGATTGTAGTAGTAGTTGTGGAACGCAGAAGATAAGCTCTTAAGAAAATACACAATCTTATGGGGCTCTCTGCTCAACGCTGCAGACTCTACAACACCCTTAAGCTCGCAAATTTTCTTAATTATATCTATCTCACTCTCTTCGGTTAATCTGTCTATGCCTTGCCCTGCTTTAAACTCTATACCCCTCTCCGACGCATTTTTTATAAGGCTGCAAACCCTTGCATGGACATACTGGATATAAAATACGGGATTTTCATTGCTCCTGCTTTTTGCAAGCTCTATATCAAAGTCAAGTTGTGAATCTATGCTTCTCATGAGGTAAAAAAATCTCGCCGCATCCACTCCAACCTCATCTATCAACCACTTGAGGCTAATAAAACTCCCCTTTCTCGTGGACATAGATATTCTTTCACCACGGCTCACGAGATTCACCATCTGTATGAGATCTATATTCATGGCACCCAAATCGAGCCCTAACGATTCAACGGCGCACTCGAGCCTCTTGACATACCCGTGGTGATCTGCTCCCCACACGTTTACAATTTTGTGAAATTTCCTGTCAAATTTATTTTTGTGATAAGAGATGTCTGAAGCAAAATAGGTGTACTCGCCACTATTTTTCCTTATAACCCTGTCTTTGTCATCACCATACTCTGAAGAGAGAAACCACCAAGCTCCATCCTTTTCCAGAATGGCGCGCCTTTCTCTTAAAAGGTCGATGGACGCCTCAACATCACCACCTTCATACAGCGAGTTTTCACTGAACCACGAATCAAACTCCACATTAAACTCTTTCAGCTCACCTTCAATAGTAGCAAGTATGATTTTAGCACCAGAAACTTTACAGATCTTAAGCGCCTCATCTTCTGGCATGCTGACGAGATTCGGGTGAGCATTCATAAGTTCATTTGCAACGTCAACTATATAATCCCCCTGGTAGCCATCTTTCGGAAAAGGATAATCTTTGCCGCTCTTTTCACAAGCCCTCGAATAGATACTCTTTCCCAAGTTATCCATCTGGCTGCCCGCATCATTCACGTAGTATTCCTTCATAACATTGAAGCCTGCAGCACCAAATATCCTGGCGATACTATCTCCGTAAGCCGCTCCCCTGCCATGCCCCACATGAAGTGGGCCTGTGGGATTTGCACTGACAAACTCCACAATAACATCCTGCCCCATCCCTATGTCAGAACGAAATATAGCGGTATCTTCCAAAACTCGTCCCAGGTAATCCCTAAAATAGGAAGCATCTATCCAAAAATTCAAGAAACCCACTCCGGCAATTTCCACCTTCTCAAGGTAAGGAATATCCAGCCCCTGCACAATCTCTTTTGCTACATCGTGGGGAGATTTGCGGAACACCTTTGCAAGACTCATGGCAACATTTGATGCGTAGTCACCATTTTTTTATCCCCGGAACCTCAACAAGAAAAGCGGGCAAATCACCCTCATGCCCAATATCAGCGACCATCTCACTCACTCTTTTCACGAGGCTTTCATAAATTTTTCTTTCCATCAATTTAAAAACTCCTTTACAATGTAGATAGAATAAAAATTATATATTGATAATTTCTTTTTTATATTAGATGATATGGTAAAAATGAGAAGCAAAATATCTGATTTCAACATACTTTTATTGGGGACAGACACTCTTGCTTTGCAAAAAGCTGTTAGCGGTAGCTTTCACGCTGCGGGTGTCGATGTGCTCGTTCTCGATCCTGAGAATGGTCTCCTGGTATTTCAAGAACTTAAGCCGGATGTGCTCGTAGTGAGTATTGATGAGGAAAAAGCGGAATATCTCAAATTAATCAAGAGAATATGTAAAGAGAATGAAACCATCAAAGCCCTCGTGATCGTCACACTTTGCAAAAATCTCAAGGAAGACTTCTGCGAAGAGGTTAGAAGTAACCAACAGATCAAGATCTTTCCATCCGATATTCAGAGTTTCCTCAGCGTAGTGGGTACCTACTCGGACATAGTAATGGCAAAAAAGTCTACAGTGGCACAAGCAAAATTTCTCGACGACATCTTGGGGGAGATAAAACTCCACACGGTATATATCGAGAACGGACATATCACCAGCATAAGCGAACACTTCAATGCTTTACTCTCGGGATACACTGAAGAAGGAGAGGTAAAGAGCACTTCCGAAATCTTTCGGTACGATGATAACTATTTTACAGATAGCGTACCGGTGGACATGAGCGTACTGCTCATGACTATAGAGAAGGAAGGAAAGGGAATGGTCGTAAAGGTTGGCAATGCCTCGAACAGCAACGTATGTTATTTCCTGGCAAACAGATATTCTGTGGAGGGCAAAAAGGACGGCGATCAACTCGGCTTGGAAATCACCCACATATTGACGTTCATGGATATTACGGATATAGCTACGGAAAGGGATTCGTACTTGATCAAGGCACACGTTGATGAGCTGACAGGAGCGTACAATCGTTATAAGCTGTTTCTTGATCTGAGCAAAGAGATAAGGAGATCCGACCGCTATAAGAATGATTTGTCCATAGCGTTTATGGATTTGGACAACTTCAAGTACATCAATGACAACTACGGCCATGACGTCGGAGACACTGTGTTAAGACAGTTTGCAGCAGCTATTCTGGACACCACGAGAAACACTGATCTTCTGTTTCGCCTTGGGGGAGATGAGTTTCTTCTAATGATGCCGGAGACATCTATCATCTCCGCAGGAGGTGCTGCTGAGAGGATCAAGTCTGTTATAGAAAAAACGGAATGGGAAGCTCCATGCCCTATCAATTTTAGCTGCGGCGTCACGACGTACAGCAGCGGAGAAGGACAAGAAGAATTCATAAGAAGAGCCGATAGGGCAGTCTATGAAGCAAAAAAAGAGGGGAAACACCGTGTAGTTGTCAAACACGCATAAAAAATGAACAATCTACAAATTTTCTAACTTCATGTCACCAAATTTAATCAACTTTTTCTTCCTCATAAATTCAGATATGCCAAGGGAGATTATCCCGGGCAATAAAAAGTAGATAAACACTATTTTGTCAGGACAACCGTGCTGCCGCCCATCTCTTCAAAGGACAACAGAGGGCCAACAAGCCCAGCCGTACCCATGCCTGCGCCATATTTTGAATTTTCCATATGAAGTAGTGTGGTGGCTATGGGGCCAAGTATCGCGGAAGTTAGTATCGTGGGCAGCCATATTAAGGGTCTTAACATTATATTTGGCATCTGAAGCATCGAGGTGCCTAAGCCTTGCGCTATTAGCCCTTTAAATCCGTTCTCTCTGTAGCTTGAAACGGCAAATCCCACCATCTGTGTAGCACATCCAACAGTAGCAGCTCCTGCCGAGATACCGGACAAACCCAGTATTATTGCCATAGCAGCAGAACTTATGGGCAAGGTCAACAACATCCCCATAATAACAGCAATCAGCATCCCCATGATAAACGGCTGCTGGAGAGTTGCATAGTTAATCACCTCTCCGAGGAGCAGCATCAGCTTGGATATTCCAGGTCCCACGGCTATTCCAGCAAAACAGCCCACAATCATAGTAACAGCAGGCGTTACAACTATATCGAGAGAAGTTTTTTGAGAGACTATTCTGCCAGCTTCGACACCAGCCAACACAGCAACTAAGGCTCCTAAAGGATTGCCCGGGCCTTGCAATAAGACATCCCCACTCACGAGCAACGTTCCACCTGTGAGAAATGAAGCATATGCTCCGAATGTACCGGATACGACAGAAGCCAATACAACCAGCCTGCTACCACCCAGGCTCAACGCCACTGCAACCCCAATTCCGGCACCCATCATCACAGTTGCAACAGCACCCAAGGATACAAGGAAATTTCCCACAACAGGATAATCAGAAAAGAGCAAACCCAACTGTCTAAGTATCAAACCAACGATCAGCGTGGCAAACAGACCCACGGCCATTGAGGACAGCGTCTTGATGACATATCTCTCGTACAGTGCCTTCAGCCTCACTTAAACAAACGCTCCATAAAGAAAACAGCAGAAAGAACGTCGATAGCTGCTATTTTTACCGAGGAAGCACACAGTCACAACGTCAAAATATCCCAACCGACGATATTTAAGGACTTGCACTAATCGCCATATTTTACGGCACAACCCACAACGTTGAATCCTGCGTCAACATACATAACCTCTCCAGTGACACTGCGAGCAAGATCGCTGGCAAGAAATACAGCGGTATCTCCTACCTCTTCAATGGTGACCATTCTTCTCAAGGGTGCAAAATCTTTAAAAGCTCCGACAATATCCTTAAATCCGGATATTCCACTGGCAGCCAAAGTCTTGATAGGGCCTGCAGATATCGCATTAATTCTGATCCCTTTTTCGCCAAGATCGCAGGCAAGGTATCTTACAGAACACTCAAGGGCAGCTTTTGCAACGCCCATAACGTTGTACTTGGGAACAACTTTTTCAGCGCCGTAATAGGTCATCGTTATGATATTACTCCCTTCAGCCATTAACGGCTCAAAACCCTTCACAAGTCCAACAAGGGTGTAAACACTAATGTCCATGGTGGTATTAAAAGCGTCACGCTCAGTGTCCACGTAGCGAGTTTCAAGAGCTTCTCTCGGAGCATAAGCCACGGAATGAACGATAACATCCACTTGGCCAAATTTCTCCTTGGTCAGCTCGACAGCATTTGCAATCTCTTCGTCACTACTTAAATCACACTGTTCGCAAATGGTGGCATTCAATTGCTTTGCAATGGGAGCAGCTCTCTTGCCGATCATCTCATTTGCATAGAATACGCCAAGTTCCGCACCCTGATCGACAAATGCCTTTGATATGCCGTAGGCAATACTCTTATCATTCGCAAGACCAAATATTAAGACCTTCTTACCATCCAAAAGACCCATTAACGTTCCTCCTAAAAAACAAAATTTTATAAGATTTAAAAAAATACAATCTAGCGATTGTAGGTCTTTTTTCAGAAATAGTCAATCAGTTTCATTACGCTATCAATCAGCACGACCTCAGATTTTGCAGGCACTGCAACCATGCTCGGCACGTAGAATTTTCGCACTCCAAACTTGTACGCCTCATTGATCCTCCCCTCCATGTTCGGCACCGTACGCACTTCTCCGGTAAGCCCGACCTCACCTATGAACATTTTGTCAAAACCGATACCACTTTCCCTATATCCGGAAATGAGAGCTGCACATATGGCCAGATCTGCCCCGGGTTCATTTACCTTCATTCCTCCTGCCACATTGAGATAAACATCCGCGACGCTCAAATTCACCCCCCCTTTCTTCTCCAGTATGGCAATGAGCATCACAAGGCGATTAAGATCAAAACCCATACTGTTCCGCTTCGGAAATTGAAAGAATGAAGTGGATACAAGGCTCTGTAACTCAACCAACAACGGTCTGCTCCCCTCCATAACGCTGCATATGCACTTGCCAGGGACAGGAACGCTTGACCCTCTATCGATAAATTTATTGAAATCCGTCTCCAAAAGTCCCTTTGAACTCATCTCAAATATGCCGACCTCATTTGTAGAGCCGAAACGATTCTTGACGGAACGCAAAATTCTGACACCTCTATTGTAGTCACCCTCAAAATAGAGAACTGTATCTACCAAATGCTCTAAAACCTTCGGGCCGGCAATAGATCCGTCCTTGGTTATTTGACCTACGATGAGCACAGTGATGTTTTGACTTTTTGCCCTTTCCACCAGCTTATAGGTGATGTATTTGACTTGGGACACGGTCCCGCCAGCAGAAGCCATTGTCGAAGTTGTCACGGTCTGTATGGAGTCCACAATTAGGAATTCCGTATCAATACCGTCGCACACTGAGAGGATATTCTCCAAAGAATTTGTGGGGAGCAACTCCAAATTTCCCGAATTGACACCCAGCCTATCGGCACGCATCCTTATCTGGATAGCTGACTCCTCACCGGACACATAGAGAACTTTTTTCCCAGCAGTGTCCAATAGTCCCGCTATTTGGAGCATAATCGTCGATTTTCCTATCCCCGGCTCACCCCCAATCAAGATGACTGAACCTTGGACTATTCCACCACCCAAGACCGTGTCAAACTCATTAATGCCAGAGAGAAATCTAGATACGTCCACATCTTTGATCTCGTCAAGCCTTACGGATTTTGCAAATGTAACCGGGGCAACACCCGGAGAAGTCGCTCCTTTTATCTCCTCTTCTATGGAGTTCCAAGTGCCGCATTCTGAACACTTGCCCATCCATTTAGGAAATATCGACCCACAGTTACCGCACACATACACGGTCTTAATTTTTGCCATGGCAACACTTGTGAAATAAATATTTATCAAAAAACCTTTCAGGAATAATAATCATACAAAGCCCTCACACTCTCTCTACTCCTCAAATGATATAGATGGTAAAGAAATTTATCCGGGAAGAAATTCAATATATTCTCGTCTGGTATACCAGCATCTTGGGCCATTTTAAGCGATTCCTCAACATCCCCGACATCTGAAGACACGTGGCAATCACTAGATAGCACCACAGGCAAGCCTATGTTTGCCGCAATTTCTGCAATTTTCTCACAATTTGCCCGGCTGCCGGCTCTCGTACCCATCAGGGAGCTGTTGTTTAGCTCAACCAAGACGTTGTATTCCAAAGCCTTCCGTAAAACCGCTTCATAATCCACCGGAAAGCTTGGATTGCCTAAGTGTCCAATGACATCAATCTGCCCCCTTGTGATAGCATTTATCATGGCGGAAGTGTTGTGCAGCACACCCATGTCATCAATTACAGCATCATGGAAACTTCCTATTACCATATCGAGGTATTTAAAGCAGATGTCCGGCACATCAATAATGCCATCCTCATCCAGGATATTTGCCTCGACGCCACGCAATATGTAGACGCCCTGCACAATTCTCGGAATTATTCGTTGGGAAAGAATATGATAATAGTTTACACCGCCCGGATATGAAGCCGCGTGATCCGTTAAGGCGATCATCTTTAGACCTTTGGCACTTGCAACAGCTGCTAACTCCTCCATGGTTGAATGGGCATGACCGCTTGCAACGGTGTGGCAATGTGTGTCTATTAAGATATTCATAAAACCAACCTCAAAGAATTATCTGATAAATGCCAGTGCAAAAAGCACGAGCAACCATCTACTGCCATACTTTATGGGCATCTTAAGGTTAATCTTCATTGAGCAAACTTTCAAGGGTAGTCTTTTTATAATCCACATTCATGTGCTTATAAGCGACATGGGTAGCAACCCTGCCCCGGGGAGTTTTCTTCACAAATCCGTTGTATATGAGATAAGGCTCGATCACATCCTCCAACGTATCCTTCTCTTCCGAAGTAGCAGCCGCCAACGTCTCTATCCCCACAGGGCCGCCTTCATACTTCCCTATGATCGCAGACAGATACCGTCTATCTGAAGAATCTAAACCTTGAGCATCAATATCGAGCCTCTTAAGCCCTTCACTTGCAACACCGATGTCTATTAAGCCATCATTTAAAATATCGGCAAAATCCCTCACCCTACGCAATATCCTGTGGGCAATTCTCGGCGTACCCCTGCTCCTCTTGGCAATTTCAAGGGCAGCTTCTTCGGATATGCCGACATTCAACACCTTTGAACCACGCAAAACAATCGTTGCCAAATCATCGTCTGAATAAAACTCGAGACGCATTATCATCCCAAACCTATCCCTCAGCGGAGAGGTGAGAAGCCCCGCCCTGGTGGTCGCACCTACTAAAGTGAATCTGGCCAAGTCTATCCTAATAGTCCTAGCAGCGGGCCCTTGCCCCACTATTATGTCAAGCTTATAATCTTCCATGGCAGGATAGAGTATCTCCTCCACGGCGCTGTGAAGGCGATGAATTTCATCGATAAAAAGCACATCTCTATCATTTAGATTTGTCAATATTGCGGCTAGATCTCCGGATTTTTCTATGGCAGGTCCACTGGTAACTTTTAGATTGACCCCAAGCTCATGGGCAATAATATGCGCCAGGGTGGTCTTGCCAAGACCGGGTGGACCATAAAACAGACAGTGATCAAGGCTCGTCTCTCTCTTGATGGCAGCTTTCACGAAGACCTTGAGATTTGCAATATTCTGCTTCTGCCCAATATAGTTTTCAAAATCCACAGGGCGGATAGAATCTACAAAATTTTCCCCTTCTAAAACCTCTCCAGAGTAAATATCTCTATCCATCATCCCGTCAATTTTTTCAACGATTTGCGAAGCAGATCTTCAAAAGAATCGCCCTCCACAAAAAGTTCCTTAATAGCCCTATCTATGTCTGCCCCCTTGTAACCAAGATTTTCAAGGGCACTCGTAACATCCGCCTTAATGGAACTCAAAGGAGCTTCAGCACAACTTGAAATGGATATCGCCCGCACACACTTGTCCTTTAGCTCCAACACCATCCTTTCCGCAGTTTTCTTGCCAATACCCGGCAATTTTGCCAACCTTTCCCACTCATTATCCGCAATCATAGCCATCAGCTCATCAAGACCAACGCTACCCAGGATACCCAAAGCTATCTTAGGCCCAATCTTGGAAACCGACGTGAGGAGAAAAAAAGCATCCTTCTCCTCCCTGCTAAAAAAACCGTAAAGTAAGTCGCAATAAGAGTTCCCTTCGCTCTTCAACGTATGAAATACGTACAACTTTACATCCCCCCCAACCTCCGGCAGAGATGAATACGTAGACAGGGACACCAGTATTTCATAACCGATACTGCAGGTCTCTAAGACAACCCTATCTGTGGCTTTTTCCACTAAATTCCCGCGTATGTAGGAATACAAACTTCAATAACCTCTCATTTCATGATAAGCCAAGGTGATAGCACAAGCAAGAGCATCAGTAACATCAAGGGGCACACCATCGAGCTGCCTGTTTATATGCAGTTCGACCATTTTTTTCACCTGTTCCTTAGAAGCTTTGCCGTATCCTGTAAGCCCCTTCTTGATCTGAAGAGCCGTAAACTCCCTCACCTCAATCCCCCTGCTCACCACAGAAGCAATGGAAGCCCCACGAGCTTGACCCAACAGGAGAGCACTTCTAGGATTAACAGAATGAAAAACATCCTCCACAGCAACGACGCTCGGCTTATATTTGTCTATCACATCGGACAAGCCCACAACTATCTTGCTCAATCTTTTGGGCAGATCGTCCCCCGCAGACGTTTTTATAACAAAATGGGAAACGTACGCAACGCCCCCGTCACGTCCTTCGATTAAGCCAATTCCGGTTTGTCCAAGCCCTGGATCTATACCCAAAAAAAGCAAAGGGATTAACCTAATTCCTCGATATCTCTTTCATCAAAGTCCATGTTACAATACACTTCCTGAACATCGTCCAGATCCTCTAAACCATCTATCAGATTCATAGCCTTTTTTAAGTCATCCCCTGCAAGATCTACGCTATTTTTCGGCTTCATGATCACATCCGCATAAGTCGTCACAAATCCGCCTTCGGCAACCCCGTTCTTCACAGCTTCGTAACTGCCCGCTTCACAAACTATTTCAAACACATCCGCATCAAGATAAACATCTTCCGCCCCAGCTTCCAAAGCACAGTTGATAAGAGTATCCTCATCCACGCCCTCAGTGCTTATATGTAACACCCCTTTCCGTTCAAACATCCAAGAAACGCTACCATTTTCCCCCATGCTTCCGCCTCTCTTTGAAAGGGTGTGGCGGACTTCGCTCACTGTGCGATTTTTGTTATCCGTCAGGGTACTTATCAAGATGGCAACGCCGCCCGGTCCATATCCCTCATAGTAAATATTCTCAAAATTTGCACTACTACCCTCTCCAGTCCCCCTTTTGACTGCCCTATCTATGTTGTCTTTAGGCAAATTCACAGAACGAGCCTTCTCAAAAGCCAATCTCAATCTAGGGTTCATGGAAGGATCGCCACCACCCTCCTTTGCAGCAACTGTAATCTCTCTGGCAACTTTTGTAAATATTTTGCCCCGCTTCGCATCCTGAGCGGATTTTCTATGTT
>JAQGDQ010002397.1:42555-88166 GCA_030141605.1 Tubiluchus corallicola
GGAGTATGACTACGTCATATTTACAAGTGCTGTAACGGTGGAGCACTTCAAAGAGCATTTTGCAGACTATTCGTTTGGTAAAATAATATGTTTGGGAGAAGCGACAGACAACACCCTGCACAAACATACCGGCAAAAGAGCAGATTTTATACCGACAAAATCCACTTCCGGCGGGATAAAATCTTATTTTGACGGCCTTGATATCGAAGGGAAGCATTTTTTCCTTCCCGGAGCTGATTCGCGCTGGCAACCTCAATGAGTATTTTGTCAATTTTAGAGCAGCCGTCACTGCATAAATATATACAGACCATGCCGATAATAATTTATCTGAGAGTTATGTCGATAGTTTTTTAGAAGCTTACCTTATCAAGGTCATAACGTTTTGCTCCCCATCTGCGGTAAAAGCGTTCCTCGCCCAAGCAGAAATCAAGAATGATGTACAAACTGTGGCAATAGGCGCAACCACAGGAAATTATCTGGTAAAGCAGGGAATTGATGCCCAGTACCCTAAAAAATATTCTATTAAAAGTATGGTAAATATCCTATAATGCCCTTCGGAGGTGTTTTTTATGGAGCAGACACCCATTAAGCGCAACAGAAGGCTGCGTAGCTCTGAGGGCGTTCGCAAACTTGTCAGGGAGACGGCTTTGGATGTTTCCGATCTCATCTATCCGCTATTTGTTGTGGAAGGGGCAGGGATTAAGCGCGAAGTTCCATCCATGAAAGAAGTTTATCAAATGAGTGTTGACAATGTTGTCAAGGAGTGCGAACTTCTCTGTGAACTTGGCGTATTGGGCGTTATTCTGTTTGGCATACCTTCCTTCAAGGATGAGCTCGGTAGCTCAGCACACCTTGAGGATGGTGTGATACAGAGAGCTGTCGCTGAAATAAAGTCAAGATGTCCCAGTCTTATAGTTATTACCGACGTATGCCTATGTGAATACACAAGCCATGGACACTGTGGTGTTATAACTGACGGCATTGTTGACAACGATAGAACATTGCCTATACTTAGCATGGAGGCTTTGAGTCATGCAAAAGCGGGAGCGGATATTGTGGCTCCAAGCGATATGATGGACGGCAGAGTGAGACACATGCGACAAACCCTCGACGTGAACGGTTTTTGTAATGTGCCGATCCTGAGTTATGCCGTGAAGTATGCGTCAGCGTATTATGGCCCATTCCGCGATGCTGCGATGTCTGCGCCGTCTTTTGGCGACAGGCGCACCTATCAGATGGACTACGCCAACAGAAGGGAGGCCATCAGGGAAGCGCTGTCAGACATCGACGAAGGGGCGGATATAGTCATGGTAAAACCTGCCCTAGCTTATCTTGATATTGTTAGGGAGATAAAAGACGTTGTAAATGTCCCCTTAGGGGCGTACAATGTGTCTGGAGAATATTCCATGATAATACAAGCTGAAGCTGCCTCGCTGATAGACGGAGACAGTGTCATCATGGAGACCCTGACATCTATGAAACGCGCAGGAGCCGATATCATATTCACCTATTTTGCAAAAAGAGCTGCTGCTACGCTTTTGAGGTAAGGTTAAACTATGTGGCAAAATAACGTCGCCTTCAGATGGCGCAAAGACAACGTTGACCCCATTGTGGTAGACCTGGAATTGATAGATGAGCTTATCGCTCTGGATGAGCAAAAACGCATAATTTACAAAAATATAGATGCGTTCACAAGAGGGAAGCCAGCTTTGGATATGTTGCTATGGGGAGAGCCGGGTGGCGGAAAATCCTCCATGGTGAAGCTGCTGTTGCGGGATTTCAGCGACAGATATCTAAAGGTTGTGGAGTTTGACACAGGGTACGTCAAGAACGTCTACGGCCTTTACAAGCTGGTAAGAAGACAGCCTTACTACTACGTCATATTTTTTGATGATCTCTCGTTTGACACGAACAATGAAGCATATCGTCAGTTTAAGTCTATCGTGGAGGGCGGGCTTGAAGAAAAGCCGCGTAACGTAATATATACGGTCACCACAAACCGCAGATTCCTCATGGGAGCAACCGCAAGGGATAGCAGTGACGACATATTTGAAAGGGATGAAGATCATGAGAGACTCTCCCTTTGCAACCGTTTTGGTCTCACCGTAAGGTTTTCAAGCCTGGAGCAGCCCGATTTTTACAAGATCGCTACATACTACCTCAAAAAGTTTAAAGTGGCCCCATTTGAGGGCTGGGAAAAAGAAGCGGAATCTTTTGCTCTCAATAAAGGCGGTAGATCTGGCAGGACAGCAAAGCAGTTTGCAATATACAAATCTGTAGTATCGTAAACTGGATCACACTTTAGATGATATTACAAAAAATAAATAGAAAATCGATTAGAGCAAGTTTTTTTGCATCAGGTGCCAACTGGGTACAAATTTTTAGGAGATGCTGTAAAGATGAACAAGGAACAACTTACAACAAAAATTTCTAATATGACAGACCTTACAAAGGGCGACATCACCAAGTTTTTGAACGCTTTCACGGAAGCCGTTGTTGAAGACCTGCAAAACGGTGGTAAAGTATCCCTGGTAGGCTTTGGCGTATTCAAGGTCACAGACCGTGTGGCGAGGAAAGGCTACAACCCGAATGGCGGAAAGAGATAGACATACAGGAAGAAAACTCAAAGTTTCAACCCGGAAAAGGCTCAAGGATGTCGTCGGCAGATAGACCTTAGAATGTAGCCGGTGGGGATATATCATCTGGGGGCTTTTCGGCAAATTCGTATTTTTCATGGACATATAAGCTGTAACGTCCCAAAGCACACTCATTCCCAAAAAGGTTTAGTTCGATTTATCTACAGAATTTATCAGGTAGTCTATCAACAGATCTTTTTCTTTGTGTGCTTCGTCGTTTTCTATCAGCCAGTTTGCAAATGTTCTTGCTTGGTCCAAATTTTGGAAACATACGGTTGCTCTGCCCGCCTCATCAAAACATTCCGTGAAGATGACATTACTTAAAATCGGCGTTTCCACTTTCTCAGGGATTATCGGCTCTGTCGTGACGCATATCCGTGAGCAACTCATTGATAGTATTAGCATGCTCTGTAGCACTATCAGCTTCTTCCACTCTATTTTTTCGCAAAATAGTCTCATCCTTCACTCTTCCCACGGCATTAATGTAGTCTTCATAATTCTCTTTTATCCCCCTTAATTCTCTCTTAAGAGAATAAAGAGTTCTTCTCATATCAAGATACTTGCTCCTGTAATGAAGCAACCCAACAGCGCTAACAACAATAGCCGCCACTGCACCAATTGTCCCTATTATCCTTTCTTTTAACATCACTGCACCTTTTCACTCTCTCCCTTTGCCTGAGATGCCTGCACTTTTGCATCTCCATACCCCTTTATCCCCACGTAAGCCGGAAGAGTGCCCGCCAATATGGGCATAGTTAAGCCTAGCCAACTCTCAGAATATCCATGCAAAATAGATAATACGCCGAATACCCCTACATATGCGGAAGCAATGATTACAGTTATAAATTTTCTGCTATTAATCTTCTTCTTCATACGTATATCCACATTTTATTTTCAGATTTATCTTTATCTACGTCCACATGAACGAATGTTTCGCCAACCCCTATTCTATTGAAACCAACCCTGATAAACGCATCTATCATGAAAAATCGCTCATCAGCACCACAGACAATATCCACAGCCAACCCCCTTAGATGTGAAGAGTTTTCACTCCCCCCTACGCTCCTATTGTGCGGTACACATCTGTATCCACTGGAAACCACCATAGGCTTTCCATACATTTTTCTAGCCCTGTCGATGGTTTTGCACAACGATGGAGAAATGTACTCCTCGCCACAACCGCATTTACAGGCAAATTCACCTTTTTTGAAGTAATTCACGATGCACTCCTTACAACTTCCCACACGAGCCTACTCACAACCACTGCGAGTATGCCTAAAAAAAGTTTGTCTCTATTTTCAACCCTTGTGTGTGTTTGATTTATCCTTTTTCTCAAAAAATCTAATTTTTCTTCAAAGCGTATGATCTTCTCGTAAGAATCTGTAACCTTTTCCAGAGCATTGCAGATGTTGAGTAGCTCCAATTGTAATTTTTCCGTTTTTAGCACCAGTTCATGATTGTTTTCATTGGCTTTAGCTACCTTTTCTTCCAGCATTTTCAATCTTTCGTCATTCAGCTTGCTTTGCTGTGCTGCCATATAGTTCACCCTTATTCTATATTTGTTTTGATATGTCTACTCATTGCTACGTACAATACTTTAAAACAATGTCAAACTTGTGGAGTAATGAAAATGTGAGATAAACGCTGAACCCAGTCCTAGTTGGTGGGAAGCGCGTCACGTATTTTGAAAGTAATCCGATTAAGATCGAAAAAAGATGATGATAGACCGACAAACTGATAAAGCGCCATGTCAGACGTTTAACTGTCTCAAATCTCCCGTAATTATACCGCAAATACAGAATATTTTCAATGACAATCCGACGAGTACGACCAGAAATACGGAGATAAGTAGAAGGGACGGGGGAAAAGCTGGCGATAGGAATTGAACCCACAACCTGCTGATTACAAGTCAGCTGCTCTACCATTTGAGCTACGCCAGCAATTAAGTCCCGACGCTTCCAAACCATGACGCTTGAAAGCATAAAGATAATATGACATCAACCAACCTGTGTCAAGTATATTGTTAGTACAGTCATTTAAAAAAATCTTAACATGAGTAAAAAATCGAATTAACTTGCCATTTTGCAATAGCAAGTGCGCCGAAGGGTGAGCCTGTAGCACAATCAACACTGCAGCTGGAACCGCTTGAACCAAGCAAAATCACTTATGACGCCAAGGCAATACCACTCATACTACGTTAGATAATCGCTCTGCAAAACTTGGCAATATAGCTCAAAAATTCGGTTGACAAAACATAACAGCAACTATCTCGATTATCAAAACAGCTTGTGCTACTGACTACGAAAATATAAAATCATGATTGATCTTTGTCTTTAATTATGTCACTCTTATGGATCGAATAATTACTTTTCTTGAGGAGGGGGATGTCGTAATGGTAAATTTGCAATCTATTATAGGCACACAAACGATAAGCGGTGGACAGTTAGAAAGCTTGATGGCTTATCTTGCACTTTTGGGTTTATTGTTGTTCATCGCTATTGAACTTCGTCAAAGGATAAGCATATTTAGAAGTCTGTTCATTCCAGCGTCACTCATAGCTGGTCTGCTGGGGCTTGCTTTGGGTCAGTATGGCTTAAAAGTATTTCCTCAAGAAATGATGACAAGTATATCGAGTTTACCTGGCAGGCTGATCTCTGTCGTGTTTGCACCTATGTTGATAGGTGTTGCTTTCATTAATCCTAGGAAGGTAAAGGATATTGTGTTGCCACAGATCCTTTACAGCTATCTGGGCAGCTGCCTGCTGATAGGCGTTCCTTTGCTGTTTGTCGCTCTTGTCTTAATACCTTTTGGAGATGCTAATCCGCTCTTTGGCACAATAATTGAGGTTGGCTGGGCAGGAGGTCACGGTACTGCCGGTGGACTAGCCGATGAGTATGTAAAGTACGGATGGGAACCAGGCGGAGATCTGGGTCTGACATCTGCAACCGTGGGACTGTTTTATGGCATAATTGCGGGAATGTTCCTGATCAACTATGGAGTGAGAAAAGGATACACCGCTCATCTTCACGTACACAGTGAGCTGAATACGGGCAGTAATGACGGGGATATACTACCCAAAGAAAAGCAAGTTTCAGGATCTAAAGTCACTTTTAACAAGGATGTTGTTGAAACGTTCGCCTTTCATGCAGCTTTAATAGGCATCGCTATTCTAATAGGTAAGGTAATAGTGCTTCTCATCAAATGGTCAACCGGCTTCTCTATGCCCCTATTCCCCATGGCGATGATGGGCGGCTTCATATTGAATCTCATTTTAGAAAGGACAAAATACAAGGAAGCCATCGACAAGGAGACGTTAAATAGAATACAGACCCTTGCAATTGAGATACTCATTATCGCGGCTATTGCCAGTATTAAAGTTCCTGTGGTACTGGAATATGCAGCACCTTTCCTGCTGCTAATGGTTTTGGGCATGGGTGTCATGTACTTCTATTTTATGTACTTCGGTCCCAAGTTTTTCAAAGAGACGTGGTTTGAGAATGCCATCGTTAATTTCGGAGCCATGGCCGGGGTGACAGCTGTGGGGCTTATGTTGCTCAGGACCGTTGACCCTGAAATGAAAACAGACGTGTTCAAAGCATTTGCCCTTAGAGCACCCTTTTTTAGCCCATTCGCCGGCGGTGGACTTATTACGACCATGATGATTGTTGTGACGTACAAATACGGTGCCCTTATCATCGGTTCAATATTTCTTGCAAGCGCTGTTGCTATCGTCGTATTTGCAAGGTTCTCCGGCATTTGGAACAATATGCCAAAAAAACGATAAAAACATTCGGTTAAAAAAATGCCAAGGGGATGCGCATGAGAAGTTTGGAGATAACTGTTTGTGGATGTGGAAATGGAGCTCACGCTTGTGCCGCTCTGCTTTCGAAAAAGGGACACAAGGTCTCCATATATAGCCCCTTGGCAGAAGAAGTAGAGAAGTTTAGGGAAAATAATTCTGACTTGAAAATGAGCTTGGAAGTAGGTGGAGAACAATTTGATGATCTCCCGCTAAATGTAGTTACTACTGACCCTGAAGAGGCTATTCCGAGCTCATCGGTTGTGTTTGTGATAGTTCCGGCCTTTGCACATTCAAATGTGGTGAACAATATCAGAAAACACCTTCCAAAAAAATCCTTGCTTGCCATAGTTCCGAGCCGAGGAGGTTTTGAATATGAAGCCAAGGCAAAGCTTGCGGGACATACAATCATGGGGCTGCAAACCCTGCCTTGGGCATGTAGAATCAAGGAATTTGGCAAATCTGTCCAGATTCTAGGAACAAAAAAATCTGTCCAAACCGGATGCATGCCCGAAGACATATCCGACATATATCTGAAGCAAATGGAAGACCTCCTTGACATCGACCTTGACAAAGTTTCAAGCATGACAACCTTAACCCTAGGCAATGTGGGACAGATAATTCACCCGGGCATAATGTACGGCTTATTTAAAGATAATCCGAATGTAACATACTTGAAAGATGAGACGCCCCTGTTTTACCAAGGAGTAGATGAGACTGTGGCGACGATCTTGAAAAACTTATCAGATGAAATAATATCGGTCGCACATGTTTTGTCGGAGAAGTATGGTATCGTTAATGCGGACGAAGTTCTACCTTTAGAAAAATGGCTTATGAACTCATACAACCACTCGATCAAAGATCGGACTTCGATGAAGACGATGTTTAACACAAATGAAAGCTATCAGGGGTTGAAAGTTCCTTCTAAAAAGGTAGACGATACCTACTATGCCCCCAACTTTCACGACAGATACATCACGGAAGACGTTCCCTACGGACTATTGATAGTCAAATCCCTTGCTCAAATGATTCCGTTGGAAACTCCACAAATGGACGAAGTTATTAAAGGTTTGGGAAGGTGGAACGATGAAAACTACTTTGAAACCCTCATTGCCATCAAGAAATTTTCCAAAAAAAGTAGGATCCCAGAATTCTATTCCTATAATGACATCAGCTCCCTCATGTAAACAATGTCAAAGTAAAGACGTCTCCTTTAACAACATTGCGGGGCATAACCACCGATACTAGATAATTGAATTTGCATGTCGCTGTGAAGAGGATGAGCTAACCGTCTGTCAGGTCTTCTTGTATCTCGATATTCTCTTTGCGAATTTTTTAGCAAAATTAGCAGATAGTCAGCCAGAATGTGGCTTTTGCCCCGTATCTGCTGACGTTGTAAAATATTCAACAAATTTTTAAACAATTATTTATGCTTTTTAAACAACGCAAGCGTCCCATCTTGCATATTTTGGAGTTGTACTTAGGGTATCAACAATGGCATTTCTGCCAATTATCCCTCTGCTTCTCGATTAGACCTGTGTTGCACCACGGCAAACCTTACATTGCACAAAATTTAATCACTTCACGGCAAACCCCCACCGTTACTATATTTCGCATGTGGAAAGTCTGTTAATATCTTCTTAGCTAAAATATGAAAAATTTTCAACAGGCACCATACACAGATTACGGTCGAGCTAAATGTATGAAATCTTCGCTCACCTTTGGCTCAATATTTTATGGGATATAAAAATCTGAAGAGTTTGACAAGAGATGCGGTGGGTAGATAAACCGCAGCGCAACGCTTTATACAGATGCACACAAAGCATAATATCAAGTCCGTCTGATTGGCAAATAAATCGTCAGTTACGGCAGTTCAGGGAATGTAAGCTCGGTGGTTTGGAGGATATGTTTTCCTCAAAATATCACAGCCGGCGCCGTCGAGGTAAGCAAAGTGATTTTATGCCTCCTCATAAAATACACCTCCGCCCACTTCATCTACCAATCGGTTACTTTCATACTGTTTAAGTCAAAAACAGAGAAGATTATTTACAATTCGTACATTTTGCAATATGCCAACAATCTCTTAAATGTGAACAAAGTCTGAAAAGTCTGCACAAACTTTTTGCTATTTCCCATCCACCCACGTACTAAAGCAAGCCCCTTCACTCATCCAAGTGTTTTTGTGTCAATTTTGCAATCCGTTGCGACAACTCTTCATTTTTTCTGTAAAACAGTTGGCAAATTTTAGTGTATAGCTGCAAAATACAAGTTCTTCTGCAAACAAAACGGAAAATATTATGACAAGCTTACTACGTGGATAACTGACACGTATGCAACGATAGACTCAGATGGCATACTTATTGAGCAGAAAAAAACTGAACAACTCCTATACAAAAGTCATGGAAAGTGCTGACATAGGGGGCCCAGGGATGTTTGGAGAAAATGTGGCAAGAACGATACTGGAGGCTACACAGGAAAGGGATCTCAAAGCAGGGTATAGTCCAAACATAAGTGCAACAATGCAATGTATTGAGCAAAATACGGCAAGCAAAGTCAAAGAAGATGGTTCGCGACCAACGTAGCCCACAATATGTCAATGACAGCTTCGCATGCGCACAACGCAAACTAAGAAGACAAGTTCGGACAGACGTTTTTGGTGACAACTAATTAGGAGTAGTATAAAACAACCAGCACCATGGTTCTATTACTGCAGCTTTTGTAAGCCACCTCTTTGCTTTAGCATCCCTATTCTCTTCAGAGTTAGATTGCGTCCTAGCTCATATTGAACATCTACAAGACCGGTTTCTGCTGCTTTTCTCCACCATTTTTAGCTTTGTCAACATGCTCCTGCCGGTGGCACAAAACACCTAAACTGTTCTGGGCATCCATACCCCCAGCTTCTGCAGCTTTTGTGTACTATTCAATGGCTTTGTCGAGATCTCCCCGATCTTCGTATAAAAAGCCTAAATTGTACTGGGCTACCAGGATGACCTGCCTCCGCTGCTTTTGTCACTCACTCAAAAGCTTGATCAACGTTCCCTCGTTCATAGTGCAAGCTAGCTAGGTCAAACTGAGCCGCCATATCTTCGGCTTGAGCTTTCCCTAAGAGTTTGGGGTCTATACCTTGAGCAAATGCCGCAGCTGTTAGCAATATGAAAAGCAGAATAAAAACAGCCAGAATGCCAGCACCTATGAAATCTCATAAAACACCACACACACCCGTGTTTTGTCCTAAAGAATCAACCTGTACTATCAATCTGCCGTTTAGACTAAAAGTAAAGGGAAATATTCACAGCCTACACAATTTACAATATGTTAATGATGTCGTTACGCACATATCCCGGATGATGGGCTATCAATCGGTCAGCTATTTCTTATCCCCTCAATCAGGAGCGAGGAAGATTATTCACGGTCGACACAGTTCGCAAAATGTTAAAGACAACATTATATGCGTTGTGAACAGCATCTATCAGGGAGACAGGGAGAAGGTAGCGATTAGAGCCATAACTACACCACATTAAAAACGTTTAGAACGTTCAAAAAGTTATAAAGGACTCTACGATGATGCTACAAAATTAATAACCAACACAATCCACAATACGTCAATCACAGCACTGTATGCACGCAGAGAAAATCAAGATAAAAAGTTTGTACAAACCTCTTAGCAGAAGACACAATACCTAAATGCTACAGAAATAAACTACAAACGCAAGAACGGAGAGAAAAGCGGGCAAAATCCATCTTTACAGACTGTTAAGAGGATGTTAGGGGTTCAAATTTTTAGTGATAGTCACCAATCCTACCTAGACTTACAATCAAGTGATCGTCAGTGACCGTCTCAGATGCAAGTACGCTGTATTGATCTGATATCTTGAATTTATGTGTAAATCCCTCAATCCCACCACCTGCAAGAGCCTTATATTCAGCATGAATTCCATTTTTCAACGTGCGAGCATTTCGCTCACTTTTAAATGCCTCAGTAATACCAAACAAGCATTTCACTAGTTTTTTATACGACCACTTCCCATTATCATCCAGTAATTTTCCAGTTTTCTTACAATCGTAGATGTTGTGAAAGCTAAACAACAACTCCCTTTCTTTCTGTATTATATCGCCGATAGGCTCTTTTATACGATCTTTTTCAAGTTTATTGGGATCTATTTCCTTCACTGCTACTATACCAAAAGTTGCTTATAGTATTCTTTCATGCGATCCTTAGGAATCACGGTGGTAGCACCTAGATTATAAGCCTCTTTCCAAGGAGTCTCACGATGCGTCTTCCCCATTAGTGAAATAGCAGAGAGAGACCCATAAGCACCCATTACGGAGGATATGACACCTATTGACTCCGAGGATAAGCCAACCTTTCCTATTTTTTAGCTCTGATTCAGAAATGTCAATTATAGAACTTCCATACGAACGATACTCGCGATAGACGAGCTGCTCCACAGGGCCATACTCCCACGCTTCGAAATCTTCTTGAAATAGTTCACTATCCGTTATAGCAAGATGAAACGCTTGACAGTAAAACAACAACTTTTGGAGTTTCAAATGAGAAATTTTGAGATCTCTTTCATGAGTTTGCAGATTAATCAAGTAACGGCTTACGTCTTGGCGGATTAAGTGATGTGCAGATACAGCAATACGTAACTGAACGAAGTACAATGATGACTCCTAACAACGCATCATAAAAAAGCTCAACTTCCTGAACCACTTTCAGTAACCGCGAACATTGGTACTTGCAATGTTTAGGTGTTTTATTAAAGAACATGCCCTAGGCTAAATTCAAGTTACACTGAGTTAATTTAGGCCCACTGTTTTTCCATGCAAATTTGAAACGTATTCTATTTGTAACATGTTTCAGAGATATTCTGAGCGTCTATGCTACTCACATCGTTCATATTACCACCCCTACCTATCTTCACAAGGCATCACCTTGCTACAAAGCTAATAGGCCCTATAAACTTCGGGAAAAGTCAAGACGATCCTTAACAGCAGCGGAAGTCAAGCTACGACTCAATGGCAGTCCTGCACAAACAGTATATAGCGTTTGTAGCTTTGCACGATATATATGACATAAGAGGATCTTCCAGCCTTCATTTCAGCTATGCAGGTGATCAGTCCGTCTGCAGATAATCTTTATCGGGAGAATATTTATGTTTTAGATGGCTGGGCTTGCACATCTCCCTATCAGCCTCTCTATTAAGTTGCTCCATCTCGGTAGGAGTGATATACAAACACACCTGCTCCGAGCGCTTAAGTTGCGGAGATACAATGCGTCTACCTACCCTCTTCTTCGGCTCTATCAGCTTCTTGTTCACCGGCTTAAGGCTATCAAGTACAGCCTTGTTCCTATCTGTCGTATCTCTTGCACCCATCACTTAATCCCACCCAGGACTTCCACAGCATGAACTATGTCCGCAACATCACCCAATACGTTCCTATAAGTGATCTGTTTAAGCCTATCACTCTTAACATAATCGTATATGGTCTTGCCTTCACGTAACGCATTGTCAAATACTTTGCCGTATCTCAGCCGTAAAACCGGTATTTCATCCTCCGGAAAGTTGTCATTGATGGCTTCCTCAAGCATGGAGCCTTCACGATACATACTCTCCACAACTAAAATGTTCCTGTTGTATCCCCTGAACTCCGCAATACTGTCTAAACACACCTTCATACTGTTCAAGTCCGAAAGAGTAGGCACAAGAACAGCAATGCCAACATACACAATATCCAAAATCCTTGGTCTACAGTAGCATAGCTATGACTGAAAAGCATTTGGCTTGAGATTGCGTCTGATATCAGGCGTACATCTCAAGCCCTGCTAGGGAAATACAACGCACTGTGAAATAGCTGTACGAGTGGTGAAGGTTAGACATTGACAGGCTAGCATAAGCTGTGTTAATCTGTCGGTGGAATGAGGGGTGAAGATCGGAAACATGTTGTTTTGTTCCCTTATGAAGCCAAAGAAAGTAAAATACAGATAATGTTATCGTAATTACAGCCGAAGTGGCGGAACTGGTAGACGCAGTGGACTCAAAATCCACCGGGTTCGCACCTGTGGGGGTTCGAGTCCCCCCTTCGGCACTTAAAAAAGCACGCTCCGTAGAGACAATGCCAACTTGGTGGGGTTTGTTCCCACTATAGACACACAGACAACAATACTTGGGTCTTGTCTGGCTCAGTGGTGTGTGTCCTGCTCAAAGTCTTAGCATCTAAAGAATATCCGTTCAAAATCAATAAATGGCTTGCCGGGGCTCCTAACTGGGACCGCTAACACAAGCCTCACTGCATGACACTGAAAGGGCGACTAACCAGATGCAAAATTAACCACAAATGTCATAACGGAATACATTGAAATAGATACGTACTCGGACAACGAGTGCAAGCCACCTGTGAGGATACACACAAACGGTGACATCTCCTACTCACAAACATCCTTTCAACTAATTAAGAGTTGAAAATATCTCGCCTCAAACCCAAACAAACCTTGAATGACTAAACTCAAGCCACTGGAAACAACCGAAAGATAAATTATTCACGAAAATGATACACCAAAAGAGGCACCGCACCGTTTTTCCGTAAGCAAAGCTTTGTGGTGGCATCATCGAGAGTTCCGAATAGAACAACCACAACACAACACACAAACAACCTTGAGGCGCACAAACATCACCGCTCCACAACGCCTTCAAACAAGCCTCAGCATGCCTGGAGCAAATCATGAAGAAATCATCCTGCGGCGGAGACAAAGCCCCGCCGCAAGACACTATTCTCAAATATGCAACCTACGTTAGAAGGTCACCAAAGGATACAGCACGTAAAAAGCCAAGATAAGTATGAGGATCGCTACAACATTTATAACTCCTCCGACCTTTAACATATCCCCAACAGTCAGCTGCCCGCTAGCAAAAACTATGGCATTAGGTGGCGTTGCAACAGGCAACATAAACACGCAACTTGCCGCCATAGCGGTAGCTATCATCATCACCAACGGATCAGCGCTTATCTCAAGAGCAAGAGCCGCAATTAGGGGCAAGAACGTCGCTGTTGTTGCGGTATTGCTCGTAACGTGACTAACAGCGCAAACAACTATAATCACAACGATAGTGATCATCATCGGCGGCATACTGGCAAGGCCTCCCATCAAGCTTGCGATATAGTTTGAAAAACCGGTGGCAGTGATGGCACTGCCTAAACTCAAACCGCCTCCAAAAAGCAGAAGCACGCCCCAGGATATCTTCTGAGTATCCTTCCACTCCAGCATAAACTCTCCCTTAGATGGGTATACAGGCACAAGAAATAGAATAACTGCAGAAAACATCACTATACCAGAATCCGTCAAGTTCATGAAGTCCGGCAAAAATCCGGTAGTAATCTTTCTAAACATCCAGTTGATGATGGTAAACAAGAAAACGATACCTACCATAATCTCACCGCGGGACAAGTTGCCGAGAGCCTTAATCTCATCATTGACCACCTGTCCAACGCCCTCAATATCTATGTGATCAACCTTGAAAAGAACTTTTGTCATCAATAACCATGCGAGCACCATCAGGACAACAACGATGGGAGTAGCAAAAACCATCCACTCGCCAAACCCTATCTCGACCCCTTCCAAAATCGAAGACACATTACTGGCAAGAAGAGCATTCGGCGGCGTCCCGATCAACGTCCCCATGCCACCGATGTTTGCCCCATACGCAATACTCAGGAGGAGAGGCACAGCAAATGTCAACTCGTCATAATCAGGGTTTTTAGCTTTGGCAAGCTCAGTTACCATCATGATGACAGAAAGACCGATAGGCAACATCATGGCAGCTGTTGCAGTATTACTCATCCACATGGAGAGGAAACCCGTTGCAATCATAAACCCGAGAATGATATTCGAAGGCTTCGCACCAACAAGCTTGAGTATGGTCAAGGCAATCCTTCTATGCAAATTCCACCGCTCAAGAGCAAGAGCCAATATGAAACCACCGAGAAAGAGAAAGATCAATGAGTGCGCATAAGGCGCAGCCGCTTTGGAAAAATTAACCACTCCAAGAAAAGGGAAAGCTACAAGAGGAATAAGGGCAGTAGCGTATATAGGCATACTTTCAAAAATCCAAAAAATAGCCATAAGTGCTGCCACCGCAGCAGCTCTCCAAATGATGTCAGCTGAATACTCTTTGCCACTTCCAGCCATCTCCTTCACCCAAAGGTGCAAACTGTCAGGTGGACCGGAGATCAGCATCAGAAGAAAAACGGCAAAACCGATACCAACACCAACGTAGCGCTTAAACAAAGGGTTCAAATATATGGGAACTTTAGCCACATCCGAACTTGCATTGCTCATAAAACAGAACCTCCTTCAGAAAAAATAACCCAACCGCACAAAGCCAATCCGATAGCATATGTCGCGCCCGAAAGCATATGTCGCGGAACAATCATAAATGCACCCAAAACAATATAACCACCCCCTCATGGCATGTCAATACATCATTTTGAAAATCAGAATAAATCTGCGCTTTTTGCGAAAAAAAATATACTTATATAACTAAAGCACTTGCGGAACTTATACAAAAAAATGCGAAAACAAGCCATAAAACACGATAAAAAGAGAAATAATATCTTATTATATAGCGTTCTATTTTCAAAAAGAAATGCCTAGATGTTCTGCATTTAATACTAATAGAAGCGCGAAAAGGAAAAAAATAAAAATTCAGATGCAATATTGTTGTAATACTCTAGTAGAATATGTAGACTACACGGATGTGGTTTTTTAAAAATTAGGATTAATTTTTATTTACCTACAATCATTAAAATATCTTTTAGGAGGAATTTAAAGATGGATGTGAAGGTTAAAGATTTTGATGAAATCGTTGTAGCGTCTGTGCGTCATGTAGGCCCTTATGAGGGGTGTGAAGAAGCCTGGAAGGAGCTTTGTTCCAATCCAAACGTTGCTAAATATCTGAGCAAACCGGACTCTTTGTGTCTCGGGATAAGCTATGACAACCCTGATATGGTGGAAAAGAGCAATCTTCGTTATGACGCCTGCATCACTGTTGATGAAGAGCAGGATTTCGGGGGCAATGTCAAGGCGCTGAAGATCCCAGCCGCTAAGTACGCAACGTATATGTACCAAGGCAACTACAGCGGGCTTTACATTTGCTATAAGCAACTTTTTGAGGAGTGGCTTCCTGCAAGCGGTTATAAGTTTGACCATACAGCGGAAATACCGACCATAGAAGTTTATCACACAAACCCCATGACCACTAAACCGGACGATAATGTCACAGAGATCCGATTTCCAGTGACAAAATAGGCGGCTCAGAAAACAAACTTCCGATGGTTGCTTCTATAGCCCTGCAGGCATACAATATTTAACAGACAGCGATCTCTGGGAGCGTGGTAGTAGTCCTTGGACATCGGCAAGCTGTTCATAGGGTGTGCAGCGATCTCTGGGAGCGTGGTGGTAGACCCCCAAACACTAAAAGGGTGCTCTATAGGCGTAAACAGTTTTGGAGTGCCCTTTTTCGATAATGGGTGGTGGTGTGCCTGAAAATCAAAATCATTTCCAAGGAGGAAATAACTTGATGTTAAAAAAGATAATGTTACTCACATTTAGCCTAACTCTTATGTCAAGCGGATATGCGTATGCTAAAAAACAGACGCTGAAACTGGCTCACAACTTGAGTGAAGATCACCCCACAAGCGTGGCGTTGAAGAAGTTTGCCGATGATGTTCGGCAAAAAACCGATGGCGAAATACGGATACGCCTATTTCTTAACAGTGTGCTAGGTTCCGAAAGAGAGGTTTTGGAGCAGGTACAGAATGGCATCGTGGATATGACAAGAGTCAGTTCAAACAATCTCGAAAACTTCAGCGAAGTATACACCGCTTTCACTTTGCCCTATCTGTTTGATGATCAGGATCATTTTGCAAGGGCTTTAGGCGGTGAAGTTGGGGATTTTGTACACAATGCCGCAACGGACAAAGGTTTTTACGGTTTAACATTCTTTTCCGGAGGAGCGAGAAGTTTTTACACCGTGGGCAAGCCAATCCTGACGCCAGAAGACTTGAAAGGACAAAAAATCAGAGTTATGAATAGCCGCACAGCCATTCGTATGATAGAGCTTATGGGTGGAACACCGACGCCGTTGCCATTTAGCGACATCTACACCGCTTTGCAGCAAAAAGTCATCGACGGGGCAGAGAGCAATCCTACAGTACTGACCATTGGACGCCACGGAGAGGTTGCAAAACATTTTTCCTTTGACGAACACACCATGATACCTGAATTTTTGATAATCAGCACAAAATCATGGGCAAAACTCACCCCAGAACAACAGAAGATTATAAAGGAAACTGCCGTAGAGACCACAGAGTTTCACATGGACCTTTGGAGCAAAACCATAGACGACTCAATAGAGGAAGCGAAAACGAAGCTGAACGTAAAGTTTTACTACCCAGAGAAGGATGCATTCAGAGAAAAGGTGCAGCCGCTTTACAAAGAGTTTGAAGACAACCCAACTGTGTATAAAGTAATCGAAGGAATACGCGCCACTTCAAACTCAGGCAAATTGTAATACAGCTTGCACTTTACAAATTTGCGACACAAATCAGTGGAGGGGAAAGATACCCCTCCACACAATAACCTATGCCATAACCAAAATTATCCATAAAAACAAACGCACAAAGTCCAGCTCAAAGCATAATGTGCATAATCAGCACGAAATCAGGAATAATTCTGAAAAAATGCATCAAAAATTCAATTCATGTTCTTTTTTGACGCAAGGATATAACTACTTGACTTATAAGTCCAAATAACAAATAATGAGACGATTTAATAATTCTTGAGGGGGTTCCCATGACATTAAACAGAGTACTGATGCTTACGATTTGCATAACGCTTTTGTCTGGAGGTTATGCTTTTGCCAAAAAACAGACACTGAAACTGGCTCACAACCTGAGCGATGATCACCCAACAAGTGTAGCTCTGAAGAAGTTTGCCGATGATATTAAGGAAAAAAGCGACGGTCAAATACGAATTCGTCTTTTTCTAAACGGCGTTCTAGGTTCCGAGAGAGAGGTTTTGGAGCAGGTTCAGAATGGAATCGTGGATATGACAAGAGTTGGGTCAAATAGCCTAGAGAGCTTCAGCGAGGTGTATACCGCCTTTACCTTGCCATACCTATTCGATGATAGGGATCATTTTTACGATACACTGAGGGGAAAGGTCGGCGAAGAGATATATGAGGCTGCCGTAGACAAGGGTTTTTACGGCTTGACATTTTTTGATGGGGGCGTAAGGAGCTTTTATACGGTGGGCAAGCCCATCATGTCTCCTGATGATCTTAAGGGGCAGAAGATTAGGGTTATGAACAGCCACACCGCCATCCGCACCATTGAGCTTATGGGTGGAACTCCGACGCCACTGCCTTATGGCGACATTTACACAGCTTTGCAGCAGAAGGTTATAGATGGCGCTGAGAACAACCCTACTGCTTTGACCATAGGACGTCATGGAGAGGTTGCAAAATACTACTCCTTTGACGAGCACAGCATGGTGCCTGATTTTCTAGTAATCAGCACAAAATCCTGGGCAAAGCTCACTCCAGAACAACAAAAGATAGTGAAAGAGGTCGCCCTCGCCACTACAGAATTTCATATCGATCTTTGGAAGAAAACTGTAAACGACGCCATAGAGGAAGCAAAGACCAAAATGAATGTCAAGTTTTACTACCCTGAAAAAGAGGCCTTCAGAGAAAAGGTACAGCCGCTTTATAAAGAGTTTGAGGACAATCCCGTTATCTACAAAATAGTGCAGGATATACGCGCCACAAGCACTAAATAATTTGGTTGCACGAAAATTATCACGCAGAGAAGCAGGAAGCCAATTACGCTTTTTTTGCTTCTCTGCTTTTCAATGTCTTTAAAGTATTTTGATCTTCATAAGAGTTTTTTCAAGCGTACTTTTTTTGAGTAGCTGGAATGTGGGGTGTTGCGCATTCTGTTTGGATTGCGCTAAGTTTTAAATCAATCTTTAAAAATTGAAGAGGTTTTATGTTATCTAATAAAAAAGTTGGACGCATCGAAAAAGTATTGGGCTGGATATTAGTATTTCTTATATTCACTCTCGTTTGCGCTACCGTGTGGCAGGTCTTCTCCAGGTACATACTTGCCAATCCCAGCAAATATACAGAAGAGTTTTTGCGGTTTGTAATGATATGGACAGGATTGCTGGGGGCAGCTTACGCTTTTGGCACGGAAGAGCACTTGAGTTTGGTGTTCGTTAGAGACAAGATCGAAGGGGTAAAAGCCATTGCGTTGCGTTGCATAATAGATGCGATATCTCTGTCTTTTGCGCTTTGTGTTTTGGTTTATGGCGGCTGGAGAGCAGTGTATACCAATTTGGAACAGATATCGCCTATACTCAGGCTACCCATGGGCTATGTTTACGCCATACTGCCCATATCGGGTGTCCTTATCTCTGTATTTTTGGTGAGGAACCTTATCCTGTTCCTTATGCCGCAGAAACAGGACTAGTGGGTTTATTCATGCTCTTTCTAACACGGTTTAGACAGACAACAATCTTAAATTCTTAGGGGGTTACTATTATGGATGAAGCGATTCTCGCTAGTTTTATTCTTTTTGGAGTGTTCTTTATTCTTCTGACCATTGGGGTGCCTATATCCATCAGTATTGCTGTGTCTTCCTTGCTCACAGTGCTTTCTATATTGCCAATTTCCCAGGCGGCTTTTATCTCAGCCCAGAAGGTGTTTTCAGGCCTGGACAGCTTTCCTTTGCTGGCGATCCCTTTCTTTGTGCTGTCCGGTAATATAATGAATCAGGGCGGTATTGCGGCAAGACTAATCAATCTAGCAAAGCTCATAGGGGGCAGGCTGGCTGGTTCTCTTGCACATACAAACGTTATCGCAAACATGCTATTTGGCTCCATATCAGGTTCATCAATCGCGGCAGCAGCAGCAGTTGGGGGCGCTATGGCTCCATTGCAAGAGAAGGAAGGTTATGATAAGTCCTTTTCCGCAGCAGTAAATATAGCTTCAGCTCCTGCCGGAATTCTTATACCACCCAGCGGCCCGCTAATATTGTTTTCATTGGTAAGCGGAGGCACATCCGTTGCAGCGCTGTTTATTGGAGGATATGTCCCCGGCATTTTAATGGGTCTGTCCGTCATGTCTGTGGCATACATCATCGCAAAAAAACGCAAATACCCATTGAGCGAAAAGGTCAAGCTGTCTGAAGCCGCATTAATAGTGTGGCAGGCAATACCTAGCCTCTTATTGGTAATAATAGTTATCGGTGGTATCGTCATCGGCGTTTTTACCCCTACTGAAGGCGCATCGATTGCCGTTGTTTACTCTTTTGTCCTGGCCTGTTGCTACAAAACCATTAAATTTTCAGAATATCCAAGCATACTTTTGCGATCAACTGTGATGAGCTCAATTATACTGTTTTTGATAGGAGCATCCGGTATCATGTCCTATTCCATGGCATATACGGGCATCCCAAACGCAATCAGCGAAGCTATACTTGAGATACCTAGCAAGGTGTTGGTACTACTCCTTATAAACGTGATATTGCTGGTCATCGGAACGTTCATGGATTTGACGCCGGCGGTATTGATATTTACGCCTATCTTTCTCCCTATTGCCTTGGAGCTCGGTATGCATCCGGTGCATTTCGGTTTGATGATGATATTCAACCTTGGCATTGGGAACATGACCCCACCCGTGGGAAGTGTTTTGTTTATAGGGTGTAGTGTTGGACACGTTACGATAGAACAGGTAGCAAGGATGATATGGCCGTTCTTCTTGGTGCTCATAGCTGCCTTGATGCTCGTCGTATATTTCCCGATATTAACCGTGGGGCTACCAACGCTGTTCGGTTTAATACACTAACTACTACGTAGCTACGCTGGCCCTTATCCCGTGTTTTAATCTATAGGGCCGGCGGCATTTATTAGCCACCACACATGCTTAGGGAGGAGTTAGTTTCTAGTTTCTAGTTGTTGTGTGGAGGTGTGTGCGGGTATCCGCTTCGCATAAAGGTGCTGCTTTTTAAGTTAGCGTCTATTTCGTAAAATGGGCATGCGGAAAGGATAAATGCAATTGTAACAAATATTACAGGTTAAGGAGTTTTTATGCTGGTATCTAAAAATGTAAAAGGCGTGAGTAAAGAAGATGGTTTTTACTCTATAGAGACCGATGGGGCAAAAGTTCGGGTATATTTTTTAACTGACGATATTGTTCGCTTTAGGGCTTCCTTTGATGGAAACTTTGAAGAGGAATCCTATATACTGACGATGACTGCATGGGAAGATAAATTTGATGATTTCTTGGGCAAAGACCGAAGCAGGGTTGTTCCGGTATCCCCTTCCATGACGGAGGATTCTGAAAAAATTTCATTTGAAACGGCCACCATGAAGGTGGTTATCACAAAATCTCCGTATAGTGTGGAGATATACAATGACAAGGGGGACAAAGTTTATTCTGATCTCCCAAACCGCGCTTACGTCAAGGATCATTTAGGTCAAATATACCATTATAGCAAGATGAATGAAGATGACTGTTATTACGGTTTTGGCGAGCAAACAGGCAGTTTAAACAAAAGGGGGCTATACTTCAGACTTTCTCCGAAGGACGCCATCGGTTATGATGCAGAATTAACCAATCCTCTGTACAAGCACATTCCATTTTATATACGTCTGTCTAAGGCGAGTGGTCATGCTCTTGGAGTGTTTTATCACAACAGTTTTGAATCGACATTCTGTATAGGCGCAGAAAATAGCGGCTACTGGCATCCTTACAGCTATTTTTCTGCAGACGGTGGAGACCTTGACATGTTCTTCATCAACGGTCCGGATATGAAGAACGTTGTAAAAAGATACACCGACTTGACGGGCAAGACTGCAATGCCGCCGATGTATTCTCTGGGTTATCTAGGCTCCACCATGTACTACGGGGAATTGCCAAAAGATTGCGATCAGGAGATAGTGGGCTTTGTGGACAAATGTAGGGCAGAAGACATACCTGTGGATAGTTTTCAGCTATCATCCGGCTACACTGTGGGTGAGCACAACAGAAGATATGTGTTTACCTGGAATGAGAAGCGTTTCCCAAATCCGGTCAAATTCTTTTCTGACATGGAGAAACGCGGCGTCTTGATGTCTCCGAACGTAAAACCGGGTATTTTACTGGATCACCCATATTACGATGACTTCTCGAAGGTGGGAGGATTTATAAAGGAAAGCAATGGGGAAAAACCCTATGTTGATAGCTGGTGGGGCGGACTGGGATCATTCGTTGACTTCAGCAATCCCGCCGGTAGAAAGGTATGGAAAGATTTCCTAGTAAGCAGCCTGACATCTAAGGGCGCAAAATCCATCTGGAATGATAATTGTGAGTTTGAGATAAACGATCGCTCGGCAGTCTGTGACGCAGACGGGGCAAAACGCAGTGCCGGTATGATGAAGGGCATTCAGCCAAACCTGATGGCGCATATTGCCCATGAAGCGCTGAAAGAGACACATCCTGAGGTGCGTCCGTATGTAATAAATCGCTCAGGCTATGCAGGCATCCAGCGTTACGCTCAAACTTGGGCTGGGGACAACTACACATCTTGGAAATCATTGAAATACAACATTGCAACGGTTCTGGGCATGGGTCTTTCCGGCGTTGCAAATCAGGGATGCGATATTGGCGGCTTTGCGGGACCATCCCCTAGTGCAGAGCTCCTCATAAGGTGGGTACAGAATGGAATATTCCAACCGAGATTTTCCATCCACTCATGCAATACAAACAATACCGTCACAGAACCATGGATGTATGGAGAAGAGTGCACAGACCTAATACGGGAAGCCATATATTTGAGATATGCTCTTATCCCATACTACTACTCTTTAGTGCACGAAGCGAGCACGATAGGTTCTCCTATCATGCGTCCTATGGTTTATGAATTTCAGAATGACGAGAAATGCTGTGACGAAAGTGTGACCTTCATGCTGGGAAGCTCTATTCTGGTTGCAAATGTAGTAGAGGAAGGGGCTGAATCTATAGATGTTTACTTGCCCGCAGGCTCAATCTGGTACGACTGGTACACCCACGAAAAGTTTGAAGGCGGACAGACTATTACCATACCCGTAGCGATCGATAGCATACCGATGTTTATCCGTGAGGGGGCAATCATACCTATGGCCGAGAATATCTCCAGCCTGTATCTGGATGAAATATCTGCGTTAAATATACTGGTGGTACCGGGAGAAAAGTCCAGCTTCACCCTTTATGAGGACGATGGAAAGAGCAACAAATACCTGAATGACGACTATCTAAGAACAGACATTCAAATGACCTCAGATAGTCAGGTCAAGATACTGTTCAAGAAAGACGGTATGTTTGATACAAAGGTAGAGAAGATTGTTCTAGATGTTTTGAACGATGAAAAGGGAGCTTTTTGGGTCACCGTCAACGGAAAAGAGATCCCGCAATACTTACACAGAGAAAAATGGGAAGACGCAGACTTTGGCTGGATGTACGATCCTTCGCTAAACTCTGTAAGGGTAAAATATGACAATATCGACGATGAATATGAGGTGGTTGTCAGCTTTGATAAGTTTGATTTAATAGGGATGTAGGGGCTTCTAACCGCACTGTTCTTTTAGAGCCGGGGGATACCCGGCTCTTTTTTCATGTTTAAAAATGCTATCTCTTATAGACAGATTTGCCTTTTAGGATAGTTTCTTCGACAGTTATTTTGCCGTTATTTAAGTGAAAAACTACTAAATTGGCTACGGCTCCTACCTTCATTTCACCATTTGCAGGCAAGTTGAGATATTTTGCAGGAGCGCTACTTCCCATACTCCATGCTCTTTTCAGGTCGCAAAGGGACAATTTCAATAGATGCTCAACTCCAAAAAGCAGAGATTTGGCAGAACCTGCCAAAAGATTCTCATCACTTGCCAAGTGCAACTTACCGCTATCAGTCAAGACGACATCTCCGCCAATATGAGTTTTGTATCTTCCAGAAGTCATTCCTCCAAACTTGGTAACGTCGCTAACGAGGATAGATTTACACCCTTTACTTTCATAAATATTTTTAAAATATGTTCCGGCAGATGAAACCCGTCCGCGATCATGCAGCACCAGAGGTCATCTTCCGCAATTGCTGCAAAATGGGGTTGTTGTGGCGGTGCATCTGCAGGTAACACCCATTGCCCAAGTGGGTCGAAGATGTTGCGCCCGAGCGAACAGCTCCCCTTATCTGTTCCACCGTGGCAGCAGAGTGACCAATAGCAACACGTACCCCAATCTTAGCGCATTCAGCTATAAATGCAGAAGAGCCTTCCCACTCCGGCGACACCGTAACTATCTTTATCATGCCACCTGCCATGTCTTGCCACTTCTTCAAAAGCTCAATATCGGGCTTGATCGCATGTTCCTTCGGATGAGCGCCACGTGGACCATCTAAGGGGCTAATGAATGGCCCTTCCAAATGATAGCCAATAAACGTGTCTTTTAAAATTTCAGATCTTGCGACAGCTCTGTTGAAGCCAGATATCAAATCTTCAATATTTGTGAAAGCGTTAGTAATAAACGTGGGCAAAAAACCGGTAACCCCGACAGAATGAAGCGCAGAAGTACTTTGCAAAAGTTCATCTTCCAAAAGCGGCAAACGGTTGTAATCGACACCGCAATACCCATTCACCTGCATATCTATGAGGCCGGGAGCAATCGACGGCAAATCTTCCATTTCCCCCCCAATCTCCACAATATCTCTTATAACTCCATCATCCACAGATACCTGAACAGGAATGCCGTTGAGATCCTTGGCACTTATCGACAACACAAAATCGCCTCCCATTTTAAAATTGAAAACACATCTATGAGTATATATCACTCCAAAACAATAGCCAAGTCTTTAAATCGGATCGATTTTTGGTTTATTTGAGCTGTAGACAAACGTTCTAAATTAAATTAACATGCGGGAGTGTCGATGTAGCTCGGAGGTGTGTTATGTTTATCAGACAGGAGAAGCCAGGTGATCACAAGGCGGTATACTCGTTAAACGAGACGACATTCGAGCAGAAGGATGAAGCCGTCCTGGTAGACAAGATACGTAAAGGAGAAAACTTCGTACCGGAACTATCCCTGATTGCGGAGTTAGATGATCAGGTAGTTGGGCATATACTGTTTTCAAAGATAAAGGTCAAAGGGGCGGAAGAATATGAAACCCTAGCCCTTGCACCCATGGCGGTATTGCCAGGATATCAAAAGATCGGTATTGGAGGGATGCTAGTCAACAGAGGGCTTGAAATTGCAAAAAAGCTTGGATTTGGTTCAGTCATCGTATTGGGACACGAAGGATATTATCCAAAATTCGGATTTACAAAAGCATCAAACTGGGATGTCCTATGTCCATTTGAGGTGCCTGACGAAGCATTTATGGCAATCGAACTGACAGAGGGCGCACTGCGGAGCGGAACCGTCGAGTATCCAGAAGAGTTCGGAAGCTGATTTGCACACAACCACTACTCAAGCCCTTATGGGCACAACGCACGTGCATTGGAATGTTATCTTTTACTCGACCTCCACCAAAAGGATGCTTACCACGTTAGTCGCCTTCCCGCCGTCATCTTCACGATAGGGAGCAATACACTGCAATACAGAAGCAAAGCCAGTCCACCATCCTTTACCAAAAATCCGATGAACTTGCCACTTATGACAGCTTTTTAGCCGCGGTGGATCCCAAGTTTAGCTTAACTGGCAATATTCATATTCCGTTTGCGGCGTGGTTTTCACTGTTAAAGAAGTGCACATACACCAACCAGTTTCATGGGCTATCAAGAGCACTTAAAAAAATTAATCGCTTAGGTTCGAACTCCAAGGAACCAGGGGCAGGATGCTTATTTTGCCCTCTTTATTTGAATAGCAGGCCTGATAAAAATGAACTCCTTCCACCTTTTCTCTCTTGCATCTGTTGTAAACAGCCTTTATAACCCTTAATTTACTCTCTTCAGATACCTTCATGCCGAATATAATAGCATCAAGATCCTTGAAGTCGTATCGAAAGAATGCGTCTTCCTCGTCAAATCTTCCCCGCATTTTCCCTAAGGTTAATTGCCGCTCATCACCAAGGCCGCATCTCTTATGTGCCACCTCATCAATATTCAGATATACAGTCTCCAGATATTCCTGTCTTTGGTTCTCTTTCTGTTTGATAACATCCAAAACGAGAGGACTAATCTCTCCGCCTTCGTTATAGTACCAGTCTTTAACAAAGGTGTTCGATGCCCTCAATCCTATCGAACGAAAAAAATCTACCGGCCCCCCACTCAGAGCTGCAAGATGTCTCTGCTCCAACAGCTGCTTCTTATACTTCATTTTGTAGTACGGGCGCAATTCATCTTCACAATCTTCCATCTTCTCTCCGCCCTCATTGATAATGGTTCTCAAGTTTACTGCCTTCTCTCTATCTCCACCAGTCTTAAACTTCAAACACATACCCGCATGTCCGCCGCCGTATTGACTCCATAACGCAGAATCGTCAACCCTGCCCGCAAAACATGCCTCGTACCAAGGCGAGTATATCAAACTTTCAAGCTGCTCGATGTACGCTTCGGGAAACTCAACAAAATAGAATCTATCCTTATTATTTTTCTCATTATCAGAAAATAGATCTGTCAACTCCGTCTGCATGCTCTCTCTATAAAACTTTTCAAACTCTTCATCCGCAATATTCTCAATGTCAGGAAAATTTGCGTACGTTGCCATGATGGAGTCTATGGATTTCTTCAGGTATTCTTCACCACGGCGAAGACGCTCGGTGACTTTTTCCAAATCCTCTTCATGAGATGTGAGGATTTCGCTAACTCCAGCGATCAAAGAGCAACTGTAGGCATGAACCTCTCTCAGGCAATAAAACAGTTCGTACTTCCTCACCTCTCCCCGCTTTGACAACACATCGATCAGTTGTTGTATCCCTTCATTACCGAGAAACTGCCTGAGAAATTCTGCAGAGATCGTTTTATAAGTGGAGTCGGGAATTTTCGAAAATGTCATGGAAACATTTATGTCGCTGCCGCTAAAGTGAAAATCTTCATTACACACCTTCAGCAGCGTATCAATCCTTTGGAAGCAGAGCAGATAGTTTTTGAACAGATTAGTCCACAGTGTCTTATCCCCTTTCCAGTAAATGTCTTTTGTGCGTTCTAGCCGCTCTCTCGACGTTTCGGAAAAAGAAAAGTTAATCTCTCTGCTCCCTAATTCATCATACTGGAATAAATTCGCTATGGGTCTAAACTTGTACAGATACTCACTCATCAACACCCTCCTTCAATGTATATTATAAAGGATTTATGACCTTTTCTCACACAATATTTTTGAAATTCAGAATAATACACTGATCACTCACAAGCTTTGATATAAAATAGCTTCAAATGTATAGGTATTTTGGATAGAATACATTGTACTATGTGTGGCTTGCCATAATAGTTCAGTGGATTATCGGTGTCTGTTAACGCATTCGATTTTTGGAGGGCTAATGAAAGCTATTACATTCAATCCCAGCAGTGACGCCTTTGCGCTTGCAGAGGTTCCCATCCCGGTACCTGGGCCTGAGGATGTTCTTATCAGGGTAGAAGCTTGCGGACTCAATCCGGTGGATGCAAAAATTATCTATTGGAAAGGCATGGTGCCTGAAATGGGCAGCAACTGGGTGCCAGGGCTTGATGTTTCGGGCAGGATAGAGGCCCTTGGGCAAAATGTGTCCAATTGGAAAGTGGGCGACAGAGTGCTTTATCATGGCAATATGTTTCGTCCCCACGGGGGATTTGCAGAATACGCCATACACCGGGCAGCAACCTTGGTTTCGCATCCTGATTTGCCATCAACTGATGCTGCAGCTACCCCTTGTGCCGGCTGGACAGCTTGGCGGGCACTGAAGGACAAGCTGAAGATAACGCCAAAAGACACAATACTGATAGGCGGCGGCTCCGGAGGGGTGGGAGGATTTGCTGTACAGATTGCAAAAGAGTTCGGATTGAGCACAATCATCGCCACATCTTCTGCAAAGAACCACAACTACGTAAAACAGTTTGGAGCCACCCATCTCATCGATTATCACAACGTTGACATCGTTTCCAAAGTCATGGAGATTACCGACAACTGCGGAGTTTCTCACGCTCTTGACACCATAGGGGCAAACAGCGACATACCTATCGCAAACTCTCTATCTTTTGAAGGGGAAATGGTTGAAATAGTTACCGTTGTGCAGCCTGAGAGATATGACAATTCATTTGCAAAGGGGTTGACGTTTCATCAGCTGGCCCTAGGTGGTGCTCACGCTCGCACGGATACAGAGCATCTCATCTTGCAAGCAGGCATAGGCTTTACAAAACTGCTTGAACAAAAAAGGATCAAAATCCCAGAAAAAAGGGTAATATCGATGGACGAAGTACCGACAGTCTTGCCCGATATCCTAAAAGGTAGAACAGTTGGTAAAATCGTAATGAAGATATGACCATACCTCATAATAACACGCCCTAAGATGGAAACATTTTCTTAGGCTTATAGCTCCATTTACAGGTATTTCAGGTCATGGGGGCAACTCACTCAACTCCCCTTTTTTGCGTATCGTTTTAGCATTTTTTAGCTGATTGCAAGGCATCGCATGAATTGAAAGCCGACCGGCCTCCACTACCATCTGCCACATTCTCAAACTTCACCAAACCAGTCTTTGTCAATCTTGACCCTCTCTACCTGCTCCACAGATAGCCCCAGCCTCAGATCTTTTAACCTTTCAGCGAGCTCAATCCCGTCTATCAGATCTATTGCAGGAGCCCCATCTCTCTGTGCTTCTGCCTTGGCATCCCTCGTGAATGACGATGTGGTGATGAGAATTCCTTTGTCAACACGCCCCATCGTAGCACCCCGAAAGTCCCGAATAACGGAAGCAGACACGGAAGACGTGTACCTCTTGCACTGAAACGCCACATGAAAAGATACGACGCCGCCAAGCCTTATCGTGCCAACGCCGTCAATCCCACCGTCACCAGACTTCCCCGTAACCTCCACATTAGAAAAGCCCAGCTCACGCAAAAGCCTCTGGCTCAATCTCTCAAATGCATCAGGCTTCATGGATTTCAGCACAGCTGCCAACTCTTCTTCCCAACTTATCTTTTCTTTCGAAGGGATGTCGCCATCCTTATCCGTGTTCGCTTTTGCGGCCCCTTTCCAATGATTGATAATGGAGGAAGCCAAATCCCTGTTAACCTCTTTCGTCTTTTTCCCCTGAGCAGTCAGTGCCCACACTCCCCTGCTGGAGCTTTCTATTAATCCGTACACCTTCAAGAAGCTTTTCGCCCACGCATTTCTATAAGATAGTTTGGTACGACCCCCACGATGCATATCCTCAACCTCTTCATGCGACAATTGAAGAAGTTCTGCTACCTTCTCTTCAATCTCAGAATTTGTAGCGGATCCTCCCAGCATGTGAATAGCCTTCATCACCGAATCAAATAGCTCATCAGACTTATATTTAAAAGCGGACATGGCGTACCTCATAAATTGAAATAAATTTCCATTAGCATAAACCGTAGAAAAGCACTTAATCTACCCTCTGCCCTAAAACAGAGCTGGTATTACCACTCCTTAAGTCACTTCACATACCTGTCTGCGGCATTTATGTACTGTATCCAGTCGTATAGGCGAAGATCATGCCTTCCTTCCCTCAAATGATAGCTTTGGATGCCTAAAATAGGTGTTTCTGCCTTTGGCCACTCCTCGACCGCAATGCTATTTCCAGCTAACAGCTCATAAACGGGAGCCGCATACCTTAGTGACAAAAACTCCCCCTTAGGGTCTGCCCAAGAGTCCTCCGTTGCACTGGCAACGTACACGGGTCTCGGTGCAATCAGGGATATCAGCATATGTTGATCCACTGGTAAGCTATCTTCATTGTTGTCATACGCCTTAAATCTTTTGTTGAACCAGTGGGGAAAGTTGTAGTTGATCATCTCAACCGTCTCGCCAAACTGTCTTCTACTAAGGGCAGCACCGCCCGCACCGGAATTATTGGAAATTACCATGGCAAAGCGTTCATCCAAAGCCCCAGCCCAAAGAGCCGTTTTGCCCAATCTTGAATGTCCATAAAGGATAACTTCACCGACACGATTCTCCTCATCCATCATAAGATAATCCATTACTCTGCTCAAACCCCAAGCCCAAGCACTTATGGTGGAAAAATTGTCCTTCACATCTTCAGAAGCATCCTGAAACAGTGCGTGAACCCCATTCTCAAAACCATCATCGTAGTCCGGATCGATATCACCATGATACACAGTAGCAAGGGCGTATCCTCTGCCGACGACATAGTCAACGGGTAATCTATGCTTCCTAACGCCTCTTGACTCTTCGGTAAACAGATTGCTCCTGGTCGCTCTATTAGCAGTAACCGCAGGATTTGCCCAAGAGGAGCCTATGATAATGTCCTCATCATCCATCAAAGATTGGTTGCCGGAAAAGTTTAAGCCCAAAAACATATCATGCTTTTCATCGTCATTCGGCAAAATAAGCAATAGGTTAAACTTGACGGAAGGCTTCAAAGATACAACAACTTCCACCTGCTTCTTGATATAGCTTCCATCATCGGACACAGTCTCCCTAAGCACATTGTAGCTAATTTTACCCGTATACTCGGGCGTATCTCCGTACATGTGCTCTTTGTACAGGTCAATTATCTCCTTTCGTCTTTGCTCATTCCACATCTTGGCAGACGTGACCTTCGATCCATCGAGATTTTTTAGAACATCGGGCAATTCATAATTCGGCACACGCACTTCATCAACGTTCCCGTCAAAAGAGGTAAATACCGGCGCAAAGGATGGCGACGATTCGCGAATTAACAGGATATTATCTCCAGGATGTTCCTCCAAGTCTACGACAACCCCTTTGCAACCAGCCAACGCAACAGCTGCGACAATTATAAAAAACGCCTTCAACCCTTTTACCAACATCAAACCCTCCCTCATAAATATGGCACAAATTTAAACATCTGCCAAAACGCCTCAATCCCACAGCCTTGCAGCTCCTCTAACACCGCTCGAATCTCCATATTTTGCCTTTATTATAGGGGTGTTTAAATCATCACTGGTAATGTACGGTATTATTAGTTTTGGCAAAGTTTTGTAGATTCTTTCATTATTTGACACACCACCACCTATAACGATTGCATCCGGATCGAGAAGCTGGATAATAAGGCCTAGCCCCCTTGCCAATCTGTCTTCGTAATGGGCAAATATCCTTTCCATATGCTCATCTTCCGTTATTAATTGGTCGATCTCTTTGCCTGATAACTTTCGCCCGGTCTTCCTCAAGAACTCCTTTTCGAGTCCAGTTCCAGATATCCAAGCTTCTATACACCCTTTTTTGCCACAAACAGCACACACGTGGCTATTCTCCAACTCCTCTTCCGTTACGTATGTCAGGGGATTGTGTCCCCACTCTCCAGTCATTCCGTTGGCGCCTGCTATGATCTTCTTGCCGACAGTCAAACCACCGCCACAGCCTGTGCCCAAAATCACGCCAAAAACCGCATTATAATCCTTTGCAGCACCATCCACCGCCTCTGATAATACAAAACAGTTAGCATCATTTGCACACCTAACCTCCCTATTCAAAGCCTTTGCAATATCCTTGTCAAACGGCTTGCCATTGATCCATGTCCTCGATGTACGCACTAAGCCATCAGTTGGAGATATATTTCCGGGGATCCCTATCCCTATACTGCAGGTTTGCCCAATTTCATTCTCAGCATCAAGTACCAAGTTTACTATGGTATCAATGGTACCTTCGTATTCCCTCGGGGTTGGAACACGCTTTGCCAAATGAACCTCTCCATGATCATCCATACAGACTACTTCCGTCTTAGTTCCGCCTAAATCCACTCCTATCTTCATAAAACACCCTCTCTTCTTCCATTACAAAAAAAATTTAAACATCGCAAAAATGTTATCGGTATAAAACAATCCCCATTCATACAACGGCACACAAACCCAATAAACAAGACGCCTTTTAAGACGACTGAACAGCACTCCTTATCCCCATAGCTTCCTTCATGAGGGTGACATTATCCGCTCGACAGACCGGGGACTTGTAAATTTCCTGCAAAACCAAACATGCAGCACCAAGAGACCAGTCATTATCTTCGCAATCATGGATAATAATTTCGGTCAAATCTCTTATCATTTCATTAGTATTCTTAGCGATAGCTTCCCGCATAGGCTCAAACAGAAGCTCACCGGCTCGCACTCCATTGCCGGTAATAATGATTTTGGAAGGGTTAAATATCTGTATAAGTCCAGCCAAGCCGATACCGAGAAATTTACCTGCCCTCGTAAAAATGTTCTTCACCACACCAACATCGTTGATAGCAGCCTTCAACACATCCTCATAGCAAATATCTTGAATATTTGCACTCTTCCAAAAGCCATTTACACAAAGTTTTTTAGCTTCTTCCACAATGCCAAAATTGCTGGCATACGCTTCAATACATCCCGCCTTCCCGCAACGACACTGCAACCCACCCGGATCGACAACCATATGTCCAAACTCACCCGCCAAGCCGCCACACGCCCTATATAGCTCACCATCCACTACTATGCCCATGCCAATCCCATCTTCAATCGTCACAACCAAAAAATTGTCCACACCTCTGCCCTTTCCAGCCCAAAGATGCGCAAGGGTGATGGCGTTGCTGTCATTCTCCACATAAGTTTTGATGCCAAACCTTTTCTCGACAAGCTCCCGAAGTTGAACCTCACCCTTCTGGTAAAGGGGAGACCAATAACAAACGCCTTGCCTGCGCTTCCCCTCCACAAACCCCGGTATCCCCAGACCTATGCCCGAGATTTGGTCAAATGCAAATCTGGCTTCATTTACACAGTATCTTATTCCTTCTTCGATCAAATCCGCAACAAATGACGCCGGCCGCTCATTCGTCCTGACAGGCATCGCCACAGAGCTCCTAATCTCCCCCACCATATCCGTAATGACACAGCCGATCCTAAATGCCGACACCTTTACACCAACCACAAAGGTAAAGTCAGGCTCAATCGCAAGAAGCACAGGCTTGCGCCCTCTTGTGGCTTGACCTAACACCTCTTTTTCATAAACGAGACCTTCCCTTATAAGCTGAGCCGTAATGTTTGTCACGGTAGCTCTGCTTTGACCAGTAAGACCAGCCAACTCCACCCTAGATATAGCACCAGCAATCCTGATTGCATTCAATATATTGCACTGGTTAACGGTTTTAATAGTTTCAATCCTGCTCGCGAACATACTGCTCCTTAAACTTAACTGCCTAGAACATACTGCACAAATTTATAGATACCACAAACTATCACTGATTTACAACATCACTTAATTGTTTATCATCAAAACAAATTACTTTATAGTAAATACCACAAGCCACCATCAATTTACAACTATTTTTTATATTACTCCTATCATACCGATAAAAAGCGATACCCTTAATCCATTATAAATACTAGAAATTTTCGATGATATGAGGGTAATGCACCGCTGAAGCCAAAACTAGCTACTAAAGCGGAAAATTCATTTTATAATTTTTTTTTATTTAATCTATAAATTAATCTTGACAATTCATTCTTCTCCTATAAGATTGGTCTGTATTATCACGGTATTGGGGCAAAATAACAGCTCAGGAGGGTGAGTAAGCAGGGCGGAGCTTGTCCAATATTGTGGCTGAATTACTATCACAATACCTAATTGTGCTATGATATTTTATGGGTGGAGGTTCAATTTAAATGACAATGACAAAAACTATGAAGATCTTTATGATCTCGATCATGGCAACTCTCATGTTGTTCCTATTTGCGACAAATTCGGCGTTTGCAAAGAAAGCGAAGAAGGTGAAAGTGGGCTTTATTCTAAAGACGATGCAGGAAGAGCGCTATCAGTATGATAGGGAAGTTTTTATTGCCAAAGCAAAAGAGATGGGCGCAGAGGTCTATTTTGATTCTGCAAATAATGATGAAATGACTCAGCTCTCCAAGTTTGAAAATATGCTTGCTAGGGGCGTTCAGGTCATAGTTTTTCAACCGGTCAATACCGGAACTGCCGGTAACATGGTGCGTATGGCCAATGAAGAGGGTGTCCTTGTGATCGGTTACGATTCCATGGTAGTGAATGGTCCTCTTGATGCCATGGTTATGCAGGATAGCTGGGCAGTGGGCAAACTTCAGGGTGAAGCTATGATAGAGTGGCTCAAAGCCAAGAAAGGAAAGGTTGAAGGCAACGTGGCACTTATTATGGGGCAGCCAGGAGACTCCAACGCAATAGCTATGAGCAGCGGTGCATTAGAGATTATCGAAGAGAACCCTGGTCTTAATCTCGTAGTGAGGCAGTCCCACGAGGGTTGGGCTTCCGACAAATCGATGGCAACCACTGAAAACGCTCTCACAAGATATGACAACAACATTGATGCTTTCATCTGCAATAATTCAGGATTAGCTCGAGGAGTTATTGCAGCTCTTGACGCTCAGGGTTTAGCGGACACAGATAAGGTCTTTGTGGCGGGCTCTGATGCTGATCTTGTGAATATACGCTATGTAGCCCAAGGAAAACAATCGGTTGAAATTTGGAAAAAGATTAAACCGCTTGCAGAAACCGCCGCTGAAACTGCCGTGGAGCTGGCCAGAAATCCTAAGAAAAAGCCCGAAGACGTCATGGAATTCGACAAAACGATAAATAATGGATATATGGACGTTCCCACAGTAGTCACCCCCGTGATTTTGATTAACAAAGACAATATAGACAGCACTATAGTTGCCGAGGGCTTTTATACAAAAGAGCAGGTACATGGCAAGTAAAGCGCAAGTTCAGCTAGCTTTTGCGTGTGCTTTGAGGCATTAAGTCTTTGAAATTTAAGGGCCCGCTATATTTGGGCGGGCCTCTTAAAAACACCCGAAGGTCACAGGGGGAGTTATGGGCGATATCGTTCTCGAAATGAAAAACATCGTAAAAGAGTTTCCCGGCGTAAAGGCTCTTGACATGGTCAATTTTGAAGCCAGAGCTGGAGAGGTGCTAGCACTCGTTGGCGAGAATGGGGCTGGCAAGTCTACCCTTATGAAGGTTTTGAGTGGAGTTTGGAACTATCCAACTTACGAAGGTGATCTGGTAATAAAGGGTGAGCTCAAACAATTCAAAAACACCAGAGAAGCTGAAGCATCCGGCGTTGCAATAATTTATCAGGAACTTAATCTAATCCCTGAGCTCAGCGTTGCAGAAAATATCTTTCTAAATCGACAACACAGCCGCTTTGGGGGAATAATCAATTGGAGCTTGCTCAATTCTGAAGCTCAAAAGCTTCTCGACGAACTACACATAGAAGATCTCAGACCAACTGACAAGGTGGGAGAGCTGACAGTTGGTAAACAACAGATGGTAGAAATAGCGAAAGCCCTATCGATAAATGCCGACATTTTAGTGTTCGACGAGCCCACATCTGCCCTTACAAACAAAGAGGTAGATGCCCTATTTGAAATAATAAAAAAATTGAAAAAACAGGGCATATGTATGACCTACATCTCCCACAAGATGGAGGAGCTTGAGCAGATTGCGGACAGAATTGCGGTTTTGAGAGATGGCAAAACTATCGGCGATGTTACCGCCATGTCTCAGGTAACTCTGGATCAAATAATCAGCAAGATGGTGGGCAGGGACATAGAAGATATGTTTCCAAAAATGCAGTTTGACAGAAGAGAGAAGGTACTTGAGGTTAAAAATTTTGAAGTAGACCACCCGGTTCTTGTGGGTGAAAAAAAGGTTAAAAACGCTTCATTTGCATCTTACAAAGGGGAAATACTTGGGATATCCGGACTCATGGGTTCAGGCAGAACGGAGCTTGTTTCAGCAATTTTTGGAGCATTGCCTAAGGAATCGAGAGGGGAGATATTTTTCGAAGGAAAAAAGGTGAATATAAACTCGCCAAAAGATGCGATAAGCATGGGGCTGGGTCTCGTTACCGAAGATCGAAAAGGGGTGGGCTTAGTCCTTGGGCACAGTGTTTTGAAGAACATGACCATAAGCTCACTGGGGACAGTTAGCAACAAGTTGGGAATCATATATGAAGCAAAAGAGAGAACTTTGGCAAGTGAATATGTCAAACGCCTCGGGATAAAAACCCCAAATCTTGATACCGTAATTGATACCTTAAGCGGAGGAAATCAACAGAAGGTAATCATTGCAAAATGGCTGAACACCAAACCAAAAGTCCTCATATTGGATGAACCCACCAGGGGCATAGATGTGGGAGCAAAGGTTGAGATATACAATCTCCTCAATAGGCTCGTTGAAGATGGAGTCAGCATAATAATAATTTCGTCTGAATTGCCCGAAGTCATGGGGATGAGCGATAGAATACTGGTGATGTTTGAAGGGGAAATTGCGGCAGAATTTAACCGCGGAGAAGCAGATAAAGAACTTATTATGGAATACGCAACCGGAAGCAGAAGAAGGGAGGCAGATCATGGAAAAAACTTCCATTGAAAACAGAACAGATACGGTGTCAACAAATAAAAAGATATTTAGAATGATAACGAAATTCTTGAAAGAGAACGGAACACTCATAGCGTTGTTGGTGCTTTTTGTATTCTTTGCGCTTTATGAAGATAGTTTTTTCACCTCCAGAAACTTGACAAACCTCGCTAGACAAACCACCATCATAGGGATTATAGCCGTGGGCATGACGATGGTCATCCTGATAGGGGGGATTGACCTCTCGGTGGGCTCCATTGTGGGCTTGTCGGCAATTATTGTGACATTGTTGATGCAAACCGGCATGAATCTCTGGCTGGCAATCATATTGACGCTGCTTATTACCGGCGTCACCATCGGTTTTTGGAACGGCTTCTGGATTGCCCACTACAAGATTCCACCGTTTATAATAACCCTGGGGATGATGAGTATTGCTAGAGGACTGGCGCTTACATTCTCCAACGGCAATTCTGTTCCCGTTACAAATACAACTTTTGCCAAGATAGGAGGCAATTATATACCCACAACTCTATCTGGCATAATCATTGTGACGATCCTCGTTCTGTTTTTTGCCTCGGTGTTCATGAGGCTGCAACAGAATAAAAAATACAATATACATACGAATAAATTTGATCTCACCTTCTCTATTGCCACCGTCACCGCCTTTACAGCTCTTGCTTTTTACGTATTCACATTTTACAGAGGCATACCATATCCGGTAGCGATCTTTGCTGTGATAGTATTCATTGCAGCTTATGTGCTCAAAAATACAGCATTTGGGCGCAGACTGTACGCCATAGGCGGAAATGAGGAAGCTGCCCGCTTGTCCGGGATAAACGTGTATTGGACTAAGATCAGCGTATACGTGATCATAATGATTCTATCCTCCGTTTCGGGGATTCTCTTGGCATCCCGATTAAATGGAGCATCGCCTAACTTGGGCACTATGTTTGAACTTGATGCCATCTCCGCAGTCATCATAGGCGGTACAAGCTTTACGGGCGGCGTTGGGACCATTATGGGCACAGTCGTCGGTGTCCTCATAATCGGCGTTTTGAACAACGGCATGAGTATTCTGGGCGTTCCAACATTTTATCAATCCATAATAAAAGGTCTGATAATCATTATCGCAGTCTGGTTTGATGTGCTGCACAAGAGGAAGAAGTCCTGATCTAAAACTACGAAAGAAAGGCCGATCTCTATATCGAACTAAAAATACAGCAGGAGGTGGGGGGAGCCCCGCCCCCTGCATCGCTCTATCTTACTCATGATGAGGTGCCGGCTCCGGAATGCCAAGCCCCGATGTGCTTTATCTTCCCCATAGAAGCTCATTCAGGTGCAACTTGCTCCCGTGTCCCTGTGGCACTCTATCCTTATAGCGCTATCAAACCAAAGTGTATGTATCCATCGACTGAGTTTACAGGACTATCCTCCTGCCTGTATCGTTGAACACAGCTCCTCTGTAGCACTTTCTTAAAATTCTCAAGCATCACCTAGATTGTATAGATTGTGCCATTTTCAACTCTGTAAGTCTGATCAATGCCGATACTTTTTAAAAACGCCTCTTCATGGGAAACGATAATCATAGCCCCGGGATAGCTATGTAATACTTGCGCGACATGCTCTTTGGTCTCCAAGTCCAAATTATTTGTAATCTCGTCCAAGATGAGCAGCTGAGGCACATTAGCCGCAATGATAGCAAGAGTTAATCTAGCTTTTTCGCCCCCGGAGAGGTTGGACGCCAAGGTGTTTACCTCATCATTCTTTCGAAACAGGAAGTCATTCAGATGTTTTCTGATTTCAATTATAGACCAATCTGGTCTAACACAACTCAGGTGCTCCATTACCGATTTGTCTAATCTGAGATTAGTGTAATGCTGATCCAGGTATCCGACACGCTCAAGCTCAGGCAAATACCAGTTGCCCGTTGTCAAAATATCACTGCCGCCCGCTATCGCTTTTAACAGAGTTGATTTACCGGAAGCATTCTTGCCACTGATCGCTATACGTTCCTTGGCACTTAACGACAAACTGACATCATTTAACAATAAACTTTGTCCCTCATAACCAAGACCTGCCCTGCTTATGGATAATATTGTGCCACAGGATCCCCGGTCTGCGCTAAGTGAGAACTTTGGCAATATAACCTCGGGCAACCTTAAGCTTTTTAACTCATCATCCAACCGCTGCTTCCTTTTGCCCATACTCACTCTCTTCCTTCCAGAAGTTTGCTCAGACTGCAAAGCTTTAGTTTTGCCGACAACCGTGGGCCATTTTCTTCGTTCAATACTTTTTCGACCTTTAGATCTGCTCTTTGCAGCCCTCTCCTGCTCCCTCATCAACTGAATGTGCATCTCCTTCTTTTCATATTTCAGTTGAGAGAGTTCTTTATCCATTGACCGTCGTTTCTGCCCAACTTCTCTGATGTAATCATCGTAGGAGCCTGTAAACGGATGGACTTTATTGTCTTCAATATGCCACAAGACGTCGATGCAGGCATGCAACAGCTCTGTGTCGTGAGATACCACAATGAGGGTGCCTGAGTAGCCCAACAGCATGCGGATTAGACTTTTTCTATTTGCCATATCTAAATGGTTGGTCGGCTCATCCAAAAGCAGCAGATTTGGTCTTCTTGCCAATGACTCTGTCAGGCGTTTGTTGAATCTCTGTCCACCGCTTAAGTTCTGATGGCTACAGATAGTCTGCTCGACATACCCAATGGTCACATCGTCAGGGATAACGATCTTGCCGCCGGAAGGATAAGTTTTACCCCGCAACATATTCAGCAAGCTGGACTTGCCGCTGCCATTCCTGCCAATTATGGCAATACGATCGCCAAATTGCACTTGAGCGCTAAAATTTTCAAAGCAGTTTTTGTTAAAAAAGGAAAGGCTAATGGTCTTAAGAGAGATCGGCCTATGTGCCACCATAACATACCTCCAAAATCTCTAAGGGCTTACAAAACAACACAAAAGCCCAAGGGCTTTGTCATTCATAAAGTTGCCCAAACCATCCGGTTAAGAAAGATGGTTCACAACACGCATTGACCTCAAAACAGATATTTAGGGTTATTAAGAAGCGATAAACTCAAAGTGCAAAAAGATATGCGACCAAATCTTTGCACTACAATTTTCTCGCTATATAAAAACCGTAGCTATAGTAGGTGTGATATTTTTCATAGATGGCGATCTCCTTCTTTTCCGTCTCAACAATGGCGTGTGCTTGGGCACTTTCTCCGTTTCGTTCAAGAAAATCGGCAAAACCGTTCTGCATCGGTCGGTAATAATTTTCAGTCCAACAATGCTTCGGCAAGACAAAGTACGCCACGGGAGCGTAGCCGTGGTGTTCTAAAATCTTTATTTTTGACGAAGCAGTATCAACCTCCGGATACCCCTGCTCCCAATATGCCTGAAGCTCAGCAGGACGAACGGAATTGAGCCAAGTTATCTCCGAAACAACCAGCATGCCCCCCGGCTTTAAAAATTGTTTCCAGCTGGAGATGCCAGCTTCAAATCCCATGCTATAGACAGCACCTTCAGACCAGATAACATCGTACTCATCATCATGAAACGGCAACGAATCCATGGAGCAAGCAAGGGTAGAAATCTTGTCTGCCACATCTCGAGCCTTAGCATTTGCCTGAAGCGTCTCGAGAAATTCGGGCAAAAAATCCACCGCTGTAATCTCTGCATTGAGCTCTTGCGCGAGCAAAACTGTTGCCGCACCCGTCCCACAGCCGATGTCAGCCACTTTTAATCGGTCTGACTTATCAAGCATTGCGAGCTCAATAGCCTTTTTCGTTTCTCTCTCCCCACCAGGCCCCTGTCGTGCCGCAGTTCTGTGAAGGTCTATGAGCAATTGATAATCTTCCATCCTTTAATCCTCGCAACTATCATATTCTTTAATTCAATTCCATATCTTGTTCGAAATGGAGAACGGATAGGATCCCCACATCAAAAAATATCCAGCATTACATTGTACAACCAATAATCTATATCGCTACCGCCGTATTGATGAGATAGGCTGTATATGAAACATAAACAATCAACAACACAGCACCCATAGGTCGATTAATACGCCCTTGCCTACCCTTGAAGCTGTAGCCAATGACAAAGAGGGAAACCGTGAGGACACTCATGATCGGTATATCCCGCAGCAACGCTTCCGAATCGATCTGAAAAGGGTGTATCATTCCAGCTATACCAACAACGGCAAGTGTGTTGAACAGATTGGAACCCAGCACATTTCCGAGAGCCATGTCATGCTCGCCCTTGCGTGCCGCGGCGATCGAAGATGCCAGCTCAGGCAACGAGGTCCCGATAGCAATAATCGTCAAGCCAATAATCATATCGCTTACACCGAAGATCTTTGCAATCTCAACAGCTCCCCACACAAAGGTATGGGAGCTGATTATGAGCAAAAGTAGGCCCACCATCAACCAAAATAAGCTCCAACCTATCGGCATGGCTTTCACAGAAATATCAGCCTCTACCCCTTCTGCTAGAGGGTCTGTTTTCCGTTTCAGCCCCTGATAAATGCTCCAGGCCATCACGCCGCCAAACACCAAGAGGAGAACAGCTGCATCTATGAAGGAAAGCTCAAGATCGGCAATCAAAAGGACAGACAGAGCCGTCACAATCACCAAAATAGGCAATTCTTTACGCAATACCGTCGAATGTATCTTGATGGGGCTTATCAAGACCACCACCCCAAGGATGAGCGCAATATTAGCTATATTCGAGCCATATGCATTGCCAAGGGCAATCCCTGGGTTCCCTTTCAGGGCAGTCAGAGCAGAAATCACCATTTCCGGCGCAGAGGTGCCAAAACCGATGATCACCATGCCGATCAGCAGCGGTGGCATGCCAAAATATCCTGCCGCAGAGGCTGAACCCTCTACAAACCGATCCGCACTCCAAGCAAGCAGCACCAGACCAAAAACTAAAGCTAGAATTGCCGCTGTCATTATCTTCTATTCCTGATCATCATCCCTCATGTCTTAGCTGCTCGACGTTTCACTCAAATTCCCTCATCCACACGGGCTCAGATCACAAACTTTGCAGTAGTTTTCTATAAAGCTTGACAACCAACCATCGCGCAAAAACCCACGCCCTGACGCCTTGCCACAACACCCAAACCAATAGCAACGCTAGTATCTGATGAGGCTTACAGCCGGTAAAGCTCTTCACCAATGCTCAAGGCATCTGCACCTCCAGCATATCACAAAATGACATATATCATCGTCAACTGAATGTAGCCCATATTGCTCAGACTTGCATAATTTGCAAATTAATTCAATCATTCTTCCCAATACCCCGCTTTGACGCTTTTTAGCCACAAATTCGAGCATTACCTCAAACTGATCCATATTTGGATGTAAGCAATGCAGTTGCTCTATAGCGACCAATGCGGTATTGCTGCCTGGCAAAGCGACAATATCTTTGCTTTTACTTCACTTGCTAACTCAAGACTACTGAAAGCACCGTTATCGATACCAAGATCGGCAAACCCTAAAGCCTACAGCTTCCCCGGAGAGCACTTGAAAGGAGTATGGTTTCAAACAATATAAGAGTTTATTTTAAAAAACATTCAATATTTTATGATATTATTCTGCATATTTACAAAACAATGTTTCGAATAATCCTTTTGCTTGATAATGGGTGTATCTATACAGATAAAAAACTCGATGTATTCAGTTTTTTGTTTGACATGGTGCTAACTTTAGGCATATACTAGAATAATCCGAACGACATTCGGAAAAAAGGAGGTGTTATGAAAGGTTTTACTGGATTACCAATTAATATTTTTAAGGAGAGGGTTGTTAGGCTAAAAGAGGAAGTGAATAAGCAAAAACTAGACGGTGTGTTTATTTTTTCAGACGAGTATAGAACGGGGTACACCACATATATCTCGGACTTTAAGCCTATTAACATGATCGAAGAGTCGCCCCAGGGTGCTTACATCACAAAAGATGGCGATATAACACTATTCTTAGGTGCAATAAATGCTCAAGCGGCTAAAAAGGTGTCGTGGATAGAAGACATTAGAGATATTGAGACCATAGACAAGTTCTTTAAAGAAAGGTCAAATGAGAAAGGTTCCTTTCTATCCATTGGACTGTCGGGCGAGGATCTACTGCCCGCAAGATATTATAGAATGATCGAAAAGCTACTTACAGATAGTGATTATGTAAACTTTGACTGGGTTTTGCATGAAATGAGAATGGTGAAATGCCCTGAGGAAGTAGCACTTATCAAAAAGGCCTGTGAGATAGGAGATGAATCCTTAAGAACTATATTGAGGGAATTGAAATCATCGGATGAAGAGATCACAGAGATAGGTCTCTGCGCAATTTCTGAATATACCATGAAGAAGTTGGGGGGAGACTTGAGCTGTGCAACTGTACTGGCTTCAGGATTGAATACCAAAAACCCAACATGGAGACCTACTCACAAGGTTGTAAATGAAGGAGATGCCATACTGGCAGACGTTGCGCCAGCTTATAATGGTTATGCTACAGATGTGGCGATTACACTGTTTAACGGAACGTGTAGCGATGAACAGCAAAAGATTATCGATTCCGCCAGAGATGTTGTCATCTCCTCAGTGGATTCACTAAAGCCGGGAGAGAAAGGTTCCAGAATTTACGACCTATTCTTAGAAAAATCAATTGAGCTAAATGTAGACCAGTACTTTACACCTTATGCTGTCGGCTTGAGAGCTGTGGGTCATAGTATAGGTCTAGACTGTGTTGAAAGACCTAACTTAGACAAAGATGCTGACTTCATCTTAGCAAAAGGGATGACGCTGGCACTAAAGTACGATCTGCATGGTTTTGATTGGGGTGGGCTGAGAATAGAGGCTGTGTTTGTCGTAGAAGATGACAAATGTACTATGCTGAACAGAATTTTGTATGAAATTTAATTGTTAGGTGATTGTATAAACGCAGCTTAATCAATGTATTAGGCTGCCTAAAGTGGGGAAGATAATGAAAAAAATAAAGCTTGCAGTATTGCTTTTAATATCAATGAGTTTTTTAGGATGTAAAAGCAATGAAAAAGATACTTATGTCTTAAGGATGGGAATCGTAACGAGTGGAAACCATACCCATAACAAAGCTATTCAGGCATGGATCCAGGAAGTTAAGGAAGAAACGGAAGGTCGCTTGGAAATCAGACTTTTGGAAAGTGGACAGCTAGGGGGAGAAAGGGACTACATCGAGGGAATGCAATTGGGAAATATCGATATGGCTCAAGTTTCTTCAGCAGTAATCAGCAATTTTTCACCCGACTTTAACGTGATGTCTTTACCTTATGTATTCACTTCTTATGAAAGTTTAGAGGATCTTGTAAACGGGGAGCTTGGTGACGAGCTATTTGAAAGGCTGGAAGGGATAAATATCACGGGCTTAACATGGTTTTCTAATGGTTTCAGATCGATTTTTACAAACAAAGAGATAGTTACCCCAAGTGATCTGAACGGCATGAAGATAAGAGTGATGGAAAGCCCGGTTATGATTAATGCGCTAAACGCGATGGGAGCATCGGCAACTCCAATGGCTTATTCAGAACTATACACCGCTATCCAGCAAGGAGTATTGGACGGTGGAGAGAATGCACCGGGGAATATTCTGAATGACAAGTTTTATGAAGTTAGTAAAAATTTGAGCCTTACTGAACACTTCGCAACCCCTGGCATAGTCGCAATTAGCACCAAGTCTCTAAGAAAGCTTCCGGAGGACTTGCAAGAATATCTCAAAGAATCAGCCTTAGAGCTCGGGAAGATTGAAAGAGAAATGGATAAAAGAAACCAGCAGTTAGCTGTAGAGCAGTTAAGGGAACAAGGAATGGCCGTTAACAAGGTCGATAAAGAATTATTTGTGAAGGAGGCGATCGCTATTTATGAAGACTCATGCAAAGACGTTTCTCCTAAAATGGTGGAATTGTTAAAGAAAGAATTAGGCATTGAGTTTTAACGTGAGGAGAATGAGATGAAGAGAATAGAGAAATTTCTCGATATTTTGCTAGATGTCTCCGTCATTCTATGCGTTTTTGTAATGGTCATAGTTGTATTTCTGCAAGTTATTTTTCGATTTGGGCTCAATAGCCCACTTTCCTGGTCTGAGGAATTAGCTAGATTTCTTTTTGTGGCAATAACTTTTTTGGGAGCTGCAATTTGCGCCAGGGAAGATCGACATATAGGTATGGACTTTGTAGTGAATCGACTTAAGGAGCGTACCAATGACATCTTGAACAAGATAAAGTACGTATTAATGGTAATCGTTTCACTATCCATTGCGGTGGCGTCATTAGAGGTAATTAAACTGAATTTTTCTCAAAAATCACCAGCATTAAAGCTGAACATGGGCATGATTTATTCAGTTATAACCATAGGGTTTTTGTATATTGCAGTCTACTATACAAAAACTTTCATCAAGCTAATGAAGGCTAGAAAAGAGGAGGCGAGTTAAAGTGCTTATAAGTTTATTCCTAATCTTTGTCGTACTTGTCGCGCTTAATGTGCCTATCGCCTTTGCAATGCTAACGGCTTCGGTGTGTGCTTTGCTGATAGAGGGGATGTCCTTAAGTATGGTTACTACGAGATTATTTGTCCAGGTAGACTCATTTCCGCTCATGGCCATACCATTTTTTATCCTAGCTGGTGAATTGATGAACTCTGCAGGAATAACTGGCCGGATAGTGCATTTGGCTCAAGCATTAGTTGGTCATATAAAGGGCGGATTAGCCCATGTTAATATTCTTTCGAGTATATTTTTTGCGGGCATTTCAGGTTCTGCAACTGCAGATACCTCAGCTCTGGGGTCAACATTAATACCAGTAATGAGACGAGACGGTTATAGTCCTGAATTCAGTGTTGCGGTCACGGCAGCCTCCTCAACAGTAGGTCCCATTATCCCGCCCAGCATAATGATGGTGATGTACGCAGTAATTGCCAATGAGTCTGTGGCAAAACTGTTTATAGGAGGTTTAATCCCTGGTGTATTGGTGGGAATAACTCTGATGTTTATGTCCTATAGGATAGCAAAAAGGGAAGGATATGGCTCGGTAGGGAAATTCTCACTAATCAAGGTATTGATCGCTTTGCAAAAATCGATCCTGGCAATTGTAATGCCGTTAATAATTTTGGGTGGAATTTTATCAGGGATTTTCACAGCTACGGAAGCAGGTGTTATAGCTTGTGTGTATGCTCTATTTATCGGAATGTTTGTCTATAGATCAATTACTATTTCTGACCTACCACAATCACTCTTAAAGTCAGCAAAAGTAACTGCTCAGGCAATATTTATAGTAGCTTCCGCCTCCATGTTTAGCTGGATCTTGGCGTGGGCTGGATTCCCAAAAATGATGCTGGATGTACTATTATCCATCAGCAATAATCCAACGGTGGTGCTGCTATTAATAATAACCTTTATCTTACTACTCGGCTTATTTGTAGAAGGGACGCCTGTATTAATAATATTTGCCCCCATATTCGTTCCGATAATGGTAGACTTGGATATATCTTTGGTTTTATTCGGTGTGCTATTCATAATGACCGTTTTGGTAGGCTCCATAACTCCGCCGGTGGGTGTGCTTCTGTACCTGGGATGCGGGATAG
>JAQGDQ010002397.1:88994-99672 GCA_030141605.1 Tubiluchus corallicola
CCTAGCCTCCTGGCCATAGCCTGAAGCATGAGTTGGAAGAATTGGTTAAGACGAGCCAGAAAATCTCTTTAAAAATGGGATACAAAACAAATGATTAACGAAGAGTTTTTGGGAAAGATCGAGCACCTAAGAAGTGTATTAAGGCAAAACGATGCCGGGGGAGTTGTCGTATCGAAGTATGAAAACTTAAGTTGGCTGGGTATAAAAAGACCCAATGTCCTCTCACTTTCGGAAAGCAGTATCCTGAAAATAATTGTTACTTTTCAGAAAGTTATACTATTAACGAATAATATCGAGATCGAAAGGCTTGTCCAAGAGGAGATACCAGCTGATATTAAGGATAATTTCACACATGAAGTTTATCCGTGGCATGAAAACGTAAACGATATAGTTAGGGAAAATTACCCCGGTTGTGTGGAAGATTCTGCACTAGAAAAAGACATCAAGAAGTACAGAATGATACTGAGTGCAAGAGAATTAAAATCTGCGACCTTGTTGGGACAAGATATTTCAGAAATTATAAGAAATACTCTAAAGTTTGTAAAAGCTGGAAAAACAGAGATAGAAATCAGCGCAATAATGCAAAAAATGTGCATTGAAAAAAGGATAGACGTAGGGCTAGCCTTATGCGCTGCTGATGAGAGAATCTCTAAATACAGACACCCTCTCTCCACAGACAAGAAAATAGATAAACTTTGCATGTTAGCATTGACTGTTAGAAGAGAAGGGATCTACTCCTGCATCTCCAGGATGGTGGCATTGGCTCCCCCTGATGGGGAGCTATTAATGAAAAGAGACGCTGTCCTGAAGGTGGATTGTGCGTATTATGAAATGACCAAGCAGGGGGTCTCCTTAAGTGAGATATTTACCAATATCAAAACAATATATGCAAAAAATGGCTTCCCAGATGAGTGGCAAAATCATCATCAGGGAGGAGCAACAGGTTACTTATCAAGAGAGATAAAGATCGATCAAGACACAGAAGAGTGTGTAGAAAACGGTATGCTATTCGCTTACAACCCCACTGTAGCAGGCTATAAAACGGAGGACACCTTCTTCCTATTAGATAATAAAAAGGTTGTGACAACTCTTCCTTCGGATCTTCCGATGATTGAAGTAGAGTTTGATGGCATAAAATATAACAAACCAGACATTATAGTTATTTAAATGGTGGGTGAAACATAGGATACACTTCCATAGATAGCCAGTTGATTAAGCGTAGAGTTGAAAAACTGACGAAAGGATTAGAACGCGACGGTTTAGAAGGGATATTAATCTTCAATGATGGACTAAGGCCTAGCTATAGTCTGTATATATCCGATTACAGATCCATAGGGGATATAGAAAGATCCGCCCAGGCTGTATTTATAGCAAAGGATGGGGTAGCCCTTTTCTTGGAAGAATGGAACAGAACTCAAGCAGAAGGATGCACCTGGATAAAAGATATCAGGGACATCAAAGAGATCGAGCCTTTTTTTCAAAAACTAAAAAAAGAGAGCAAGGTTGGATTAGCCGGCATTGAAAAGCTGCCTTATCTCCACAAAAAAGTTATAGACAGCATAGGAGAGAGCATCAAATTTGTGCCATACGATGTTGAGATTGATAGGTTGAGGATGATTAAAGATGAGGATGAGGTTAAGTTGCTTAAAGAAGCCTCAAGGCACGCAAATAGAATCATCAAAAAACTTATCGATGAGCTAGAGGTTGGCGACACGACAGAAAAAGCATTGGCGGCAAAAGGTGAGTTTTTAATAAGAAGGTCAGGCTTGGATATAGGGTACGATACAGTTGTATCTTCTGGAGTAAATACTTGTGAAAAAACATGGCGACCAAGCGATAAAATTATTAGAAATGATGAAGTGTTAATGATCAATTTAGTGCCGCAATATAATGGCTACTGCTCCTTTACAACAATGTCGTATTCTATAAACAATCCCTTCATTCAAGAAGTTTGTGAGAAAGCAAAAAGAGTTATCAGGGAGACTGTTGCGGGCATAAAGGAGGGGGACAGCTCCCAAAAAATATACGAATTATACTGTAGCTATTCAAAAGACTACGGACTTTTAAATAATTTTTTACCCCTGAAGGAGGGTGAAAAATCTATAGGTCACAGTACAGGTTTAGAGGTGGTAGAATACCCGTTTCTAAGTAAAGATACCCGAGTTATTTTAGAAAAAGGGATGGTTCTTTCTTTAAAATATTGCTTAAGTGGTTATGAGTTTGGAGACGTAACCTTTGAGTATAACGTACTTATTGATGAAGTTGCCCATATGTTAAATGGTGAACTGTTTGAGGAGCACAACCACAAACGGAAACACGGGCATCCCTTGGGAACTGCTTAGAGCCTTTGTTGAATCACACAGTCCGATTGATTGGCAGAGCCAGCATACTTCCCTTAAGGTCAAGAGGCAGAAGCCACGCCTTTCAAGAAGGCTGCGTAAGTTTTCCGGTCAACGGAAGAATCAATTGAATACCTGAAGGAAGGAGGCTATTACCGTTGCCTTTTCACTTGCCTTTTCACTATTAAACCTGGATACTATGAAAAATATTAAAGTAGGAGATTTGTTGTTATGGAAGCGCGACTAAGCATTATAAGCCTCGGAGTGAAAGACCTTGAGAAAGCCCGGATATTTTACCAAAAAGGACTTGGCTTTCCTGTTGCAGGCATATCAACTTCAAAAATTGTTTTTCTCAAAACCAACGGCACCTGTCTGGCGCTGTATCCTGCAGACAAACTGGCTGAGGATATCGGCATTGAGTTTCATGAATGTACGCCCGGGTTCAAGGGCATTACGATTGCCCATAACACCCAGCGCAAAGATGAAGTAGACGAGATACTTCAGGCAGCCCAAGATGCTGGCGGAAAGGTTTTAAAGCCTGCTGCTGATACTTTTTGGGGTGGCTACTCAGGATACTTTTCTGATCTTGATGGACATATTTGGGAAGTTGCATACGCTGACTTCTGGAAATTTGACGCTGTGGGAAACCTTGTGTTGGATTAATTCTTTCCGCTGGAAAACCGAATAAATAACATTGAACAACTCAGGAATATCCCAGCGGTACCGGGTTGTCACCTGAACATAGGCATCGTGAATGGTTGCCTCTTCGCGAATGGCGCTTTTAAATTCAAAAACCACCAAGGGCAAACCATTGATGTATAGGATGCCGTCCGGTATCCGCTTTTCGTATCCAAGAATTTCGAACTGATTTACCACCTTGTAGATGTTATGCGTGGCATTGTAAGGGGCAACGACGGTTTCCACCTCTGTCGGCTTCGGCCCACGCAGTTCAGTAAGATCCTGATAGTCCAGCAACTGGATATACAGATCTTTTTTGCTGCGATCTTCGCGTTTCAGCAGAAAGCCATCAGAGACCATCTTCATGATGGCTTTGTTGCTTTCGTATAGAGTCGGTTGCATATCGCTTAAACAGATATGCTTTTAAATCATCCTTAATCAAAACCTCATTGGGCTTTCTCGGTATGGTCTGTCCAAGAACGTTCTCATAGCCTTCAACTTCCAGAAGCTCAATGATTGCAAGTTCAACTTTTCCTCTATACATTTGGTGCTCATCTATCTTCTCCTGAAAGTATTTTCCAAATTCTCTTATATTCCTCTCCAGACAGAGATGATGTTTGTGGGACCGCTTTCTCCCACTCTGAAATATCAGATTGCCTTAAAAACGAGCGTGCATCCTGAACAGTGCGCTTCTCCTTCGACACGGAATCTTTCATGACGCTACCGAGAGATTCAGCAATCGTCCTCGGTACAGAATTCATGCGCAACAAAACGCCTTCTTCTGACTGAACACCGTGATAGATCATTGCCGGAATCATGTTGATCTGACGCTTCTCAGTATCAGATAACCGATCAAAATCGATCCCTGATAAACGGCTCAGAGCAGACATCCCCCAGGTACCGTTATTCACCAGAGTTTTATAAATGGCTTTACATGCGGCGGTTAAAGCCTTGGTTTGATCTTTTCCATCTTTGAAATAATCACGGGCGATTTCCTCAATGCTCTTACCGTTTACCCATGCTTTCGTGATGTCTGCTATCTGACTGTGTTCAAGTCGCCGGTTGGTAATCTCCTCAAGGTTGCCTTTGAGCTGCGGAATTCGCAGCATCACCCCATAGAGGTCTGCCATACCGGACTGCCCACCAAAAAGACTGTCAGGCTTCCAGTCATCAGCTGTCAGCTTGTTTTCCAGAGAATTGATCCCAGCCAGCGCCCGACTAATGCCTTCCGGAGAGAAGCCCGTCATATCAGCAAGTGACGCATGCCCGGGATTCTCAGAGAGGGTTCGGGCATATTTTTTGGTAACTTCCAGAAGCTTTTCAGCCTTTTGCTTCTGGTCAGGTCGGCTTTCAAGCCATCCATACCCGAGAGTATTACGGAGCAGTTGCTCTGTATCCGAAAGAACCGCATCAAGGTTTTTCTTTTCATTCCATAGGTGCGCGACATAACAACGGAAGTCCTCCCATTGTTCGTTCTGAAAAACAGCCTCCAGATCATTTAGTTTTCCAGCCTGCTCAAGCTCATCAAGCATTTTCACCAGACGGGAAGTCAGTTCCCCGGTCGCTCGGGACACATATTCAATTATCTTCTGCGGTTCATTGCCCGCAGCAAGGCCCACAACTCCAACGCTGTCGTGGTTCATGCGACCTGCGCGACCCGCAAGGTTCCAGAACTCACGAGGCGACATTTCCTTTCCATATGGATATTTGTTCGAAGCCAGGAACACGGAGGATACCGGGAAGTTAATGCCCTGAGCGATGGTCGTCGTTGCACAAAGCACCCGAAGCTCTCCTTCTTCAGCAAGCCACTCCATAAGGGCTCTAACTTCGTCAGACAGACCGGAATGATGCACCCCCACACCACGAGAGAGCATATCGATCAGCTCAAAGTTGGAACTTATTTCTGAGCGGAGGAAATTCTGAACCAATTGAATTTCATCCGGGACCGGTGTGAAAGGCTGCATGGTCTCACAGGTTCTTCGAGCCATGTTCCATACCCAGTCGGTATTATTCGCCACCGCAATACTGGTTCCGCGCTCGGACATAATTCGAGCCATTGCCGCAGTCTGCAGGGTCATCCCAACCTGCTCGCCCTTTTTTAGAACTTTGCTTTTAGGAACCTTTAACGGTTTCACGCCACCGACTGTGTGTTCACCGGATAGATGAATCGTCTTCGGTGTGGTGGTGAGCGTTTCATATTTCAGGTGCCATCCGGCATTGATGGAATCGTTAGCTTCCGCCTTGAACATCCCCACAATTCGTTCATTGGGCTTCCATGGTGTTGTTCCAAAGCTGATTGGCCGCCCGGCGTTAATATCCTGTGCAAGCCAGCGGGCAAGGACTTCCGGCTTTTCAACAAAGGGCATCAGCAGCAAAAAATTGGCTGTGCTGCATTCACCCTTAATCGTTGCCAGCAGTAATTCGATCCGCAATCCACGAGTTTCATCTTCAATGTTGTGCGCTTCGTCCATGACAACGAGAGCCAGAGGACGGGGCACTTTTTTATTGCGAATGATGAGTTGAAGCTTCTCTGGAGTTGCGACCAATACATCGAAAGCTTCCGCCTTTTCTGTTTGTGCCAGAAGGTCTTCCTCAAAAGCATCGACTTCAATCGCGCCGGTAAGCTGCTCAACCTTCACCCCGATTGGTTCAAAATCACGTCTGAGCCTTCGAGTAATCTGAGCGGTTAGCGCTTTTGTCGGGGCTACATAAGCCACCCAGCCTTTACCGGATTCATCCTGATCAAACTGATTGAGAGCCTGCAATATTCTGAACTGGGCAAGCAGCGTTTTCCCGCCAGAGGTCGGCATGTCAACAACGATGGCCGTTGCAGCCTGATCAAGAAGTCCTTGTTTCTGAATAGCGGCTCGCTGAGGTGGCAGTAATTCGAACAACGCCTGCTGCTTGGTTACTTCATTTACAAACTTCGTAACACGGGAATTGATTCGTCTTGCAACCCACCAGATGGAGTCGGCAACCATCTGACGTCCGGCAATCTGTAACCAGCGCAACAGTATTTCGAGTTGTGAATCGGCACTTGCCGCTGCCGCTTCGATTGCTGATTCAAAATGCTTATTCAACAACGTGGTGACACCGGCTGGTTCACCTTGCAGCATATATTTGGCCTGAATTTCCGTCGCCTTGGCCCAGTGATAGAGGCTAATGAGCCGCAGAGCCATGGCACGGTTTTCGGCATTGCTGGAATCGTTCAGAACTCCGGCTTCATACTGTTTCTGGTCTTCTCTAAGCCCGGCAATGATTTCACGGATACGATCCAGATCATCCCAGCGTTTTTTTCTGAAAAGTCGAATCCAGCACTCGAACAGGCGGTTGAGCAAACGCCCATCCCAAGGCGCATTTGCAACAGAGGGCACCTGAAGGATCTTTTCATTTTCGTTATACCAGCGGCGCAGATCCGTCCACCGGTCTCCGCAATAAGCCAATGAAGAGAGGTGCAGAATGTGAAAAATCCGCTGTTCATCGGCAGCAGGAAGTCTAAAAAGCCGCCGGATTTCAAATGCCCGGTAAGCACCTGAAGCGCATTGCTCTCTTAGTTCCTTCTCTGTGGAAGTCGGATTCAGGAAATCATTAAGTCCCTCAATGGCCGCCATCTCATACGCCATGGATACTCTGTCGAGCAGCTCATAGTCAGACGGTGAAAATGTATAGTTGAAATGGATCTGAACGCCGACAGCCTTCTCCACGAGGAGGCGATTAGACAGTTCAACAGCCCGGTTGATCTCTTCGTTGCCAATGGCTTGAATGGCCCAGTGCTCGTCAATTCTTTTCAGAGATGCTGTTGTTACGTTCATACAACACCTCCATTTCTACTGCTGACTACCTTATTGCTCAGTTGACCGATACTGTCTTGCGGCAAATAAAGCGCCAGTAATTCGATCACCATATCCGCGTGCTGATCCTTGGCGAGCTTGGTCACGCGTGTGCGAAGGTCATCCTGATTCGGCTCCACATCACGAACCAAAAAGCCGAAAACATGGACATTGGTTCTGCTTTGTATGTAATTCTTTGCGGCCCGCTTGAATCGATCTTCCCACGAGGACTTTTGGGCTCGAAAGCCAAGATATCTAAAGATATCATCCTTGATCTTCACACTATCTTTCAGATCCTCAAGTTGTTGTTTCAAGCCTGTACGGCCGTGCATCACTCCGGGAGGATACTTGTTTTCAGTCGATGTCTTAACCTCACCGAACGCAAAAAAGTCGTCGACACCATTGGATTGAAAGCCAACCAAGTCAGCACCGGGCAGGCTGGAGCCGCTCTTGCGCTCGTCACGTCCATCCGGCCAAGGGAAGAAGCAGTCCTTTTGATCTACCAGATATGTCTCGGTCAGTGCTTCACCCACACGCCAGTTTTCCGGCGGTTTGGTATCGGCCAGGATTCGTTCAACTGTGTCTTTTTCAAAATCGGTTTCAGCAAGCCCGGCAAGCAATGCTTCAATATCCGCCTTTCCGGAATCATCATACACAACTCCTGCGACAGAGCCGGACAATGCAGTGTCAAGCTCATCGGCAGAATAAGAAAAGCCGCATCCAGTTACCGGTGCGGTTCCTAATTGGTATTGAATGGTTCCGGTGGCAATGCTCATAAGGCGGACTCCAGAACCGCATCGTTGTCATTCACGGAAAGCTTCTCAACTACGCCTTGCATCAAGATCGGACATAAATTCTGAAGCTGTTCCTTCAGCTCAGCATTTAAGCGTTTACGTGTCTCAAGGGTATGGTGTATGGCAACAATGCTTTCTTGAACCTCAGGGGGAGGTATGGGGAGCTTTATATTACACATGTCGCTCCAATCAAAAGTTTCCCGTGCTCTTCCCCAAGAATGATAGCGGGCATAACAGTCAAACTCCGCCCTTTTAAGCCAGAGAAATACATACTCAGGAAGGAGACCAACGTTCTCAACAACATTAAATACAGAATAAATTGCCGATACAGTGCAATCTCGACCATCATTCATTGCTAAAGCAATTTTGTCCCCTCGGCGAGAGGTGTCAAGTGTACTTTCATAAGACTGCTGGTTTTTCTGGAGAGATCTATATAACGCCACGTACTTGCGTTGCCCATCTATACTGGGAAGAGGAATCTCGATATCGCAAAACCGGTCCCATTCACGGCTTGTTCGAACACTGCTATCGCTGATAAACCAGTCATAATGGTCTGTTTCAGGGCGCTTAAACCACATCATCAAGTACTCAGGAAATACCTGCTCTTGATCAACCTCAAAAATTAAATATACAGGCGATATAAGAGCGGAGGTCTCTTGGTCAAACAGTGCAATCCGAATACATTCATTACGTCCTGTCTGCATTACGCTATATACAAACCGGCCTTTCGAAACAACTTTGTAACGACTCAAATCAGTTCCGGATACGTTAGCAACCGATGGCATAAATTTCTTATTGATATTGATGCCAAGGAGCCTGTCTGCGCCTATCACATTCTCATTATTTCTTGAGTCAACCAGATGTATATAATCGCCGAGTCTTTCAAAGCTTGATTTCATACCCTAATCACCTGAATGCCTTCCCCAGTTCGTCCTGTGCATCTGCCCCTTCTTTGAGAATGGACTGAAAGGTCTTCTGAGCCCGCTTCATTTCGCTGTCAAAGTCGACATCAACATCTCTGTCTGTAAATTCGATGTGTTTACTTGGGTACCAGAGAATAATCATTTGCTCTAATCTCATCAGCACTTGCAGAGTAGCAGTATTCCGGAACATATATATGGAGGCGGCGGGAATCGAACCCGCGTCCGAAGAACTTTCACTCCGAGCGCTACATGCTTAGCCTATGTACTAAATTTTTCTTAAAGGTCGTCCCAAAGGCAGGCAACCAATAGATAATCCGCTAAAATTTCACATCGAGAACCCACGGAAGATTCCGATGCCAGCCCGACTATATTTGGTACTTTAGACCGCTCGATCGGGCAGAGCTGTCTAAAGCATCGCCGGCTTATATTATGCGGCGAGTGCGTATTCGTCGTTTGCGAATATTGTTTTCCAGGGCTTTGAAAGGACCCTAGCGAACCTTGCATGCTCCCAAAAGCTACGACTTCCCCGTCGAAACCTTGTCGCCCCCTTAACTATTCTATTGTCAAATATCTGATATTCTACACGCACTGTATATCAACACAAAATCTAACGATTTTTGTGTTTAAAATCTCGCTCCATCTCACGATTTAGATCGCGTTCACGAATACTGTTCCGTTTATCGTGCACTTTTTTACCTTTACCGAGGGCAACTTCAATCTTCACGAGGTTTCCCTTAAGGTAGACCTTCAAGGGAACGAGCGTCAATCCCTTCTCTGCGACTTTACGCTCAAACTTCTCAATCTCATGCCTGTGCAGCAGGACCTTCCTCATGCGACGAGAGTCCACATTTTCGCGATTGCCTTTGTCATAGGGAGCTATGTGGCAGTTTATCAAAAACATCTCGCCACTCAACACCTTAAGGTGCGAATCTTTTAAGTTAAGGGCAGATTCCTTAACGGACTTCACCTCTGTGCCGACAAGAACAATGCCCGCTTCAGCCCTCTCAAGAATTTCATAGTCTGCAAAAGCTTTCTTGTTTGAAGCAACAACTTTCATCATTAGGAAAGTACAGGAAACTTCAATAACAGTCAATCCCATAAAGCGTAAGCCTGGTCGACATAATCACTTTTAAGCTCGATATTTTTGTACATTTATTTTATCATGTGTGGCTACAAATTTGAAAAGGTGTGGAAAATTGATATATAGACATAGGTATGACGTAATAGTCGTAGGTGGTGGACATGCAGGGGTAGAAGCCGCTCGAGCTGCGGCTCGCATGGGAGCAAACACCTTATTGTTGTCGATAAACGTGGAGCTGATAGTGCAACTGAGCTGTAACCCCGCAGTAGGCGGTCTAGGCAAAGGACATATTGTCAAGGAGATAGACGCTCTCGGCGGAGAAATGGCAAAAAATACGGATGCCACAGGCATCCAGTTCAAGATACTGAACAGACGCAAAGGAGCTGCCGTAAGGGGAAGCAGAGCACAAACAGACAAGGTGCTGTATCGGGAAAGGATGCAAAGCATACTTTTTCAACAAAGTAACCTCACAGTAAAGCAGGCGATAGTGGAAGACATCTTAACGGAAAACAACTCTGTTAAAGGAGTTGTGACAGAGACGGGTCAGACATTTTTAGGCAAAAAGATAGTAGTTTGTGCCGGCACATTCATGGGGGGAACGGTCCATATCGGCAAAACTCGGTATTCCGCTGGAAGATTGAATGAATTTGCTGCAGTCGATATCTCAAAAAGCTTAAAAAAACTAAATCTTGACATGGGAAAGCTGAAAACCGGAACTCCAGCAAGACTGCACAGGGATACCATCAACTTTGATGTATTGGAAGAACACAAGGGAGATACAGAGATACGCCCACTTTCATTCGAAACGGAGAGCATCACCCTCCCTCAGGTACCGTGTCACATAACATACACGAATGAAGAAACCCATAAAATCATAAGGGAAAACTTTCACCTTTCTCCCATGTACTCTGGTACAATTCAGGGAATCGGACCGAGATATTGCCCCTCCATTGAGGACAAAGTGCGAAAATTTCCCCACAAGACCCAGCACCAAATCATCTTAGAACCTGAAGGACTTTCGTCTAAAGAGATA